>JBBDGP010000108.1:4115000-4540000 GCA_037952835.1 Lithobates septentrionalis
CTATGGTATAAATTCCCACACTGAATATGGCCACCAGCATAGCCTGATGAAGGAGCACGCATGCTCCAAACGCGAAGCACTGCCCGCCTCACCCCGCTCCCGGAAGTGAAGACGCAGGTCAGCACGGCGCTCCACGGAGGATCCATGACCGATATCCTGGCCGCCCGGAGGCTCTGAGGACCCTCGGCACCACCGGAACAGCTACCAGGACCCAGGTTACAGGACTCACATCCCAGGAACCCCTCCACTGGCCCGTGACACCCACATCCCCCGAGAGCATGCGGATGAAACTATTTTACATGCTGGTTTTTAGCAACTCAAATGTGAGTGTTTTTATCTATTGTAATAAATATTTTTAACATACATGCTGCACTTAGAGGGCGCCGTCCTTCTTTCTTTTTTATCACTACATTCACTAAGCTCTGGGGAAAATGAGTGCACCGTCTATTTGCCATTGGTAAATCAACTCTATTACATTGGTGTGCCTTAAAATGAAATAGTAACTGCATTTTCATGGTGACAAAAATGGCAATTTAAAAAATAATATAGCATATACAATTGCAACACAAGTCATATTGTAATGGAATGTTATTAAAAATTACCATTCCGTTTCAATCTGCAGCGCTGTAATTTTCTGTAAATGTCAATGTGATATGTCAACCTGGAGGTGTTCTGTATACAGATGATGTACAGAATGCTTACCAGAAGTGAAATTTCCTGGTTGTGTGATTGACTTACTGATTTTCTCAAAACTCTGCACTAAGAGTCAGATTTTGGGAATCCCCTGCAACAAAGATGTAATTTTTGGTGAGATATTCCAAAAGGGAAATCATGTCTAAAGGGATTCAGTCCCTGCAACTTTCCTCATTAGAACCTTGCAAGTGCAGCCTGTGGTTGATAACTATAAAATCATTCCCATTCACGTTCATTTTGCACATGGACACAGACTAACAAACAGCTTTTTTTATCAGAATAACAAAAGGTAGGAATGTGCAACAAAATTAGTTAAAATCCTTGCAATGTACATAGATCAGCCAGGGAATGTTGTTATTGTTTAACATTAGTGTATTTTTTTTTTATTAAACTTTTGTGCTTGGAAAAACATTGCACTAATATCATGTGAGAAAATTGGCTCTACTACTATTTTATTTTTCAGGGTCTCTGCTTTCTGAAAATATATAATGTTTCGGGGTTTTATGTAATCATCAGTCCTAAAGTTATTTTTTGCCGGCAAAAAATGGCTTTGGCAGTGAAGGGTTAAAAAAGTAGTGTGTTCTCCAATCAAAATATTCTTTCTATTTAATATTACACTATGTTTTTTTGTCTAATCTGGTTTCACTACTGCATGAAAAGAGCATGTTTACAGTGCAAACTGAATTTGCACTTAGCTTAGTGGACAAGGTTAAAGTGTGATGACCCAAATCATCCAATCATGTCAAGTCAAAATAATGTTTTCTCAATTGTTCATTCACATGTTTAAGGCTATTAAACTTGTAACATTTTACCAAGGTAAGTGAGGAAATTAATTTCCCAAATAAACATGCCCTACTACAGCAGTATCTTTGCCATCCCCACCAAGCCGCTATTCTTTTAATACATTTTTTTTTGTCCCCGATAGCACAGTGCCTCAACTTTAGATCTTGTGTTTTGACATTATTTTATTTTCCTGGAGTTTCGCATCAAAGTTGATTCCTTGCACTGCTGTTCTTTCCTAGAAACTTTTATCCACAGGGATAATCCCTAATAGTGTACTGACTATGTGGATAGCTCTTCTGCTACCTATCCTTAATTTCTCATACTTTATGTTAAACAATTTTTTTGTAGATTTGAATAGATTGAAGAAGCATTACAATTCCTTTCTAGTTTCTACTGCTCTCCGAGTCTTAATTAATACTATCTCCCCTAACTTCCTGTTCTTCTGAAAACATTTTTATTAAATGATAACTAAATGCAAATCTACAATACAAATACACACACAAAACAAAAACAGTGGTTTTATTCTTCCTCTACTATCCTAAAAAATCCTTTGCATTTCTGTCAGTGTCTGTCATTAGAGAGTTAATCTCACTTTCTTTCTGTAAAAATGTTGCCAGCAGGACAGCAATTGAAGTGAAATTGACATTGCTTGGTGCCATACAGAGAGGTCAATGGGAGGCCCCATTACAAATATGCTATGGGAAACCATGAATTGTAGATACTGCCCTGCTTGTAGTGGTTTTCTAAAGAAGTAGAACATGTTTACTTTGTAAAATGATTTTTCAGTTTAGTGAATAATGTGAAAGGGTTTATATCAACTTTACAAATAAGAGTCAATTGTGTTCAGGATGATTGATATTCTGCTCCTTTCCTTGTCTAAGTAAAATTGTCATTAAAAGAGAAGTAGGGCCAAAGCTTTTTTGGCCCCACTTCTCATGTGGGTCACTGGGCTAAAATCCTCTGTTGGTTTATGTATCTCACTTGGTCCAGGTTCAGATGGAATGACAACTTTAATGTCAGGATCAAACCATACGCCAGACCGGCGGCTGGCTCAGCCTCCCAGCAGACTCCCTGAGAGCCTTAGTGAGCTGCTTCCACCCCCTGCACAGCCTGGCTTTCCAGTGAGTGCTGGAGGGGCATTGCAGAGAGCTGATGACTGACTGCCGGAGCCGCGATCCGTGCGGGGGAGGCACAAGTGGCTGCGTTTGATGGGCACAAGTGGCTGCATTTGATGGGCACAAGTGTCTGCATTTGATGGGCACAAGTGGCTGCATTTGATGGGCACAAGTGGCTACAGTTCATGGGCACAAGTGGCTGCATTTGATGGGCACAATGGCTGCATTTGATGGGCAAGTGGCTGCATATGATGTGCACAGGTGGCTGCATTTGATGGGCAAATAACTGCATATGATGGGTACAGGTGGCTGCATTTGATGTGCACAGGTGGCTGCATTTGATGGGCACAAGTGGCTGCATTTGATGCGCACAAGTGGCTGCATTTGATGGGCACAGGTGGCTGCATTTGATGGGCACAGGTGGCTGCATTTGATGGGCACAGGTGGCTGCATTTGATGGGCAAGTGGCTGCATTTGATGGGCACAAGTGGCTGCTTTTGATGGGCACAAGTGGCTGCGTTTAATGAGCACAAGTGGCTGCGTTTGATGGGCAAGTGGCTGCATTTTATGAGCAGAAGTGGCTGCTTTTGATGGACACAGGTGGCTGCATTTGATGGGCACAGGTGCCTGCATATGATGGGCACAAGTGGCTGCGTTTGATGGGAACAATGGCTGCATATGATGGGCACAAGTGGCTGCATATGATGGGCACAGGTGGCTGCATTTGATGTTTGTTGGTGTTCTTCGTGCTTTTGTGCTTGTTGAGTCTGGACTTGCACACCCAAGGTTTGAAAAACACTATTGCTGATGTTGTGTTGTGAATCAAGAAAATGTTACTGTAAAGGATCTATTGTGCAGCATTGTCAAGAATTTGAGTTATGCCCTTACCAGGAGGTAACCATGGATGTGCATCAGTGCCATTAGGCCCATTGCATTAACTATTTTGGCAACTTCCTTCCAGAGCTTCTCACTCATAACTGAAGAGATATGGGAGTACAGCCCCTCTAGGAGTCTGTCCAAGTGGCAAAATTATAGTCTCTAGGAGGACCTTGTACTGCTCAAAAGATGACCAGTACAACTTCTGAATCCTCTGGGCCCCCTTGAAAACCCCCACCCTTGACTTAAAAGGGAGATATTTTGAGGGCCCACAGTTGGTGTTGTACACACATATCCACTAGAACTGATGGTATGCCTGGAGGCATCCTCCAATGCCTTAACTGCAGGAGTATTCCTGGAGCTGATCTACCTCTCAGTAGGGAAAGGACTATGGTCCACTTTGCCTAGGTCTAGATCAAGTAGATGAAGTGCCTTTTGAGACCTTGTTCTTTTTTTGGAAGCAATGTTTTTCATTCTGTCTAATGTACTCTTTTTGATGTAAAGCTTCTAAATGCAGTAATTATACAGTCTAGTGCCCTTATAAGGTCCATGCTAATTAGTTAAAGCTGGCCTCTGAGGAACTCTGTGTATAGGTGCACACATGCCTTTACAGTGGCAGATTAAATTTTGGTGAATGTCTTTGCAGGTTTAGCAACTGCTGGTGCTATTATGACTGTGGAAGAGGAAATTCATTGCCATTTCTCCCCTTCCTAGAGTATTCCACCTCATGTCTTTGGCAAATTAACATGTTTAGATACAATGCAGGCTATCAATATCAGTCACAGATACAGGATGAGCGTATGAGCTATTGTGCACCTGTATAGCCTCATGGAGGTAGTGGTGAAACTACTGTCATAGCACACCAAGTGTATGCTATGAGGTCCAGATCATTTGAGGGTCTGATCAGGGCCCTAGGGATTAGGAACAGTGGCCACCTATACAATAATTGTTGTGCCATTGATCCTCGACCATCACCTCATGTTGAAGCATGATAATGCACAGCCCCATGTTGCAAGGATCTGTACACAATTCCTGGAAGCTGAAAACATCCCAGTTCTTGCATGGCCAGCATACTCACCAGACATGTCACCCATTGAGCATGTTTGGGATGCTCTGGATCAGCATATTTATAGGAGCAATACATTTAAAAGACTAAAAAGGAGGGGGGGGTTGGGCACCAAAAAAAAAGACTAAAAAGGAAAACCTATGTGGCTCATGGCAAAAATAAAAAAAACAAACCTGTAAATAATAAGAAAAGAGCTTTTAATAAATATAAAAATGAAGGAACACTATCATCATTTAAATGTTGCAAGGAATATAATAGAATATGTAAAAAGGAAATCAAGGCTACAAAATTTTTAAACGAAATACAGATTGCTAAAGAGAGCAGGACAAACCCTAAAAAATTTCCAATATATTATTAGTAAAAAGGTCAGGTCTGAGCATATAGGCCAGGGGTAGGCAACTTCTGCCCTCCAGCTGTGGTAAAACTACAAGTCCCATGAGACATTGCAAGATCCTGACAATCACAGGCATGACTCCTAGAGGCTGAGGCATGATGGGATTTTTAGTTTCACCACATCTGGGGTGCCAAGGTTGCCTAACCCTTATGTAGGCCCTTTATAAAATAATCTGGAGTGGGTGATTGGGGGCAACGAGAAGGCACATTTATTAAACCATCTTAAGCTCTGTGTATACAAAGGAGCATGGGGGAGCTCATGTCTATAATGGGGTTGATATAGCTCCAAATGAACCACATTGGCTCAAAATTGATATGGTCCAGACATATTTAGACAGAATAAATGTGAATAAGGCACCTGGACCAGATGGGATACCCACAGATCCTAAAAGATTCAAGCTCTGTCATTTCAAAGCAATTGTTTCTCATTTTTAGGGACTCTTTAATGACTAACATAGTACTACTGGGTTGGCATAAAGGCCAATGTGGTGCCAATATTTAAAAAGGGGTCAAAGTCTTTAACAAGTAAATATAGACCTGTTAGTCTAACTTCTATAGTTTGAAAGATACTGGAGTGTTTAACCACTTGCCGACCGCCTCACGCCTATATACGTGAGCAGAGCGGCACGGGCAGGCAAAATCACATACCTGAAACGTGATTGCCTTCCCGCGGGTGGGGGGTCCGAGCGGACCCCCCCCCCCGGTGCCAGCTGCGGTCGGCATTTGGTTGGAAGCGATGGGAGACGAGGGGGAGGCCATCCGATCGTGGCCCCCCCCTCGCGATCGCTCCCAGCCAATGAGAAACATCCCCTGCCTCTGTATAGTACACAGAGGCAGAGGATGTGATGTCATCTCTCCTCGGCTCGGGAGTTTCCGTTCCAGCGCCGAGGGGAGATGACATGTAAGTGCACCAACACTACACAACACAGTAGAACATGCCAGGCATACCTTACACCCCCGATCCCCCCCCCAATCACCCCCCCCCCCCCCGTCACAAACTGACACCAAGCAGGTTTTTTTTTTTTTTTTTTTTTTCCTGATTACTGCATAGTGTCAGTTTGTGACAGTTAGCAGTGTTAGGGTAGTGACTGTTACCCCCCTGTAGGTCTAGGGTACCCCCCTTACCCCCCCTAATAAAGTTTTAACCCCTTGATCACCCCCCCTCACCAGTGTCGCTAAGCGATCATTTTTCTGATCGCTGTATTAGTGTCGCTGGTGACGCTAGTTAGGGAGGTAAATATTTAGGTTCGCCGTCAGTGTTTTATAGCGACAGGGACCCCCATATACTATCTAATAAATGTTTTAACCCCTTGATTGCCCCCTAGTTAACCCTTTCACCACTGATCACCATATAACCGTTACGGGTGACGCTGGTTAGTTTGTTTATTTTTTATAGTGTCAGGGCACCCGCCGTTTATTACCAAATAAAAGTTTAGCCCCCTGTAGGTCTAGGGTACCCCCCTTACCCCCCCTAATAATGTTTTAACCCCTTGATCACCCCCTGTCGCCAGTGTCGCTAAGCGATCATTTTTCTGATCGCTGTATTAGTGTCGCTGGTGACGCTAGTTAGGGACGTAAATATTTAGGTTCGCCGTCAGTGTTTTATAGCGACAGGGACCCCCATATACTATCTAATAAATGTTTTAACCCCTTGATGGCCCCCTAGTTAACCCTTTTACCACTGATCACCGTATAACCGTTACGGGTGACGCTGGTTAGTTTGTTTATTTTTTATAGTGTCAGGGCACCCGCCGTTTATTACCGAAAAAAGGTTTAGCCCCCTGATCGCCCGGCGGTGATATGCGTCGCCCTAGGCAGCGTCAGATTAGCGCCAGTACCGCGAACACCCATGCACGCACCGTACACGCACCGTACACCTCCCTTAGTGGTATAGTATCTGAACGCATCAATATCTGATCCGATCAGATCTATACTGGCGTCCCCAGCAGTTTAGGGTTCCCAAAAACGCAGTGTTAGCGGGATCAGCCCAGATACCTGCTAGCACCTGCGTTTTGCCCCTCCGCCCGGCCCAGCCCAGTCCAGCCCACCCAAGTGCAGTATCGATCGATCACTGTCACTTTTTTTTGTAGCGTTTTGGTGAACTGGCAAGCACCAGCGGCCTAGTACACCCCGGTCGTAGTCAAACCAGCACTGCAGTAACACTTGGTGACGTGGCGAGTCCCATAAGTGCAGTTCAAGCTGGTGAGGTGGCAAGCACAAGTAGTGTCCCGCTGCCACCAAAAAGACAAACACAGGCCCGTCGTGCCCATAGTGCCCTTCCTGCTGCATTCGCCAATCCTAATTGGGAACCCACCGCTTCTGCAGCGCCCGTACTTCCCCCATTCACATCCCCAACCAAATGCAGTCGGCTGCATGAGAGGCATTTATATATCCTCCCAAGTACCCCTACCCAATGAACCCCCCCAAAAAAGATGTTGTGTCTGCAGCAAGCGCGGATATAGGCGTGACACTCACTATTATTGTCCCTCCTGTCCTGACAATCCTGGTCTTTGCATTGGTGAATGTTTTGAACGCTACCATTCACTAGTTGAGTATTAGCGTAGGGTACAGCATTGCACAGACTAGGCACACTTTCACAGGGTCTCCCAAGATGCCATCGCATTTTGAGAGACCCGAACCTGGAACCGGTTACAGTTATAAAAGTTACAGTTACAAAAAAAAAGTGTAAAAAAAAAAAAAACGCAAACAAAAATAAAAAAAAATAGTTGTCGTTTTATTGTTCTCTCTCTCTATTCTCTCTCTCTATTGTTCTGCTCTTTTTTACTGTATTCTATTCTGCAATGTTTTATTGTTATTATGTTTTATCATGTTTGCTTTTCAGGTATGCAATTTTTTATACTTTACCGTTTACTGTGCTTTATTGTTAACCTTTTTTTTGTCTTCAGGTACGCCATTCACGACTTTGAGTGGTTATACCAGAATGATGCCTGCAGGTTTAGGTATCATCTTGGTATCATTCTTTTTAGCCAGCGGTCGGCTTTCATGTAAAAGCAATCCTAGCGGCTAATTAGCCTCTAGACTGCTTTTACAAGCAGTGGGAGGGAATGCCCCCCCCCCACCATCTTCCGTGTTTTTCTCTGGCTCTCCTGTCTCAACAGGGAACCTGAGAATGCAGCCGGTGATTCAGCCAGCTGACCATAGAGCTGATCAGAGACCAGAGTGGCTCCAAACATCTCTATGGCCTAAGAAACCGGAAGCTACGAGCATTTTATGACTTAGATTTCGCCGGATGTAAATAGCGCCATTGGGAAATTGGGGGAGCATTTTATCACACCGATCTTGGTGTGGTCAGATGCTTTGAGGGCAGAGGAGAGATCTAGGGTCTAATAGACCCCAATTTTTTCAAAAAAGAGTACCTGTCACTACCTATTGCTATCAAAGGGGATATTTACATTCCCTGAGATAACAATAAAAATGATTTAAAAAAAAAAAAAATGAAAGGAACAGTTTAAAAATAAGATAAAAAAGCAAAAAAATAATAAAGAAAATAAATAAATAAATAAAAAGCACCCCTGTCCCCCCTGCTCTCGCGCTAAGGCGAACGCAAGCGGCGGTCTGGCGTCAAATGTAAACAGCAATTGCACCATGCATGTGAGGTATCACCGCGAAGGTCAGATCGAGGGCAGTAATTTTAGCAGTAGACCTCCTCTGTAAATCTAAAGTGGTAACCTGTAAAGGCTTTTAAAGGCTTTTAAAAATGTATTTATTTTGTTGCCACTGCACGTTTGTGCGCAATTTTAAAGCATGTCATGTTTGGTATCCATGTACTCGGCCTAAGATCATCTTTTTTATTTCATCAAACATCTGGGCAATATAGTGTGTTTTAGTGCATTAAAATTTAAAAAAGTGTGTTTTTTCCCCAAAAAATGCGTTTGAAAATCGCTGCGCAAATACTGTGTGAAAAAAAAAATGAAACACCCACCATTTTAATCTGTAGGGCATTTGCGTTAAAATAATATATAATGTTTGGGGGTTCAAAGTAATTTTCTTGCAAAAAAAAATAATTTTTTCATGTAATCAAAAAGTGTCAGAAAGGGCTTTGTCTTCAAGTGGTTAGAAGAGTGGGTGATGTGTGACATAAGCTTCTAAATGTTGTGCATAAAATGCCAGGACAGTTCAAACCCCCCCCAAATGACCCCATTTTGGAAAGTAGACACCCCAAGCTATTTGCTGAGAGGCATGTCGAGTCCATGGAATATTTTATATTGTGACACAAGTAGCGGGAAAGAGACAAATTTTTTTTTTTTTTTGCACAAAGTTGTCACTAAATGTTATATTGCTCAAACATGCCATGGGAATATGTGAAATTACACCCCAAAATAAATTCTGTTGCTTCTCCTGAGTACGGGGATACCACATGTGTGGGACTTTTTGGGAGCCTAGCCGCGCACGGGACCCCGAAAACCAAGCACCACCTTCAGGCTTTCTAAGGCCGTAAATTTTTGATTTCACTCTTCACTGCCTATCACAGTTTCGGAGGCCATGGAATGCCCAGGTGGCACAAACCCCCCCCAAATTACCCCATTTTGGAAAGTAGACACCCCAAGCTATTTGCTGAGAGGTATAGTGAGTATTTTGCAGACCTCACTTTTTGTCACAAAGTTTTGAAAATTGAAAAAAGAAAAAAAAAATTTTTTTTCTGGTCTTTCTTCATTTTCAAAAACAAATGAGAGCTGCAAAATACTCACCATGCCTCTCAGCAAATAGCTTGGGGTGTCTACTTTCCAAAATGGGGTCATTTGGGGGGGGGTTTGTGCCATCTTGGCATTTTATGGCCTTCAAAACTGTGATAGGTAGTGAGGAGTAAAACCAAAAATGTATGCCCTTAGAAATCCTGAAGGTGGTGCTGGGTTTTCGCGGCCCCGTACGCAGCTAGGCTCCCAAAAAGTGCCACACATGTGGTATCCCCGTACTCAGGAGAAGCAGCTGAATGTATTTTGGGGTGCAATTCCACATATGACCATGGCCTGTGTGAGCAATATATCATTTAGTGACAACTTTTTGTAAATTTTTTTTTTTTTTGTCATTATTCAATCACTTGGGACAAAAAAAAAAATATTCAATGGGTTCAACATGCCTCTCAGCAATTTCCTTGGGGTGTCTACTTTCCAAAATGGGGTCATTTGGGGGGGTTTTGTACTGCCCTGCCATTTTAGCACCTCAAGAAATGACATAGGCAGTCATAAACTAAAAACTGTGTAAATTCCAGAAAATGTACCCTAGTTTGTAGACGCTATAACTTTTGCGCAAACCAATAAATATACGCTTATTGACATTTTTTTTACCAAAGACATGTGGCCGAATACATTTTGGCCTAAATGTATGACTAAAATTTAGTTTATTGGATTTTTTTTATAACAAAAAGTAGAAAATATCATTTTTTTTCAAAATTTTCAGTCTTTTTCCGTTTATAGCGCAAAAAATAAAAACGGCAGAGGTGATCAAATACCATCAAAAGAAAGCTCTATTTGTGGGAAGAAAAGGACGCAAATTTCGTTTGGGTAGAGCATTGCATGACCGCGCAATTAGCAGTTAAAGCGACGCAGTGCCGAATTGTAAAAAGTGCTCTGGTCAGGAAGGGGGTAAATCCTTCCGGGGCTGAAGTGGTTAATAAAAGACCACAAAGATGAGTTCTTTCAGAAAAAAGAAAAAACATTAACCTCCCTGGAGGTATTCCCCAGTGTGGCTCGGGGTGGATTTTCAGTACCAAAAGCGGTAACGCGGAGCCATACTCAGTATCGCATCATAGGATCCAGGTACAGTTACTTACCTTGTCCCCAGGATCCTGCAATGTCTCCCCGCTGTGTGTGTGCGAGCAGTGTCTCCGCTTGATTCTTCACAGCACCGGCCTCCGTTCCCTGCGAGCGTTGCGAGGCACGGGGACGGAGAGCGGCGCCAAATTCAAAAATGAAATCACACACAATACATATAGTACACTGTAATCTTACAGGTTACATTACTGTATCAAATTATTTTACATCCCTTTTGTCCCTAGTGGTTTGTCCAGTGCCCTGCATGTAGTTTTATATTATAAATACTGTTCTTTCTGCCTGGAAACTGGAGATTGTCCGTAGCAACCAAAACCGTCCCTTTACATTGAAAGCGGTTTTAGACCAGCTAGAAAACAGCGATAATAAATTAGAATCACTTGCAGAATTGAGCGACAGGGCCATCTGTAGAGTATTATAGGCCCCCAGGAAATACAGTGCACCGGGGCCCTGTCTACATAATCACGCACGAGAATAAAAATGCAAATTATCGAGCTCCGATCGGGACGAGGCAGGGCAGTGTACGGAGGTCAGCAGGTTGCAGGTTGGCGTTCAGAGGTCAGCAGGTTGCAGGGTGGTGTACGGAGGTCAGCAGGTTGCAGGGCGGTGTACGGAGGTCAGCAGGTTGCAGGGCGTTGTACAGAGGTCAGCAGGTTGCAGGGCGGTGTATGGAGGTCAGCAGGTTGCAGGGCGGTGTACGGAGGTCAGCAGGTTGCAGGGCGGTGTACAGAGGTCAGCAGGAGGTCAGCGTATGGAGGTCAGCAGGTTGCAGGGCAGTGTACAGAGGTCAGCAGGTTGCAGAGCGGTGTACAGAGGTCAGCAGGTTGCAGGGCAGTGTATGGAGGTCAGCAGGTTGCAGGGCAATGTGCGGATGTCAGCAGGTTGCAGGGCGGTGTACGGAGGTCAGCAGTTTGCAGGGCAATGTACAGAGGTCCGCAGGTTGCAGGGCGGTGTACGGAGGTCAGCAGGAGGTCAGCAGGTTGCAGGGCGGTATATGGGGGTCAGCAGGTTGCAGGGCGGTCTACAGAGGTCAGCAGGTTGCAGGGCAGTGTACGGAGGTCAGCAGGAGGTCAGTGTACGGAGGTCAGCAGGTTGCAGGGCGGTGTGCGGAGGTCAGCAGCAGGTCAGCAGGTTGCAGGGCGGTATATGGGGGTCAGCAGGTTGCAGGGCG
The DNA here is from genome assembly GCA_037952835.1 of Lithobates septentrionalis. Classification (NCBI taxonomy): domain Eukaryota; kingdom Metazoa; phylum Chordata; class Amphibia; order Anura; family Ranidae; genus Lithobates; species Lithobates septentrionalis. Next base: position 4,126,887 of record JBBDGP010000108.1, read on the forward strand.
GTATATGGGGGTCAGCAGGTTGCTGGGCGGTCTACGGAGGTCAGCAGGTTGCAGGGCAGTGTACGGAGGTCAGCAGGAGGTCAATGTACGGAGGTCAGCAGGTTGCAGGGCGGTGTACGGAGGTCAGCAGGAGGTCAGCAGGTTTCAGGGCAGTGTACGGAGGCTGTATTATGTTTCTATACTGTAACATAGACAGACATTCATTATTTGTTCTAGACAGATCAGCATGAGCATTGTGTATTATGACTATAAAATACCCCCCAGGGCTCAGTATGTTGGGACTGTGCTATACATTACATGCCATCTACATGGGTGTTCTGCAATACAACATCATACAGAATATAAATACCAGATGGAGGCAGGGGCCGGCCGTCTTTTCAATGCCAAGATGTGATGAAGAATTGAAGATGGCACAAGATCATCAATCCACAATCTGAAATTAATTTCTTCAGAAACTGAAAGTTTCGCTCTGCTGATGAGAGTGTCAGTGAGACCGCTCAACGCTCCGCTCCCTCTGAGCAATGCTGTCTGAGGAACAGCAGAGGTGGGCGGAGCTTGTTCACTGGCCGCGGTGCGCTATGAATGCTGGGGCGGCTGCAACTGACATCTCTGGTTGCTAAGCTAGACGCCGGGCGGCCAGGGATTCTAGCAAGTAAGCAACCAGTGGCCCAGTGCAGTGCATGACGCGGCGGCGGCCGGGGACGCACTCAGTCCCAGTCAGTCTTCTAAAGTAAATTGCAGCGCTGCTGCGCTGAGGATTGGCCCTGGCCCCTGGGACCAGGTGGGACCCTCCAAGCAAATGGGGCCCCCGGGCAACTGCCCAGCCTGCCCAATCGGAAAAACGGCCCTGTTGAGCGATAGTGATTTGTGGGGAAATCCGTCATCAAACACTGAAAGTAATGACAGCAACAATTCTGCAACTGAAAAAATTTTAGTGTTTTTGATTTGATTACATTATTGAATTTTTTTTATTATTATTATATTATTATTTGTTATAATTATTTATAGTTATTTATTATATTATAATTTATGATTTTGTGTTTCAAACTTTATCATACCCGGGATGTCTACTGGACTCTTGTTTGGACAGATTTAACCACTTCAGCCCCGGAAGGTTTTACCCCCTTCCTGACCAGAGCACTTTTTACAATTTGGCACTGCGTCGCTTTAACTGCTAATTGCGCGATCATGCAATGCTGTACCCAAACTAAATTTGCGTCCTTTTCTTCCCACAAATAGAGCTTTCTTTTGATGTTATTTGATCAGCTCTGCCGTTTTTATTTTTTGCGCTATACACGGAAAAAGACCGAAAATTTTGAAAAAAAATTATATTTTCTACTTTTTGTTCTAAAAAAAATCCAATAAACTCAATTTTAGTCATACATTTAGGCCAAAATGTATTCGGCCACATGTCTTTGGTAAAAAAAATGTCAATAAGTGTATATTTATTGGTTTGCGCAAAAGTTATAGCGCCTACAAACTAGGGTACATTTTCTGGAATTTACACAGCCTTTAATTTATGACTGCCTATGTCGTTTCTTGAGGTGCTAAAATGGCAGGGCAGTACAAAACCCCCCCAAATGACCCCATTTTGGAAAGTAGACACCCCAAGGAAATTGCTGAGAGGCATGTTGAGCCCATTGAATATTCATTTTTTTTGTCCCAAGTGATTGAATAATGACAAAAAAAAAAAAATTGCAAAAAGTTGTCACTAAATGATATATTGCTCACACAGGCCATGGGCATATGTGAAATTGCACCCCAAAATACATTTAGCTGCTTCTCCTGAGTATGGGGATACCTCATGTGTGGGACTTTTTGGGAGCCTAGCCGCGTACGGGGCCCCCGAAAACCAATCACTGCCTTCAGGATTTCTAAGGGCATACATTTTTGATTTTACTCCTCACTACCTATCACAGTTTTGAAGGCCATAAAATGCCCAGATGGCATAAAACCCCCCCAAATGACCCCATTTTGGAAAGTAGACACCCCAAGCTAATTGCTTTGAGGCATGTTGAGTCCATGGAATGTTTTATATTTTGACACAAGTTGTGGGAAAGTGACAATTTTTTTTTTTTTTTTGCACAAAGTTGTCACTAAATGATATATTGCTCACACAGGCCCTGGGCATATGTGGAATTGCACCCCAAAATACATTTAGCTACTTCTCCTGAGTACGGGGATACCACACTTTTTGGGAGCCTAGCCGCGTACGGGGCCCCGAAAACCAATCACCGCCTTCAGGATTTCTAAGGGTGAAAATTTTTGATTTCACTCTTCACTGCCTATCACAGTTTCGGAGGCCATGGAATGCCCAGGTGGCACAAACCCCCCCCCAAATGACCCCATTTTGGAAAGTAGACACCCCAAGCTATTTGCTGAGAGGCATGGTGAGTATTTTGCAGCTCTCATTTGTTTTTGAAAATAAAGAAAGCAGAGAAAAATTTTTTTTTTTTTCTTTTTTCAATTTTTCAAACTTTGTGACAAAAATTAAGGTCTGCAAAATACTCACTATTCCTCTCAGCAAATAGCTTGGGGTGTCTACTTTCCAAAATGGGGTCATTTGGGGTTTTTTTTTGCCACCTGGGCATTCCATGGCCTCCGAAACTGTGATAGGCAGTGAAGGGTGAAATCAAAAATTTACGGCCTTAGAAAGCCTGAAGGCGGTGCTTGGGTTTCGGGGTCCCGTACGCGGCTAGGCTCCCAAAAAGTCTCACACATGTGGTATCCCCGTACTCAGGAGAAGCAACAGAATGTATTTTGGGGTGTAATTTCACATATTCCCATGGCATGTTTGAGCAATATATCATTTAGTGACAACTTTGCGCAAAAAAAAAAAAAAAATTTAAAAAAATTGTCTCTTTCCCGCAACTTATGTCACAATATAAAATATTCCATGGACTCGACATGCCTCTCAGCAAATAGCTTGGGGTGTCTACTTTCCAAAATGGGGTCATTTGGGGGGGTTTGAACTGTCCTGGCATTTTATGCACAACATCTAGAAGCTTATGTCACACATCACCCACTCTTCTAACCACTTGAAGACAAAGCCCTTTCTGACACTTTTTGATTACATAAAAAAATATTTTTTTTTTGCAAGAAAATTACTTTGAACCCCCAAACATTATATATTTTCTTTAAAGCAAATGCCCTACAGATTAAAATGGTGGGTGTTTCATTTTTTTTTTTTCACACAGTATTTGCGCAGCGATTTTTCAAACGCATTTTTTGGGGAAAAAACACACTTTTTTAAATTTTAATGCACTAAAACACATTATATTGCCCAAATGTTTGATGAAATAAAAAAGATGATCTTAGGCCGAGTACATGGATACCAAACATGACATGCTTTAAAATTGCGCACAAACGTGCAGTGGCGACAAACTAAATGCATTTAAAAGCCTTTAAAAGCCTTTACAGGTTACCACTTTAGATTTACAGAGGAGGTCTACTGCTAAAATTACTGCCCTCGATCTGACCTTCGCGGTGATACCTCACATGCATGGTGCAATTGCTTTTTACATTTGAAGCCAGACCGACGCTTGCGTTCGCCTTAGCGCGAGAGCAGGGGGGACAGGGGTGCTTTTTTTTTTTTTCTTTATTATTATTATTTTTTTTTATCTTATTTTTAAACTGTTCCTTTCATTTTTTTTTTTAATCATTTTTATTGTTATCTCAGGGAATGTAAATATCCCCTATCATAGCAATAGGTAGTGACAGGTAATCTTTTTTGAAAAAATTGGGGTCTATTAGACCCTAGATTTCTCCTCTGCCCTCAAAGCATCTGACCACACCAAGATCGGTGTGATAAAATGCTTTCCCAATTTCCCAATGGCGCTGTTTACATCCGGCGAAATCTAAGTCATAAAATACTCGTAGCTTCCGCTTTCTTAGGCCATAGAGATGTTTGGAGCCACTCTGGTCTCTTATCAGCTCTATGGTCAGCTGGCTGAATCACCGGCTGCATTTTCAGGTTCCCTGTTGAGACAGGAGAGCCAGAGAAAAACACGGAAGACGTTGGGGGGGGGCCTTCCCTCCCACTGCTTGTAAAAGCAGTCTAGAGGCTAATTAGCCGCAAGGATTGCTTTTACATGAAAGCCGACCGCTGGCTGAAAAGAATGATACCAAGATGATACCTAAACCTGCAGGCATCATTCTGGTATAACCATTCAAAGTCGTGAATGGCGTACCTGAAGACAAAAAAATGGTTAACAATAAAGCACAGTAAACAGTAAAGTATAAAAAATTGCATACCTGAAAAGCAAACATGATAAAACATAATAACAATAAAACATTGCAGAATAGAATACAGTAAAAAAGAGCAGAACAATAGAGAGAATAGAGAGAGAGAGAGAACAATAAAACGACAACTATTTTTTTTTATTTTATATTTTTGTTTGTGTTTTTTTTATTTTTTTACACTTTTTTTTGTAACTGTAACTTTTATAACTGTAACCGGTTCCAGGTTGGGGTCTCTCAAAATGCGATGGCATCTTGGGAGACCCTGTGAAAGTGTGTCCTAGTCTGTGCAATGCTGTACCCTACGCTAATACTCAACTAGTGCATGGTAGCGTTCAAAACATTCACCAATGCAAAGACCAGGATTGTCAGGACAGGAGGGACAATAATAGCGGGTGTCACGCCTATATCCGCGCTTGTTGCAGACACAACATCTTTTTTGGGGGGGTTCGTTGGGTAGGGGTACTCGGGAGGACATAAAAATGCCTCTCATGCAGCCGACTGCATTTGGTTGGGGATGTGAATGGGGGAAGTACAGGCACTGCAGAAGCGGTGGGTTCCCAATTAGGATTGGCGAATGCAGCAGGAAGGGCATTATGGGCACGACGGGCCTGTGTTTGTCTTTTTGGTGGCAGCAGGACACTACTTGTGCTTGCCACCTCACCAGCTTGAACTGCACTTATGGGACTCGCCACGTCACCAAGTGTTATTGCAGTGCGGGTTTGACTACGACCGGGGTGTACTAGGCCGCTGGTGCTTGCCAGTTCACCAAAACGCTACCAAAAAAACTGTTAGCGATCGCAGGGATCAGGCCTGACTCTGCAAACGCTGCAGTTATGCGTTTAGTGTTTTGTAAGTGACAGTGATCGATCGATACTGCACTTGGGTGGGCTGGGCTGGGCCCGGGCGGAGGGGCAAAACGCAGGTGCTAGCAGGTATCTTGGCTGATCCCGCTAACACTGCGTTTGTGGGAACCCTAAACTGCTGGGGACGCTAGTATAGATCTGATCGGATCAGATATTGATCCGTTCAGCTACTATACCACTAAGGGAGGTGTATGCTGCGTGCGTGGGTGTTAGCGGTACTGGCGCTAACCTGACGCTGCCTGGGGCAGGTGCTTGCCAGTTCACCAAAACGCTACCAAAAAAACTGTTAGCGATCGCAGGGATCAGGCCTGACTCTGCGAACGCTGCAGTGATGCGTTTAGTGTTCTGTAAGTGACAGTGATCGATTGATACTGCACTTGGTTGGGCTTGGCTGGGCCGGGCGGAGGGGCAAAACGCGGGTGCTAGCAGATATCTGGGCTGATCTCGCTAACACTGCGTGTTTGGGAACCCTAAACTGCTGGGGACGCCAGTATAGATCTGATCGGATCAGATATTGATCCGTTCAGATACTATACCACTAAGGGAGGTGTACGGTGCGTGCGTGGGTGTTAGCGGTACTGGCGCTAACCTGACGCTGCCTGGGGCTGGTGCTTGCCAGTTCACCAAAACGCTACCAAAAAAACTGTTAGCAATCGCAGGGATCAGGCTTGACTCTGCGAACGCTGCAGTTATGCGTTTAGTGTTTTGTAAGTGACAGTGATCGATCGATACTGCACTTGGGTGGGCTGGGCCGGGCGGAGGGGAAAAACGCAGGTGCTAGCGGGTATCTGGGCTGATCCCGCTAACACTGCATTTTTGGGAACCCTAAACTGCTGGGGACGCTAGTATAGATCGGATCAGATATTGATCCGTTCAGATACTATACCACTAAGGGAGGCGTATGCTGCGTGCATGGGTGTTAGCGCTACTGGCGCTAATCTGATGCTGCCTGGGGCGACGCATATCACCGCCGGGCAATCAGGGGGCTAAACCTTTATTCGGTAATAAACGGCGGGTGCCCTGACACTATAAAAAATAAACGAACTAACCAGCGTCACCCGTAACGGTTATACGGTGATCAGGGGTGAAAGGGTTAACTAGGGGGCAATCAAGGGGTTAAAACATTTATTAGGTAGTATATGGGGGTCCCTGACGCTATAAAACGCTGACGTCGAACCTAAATATTTACCTCCCTAACTAGCGTCACCAGCGACACTAATACAGCGATCAGAAAAATGATCGCTTAGTGACACTGGTGACAGGGGGTGATCAAGGGGTTAAAACTTTATTAGGGGGGGTTAGGGGGATACCCTAGACCTACAGGGGGCTAATACTCACTGCCCTACCACTTCTAACTGTCACAAACTGACACTATGCAGTAATCAGAAAAAAAAAATACTGCTTGGTGTCAGTTTGTGACGGGGGGGTGATTGGGGGGCGATGGGGGGGGGGTCGGGGGTGTAAAGTATGCCTGGCATGTTCTACTGTGTGTGTGTGTGTGTGTGTTGTGCACTCACATGTCTTCTCTCCTCGGCGCTGGAACGGAAACTGCCAAGCCGAGGAGAGATGACATCACATCCTCTGCCTGTGTGAAACTACACACAGGCAGAGAAGGATTCCCATTGGCTGGGAGCGATCGCGAGGGGGGGGCCACGATCGGATGGTCTCCCCCTCGCCTCTCATCGCTTCCAGTCACAAGCCGACCGCCGCTGGCACCGGGGGGGGGGGTCCGATTGGACCCCCTGCCCGCGGGAGGCAGATCACGTACGGGTACGTGATTCTGCCTGCCCGTGCCATTCTGCCGCAGTATATCTGCGTTAGGCGGTCGGCAAGTGGTTAAGTGTGTTATTCCTAAGAATTACAGGCCTACAATATAAAACGCCAAATTTCCATGCAAAACATTGTACCGCTTTGAGCATCAAAAATCTGAAATAATCATACCGCCAGGGAGGTTAAGCAATAGCAGTTCAGTTTTGGGCACCAGTTCATAAAAAGAATATTGGGGAAAAGGAAAGTGCAGAGAAGAGCAACCAAACTGATAAGAGGAATGGTGGAGCTCAGCTATGAGAAAAGATTCTCTCTTAAGAAGAGGAGATTAAGGTGATGGTATGATCAAGATTTATAAATACATAAGTGGACTGTATAGTGAACTTGGTGGTGAGTTATTCACTTTAAGGTCATCACAGAGGACATGGCGGCCCTCTTTACATCTGGAGGAAAAGAGATTTCATCTCCAAATATGGAAAGGCTTCTTCACAGTAAGAACTTTGAAAATGTGGAAAAGACTCCCTCAAGAGATGGTTCTGGCCAAGTAGGTAGATTACTTAACCACTTAAAGAGCAAGTAAACTCTCCCCCTCCAATGCTGCCTTTTAACCACTTAAGGACCGAACCTCTTTTTTAGATGTGTTGTTTACAAGTTAAAAAACAGGTATTTTTGCTAGAAAATTACTTAGAAACCCCAAACATTATACATTTTTTTTCTAACACCCTAGAGAATAAAATGGCGGTTGTTGCAATACTTTCTGTCACACCGTATTTGCGCAGCGGTCTTACAAGCAGACTTTTTTTGGAAAAAATACACTTTTTTGTATTACCGTAAAAAATAAGACAACAGTAAAGTTAGCCCAATTTTTTTTTCTATATTGTGAAAGATAATGATAGGCCGAGTAAATTGATACCCAACATGTCTTGCTTCAAAATTGTGCCCGCTTGTGGAATGGCGGCAAAATTTTACCCTTAAAAATCTCCATAGGCGACGTTTAAAAAATTCTACAGGTTGCATGTTTTGAGTTACAGAGGAGGTCCAGGGCTAGAATTATTGCTCTCGCTCTACTGATCATGGCGATACCATAAATGTGTGGTTTTAACACCGTTTTCATATGCGGACGCTACTCACGTATGCGTTCGCTTCTGCACGCAAGCTCGGCGGGATGGGGCGTTTTAAAAAAAAAAAATTCTTATTTATTTTATCTTTTATTTTTTATTTTTACACTGTTTTTTTAAAAAAAAATGTGTCACATTTATTCCTATTACAAGAAATGTAAACATCCCGTGTAATAGAAAAAAAGCATGACAGAACTTCTTAAATCTGAGATCTGGGGTCAAAAAGACCTCAGATCTCATATTTACACTAAAATGCAATAATAATTGTGGTGCCCTACGAGGTCCACACTCATTACCCTTATGTGGCCAGTGGTATACTTCACTCCTCTTTTGAGGAATTTGGTAAATATGATGTATAACTATAACAGTTGGCCCCCGTTGGGCTACTGCACTTTCTTTTATATTTTGTAAACAAGATATGTTTATGGATGCATTTGCAATATCTGAACCTGTAAACTACTTTCTATCAAAACAAATAAAAAAAACAATTTTGTAAAAAAAAAAAATGCAATAATAAAAAAAAAAATGGCCCTTTAAGAGCTATGGGCGGAAGTGACGTTTTAACGTCGCTTCCATCCTGCAATATCATGGAGCTGGGTGGGGCCATTTTCCCCTCACTCGTCTCCAAGCCCAGCATGTGAAAAGATCCGATCACTGATGCCGATGACTCCGGTAAGCGGCAGAGGGCAAGGGAGCGCGGCGGGAGGGGGGGCCCTCTCCCGCTGCTGATAAAAAGAGACCACTTTTATCTTGAAGCGGACCGCCGGCCGAACAAGAGGATACCGGGTTCATGGCAGCTAGCTCCTGCCATAACAACAATATCCTCCTTCAAAGTCAGAACGTATATAGGCGTGAGGCGGTCCGGAAGTGGTTAACCGCTTCAGCCCCGAAAGATTTTATCCCCTTCCTGACCAGAGCACTTTTTACAATTTGGCACTGTGTCGCTTTAACTGACAATTGCGCGGCTGTGCGATACTGTACCCAAACAAAATTTGCACCTTTTTTTTCCCACAAATAGAGCTTTCTTTTGGTGGTATTTTTATCATCTCTGTGGTTTTTATTTTTTGCGCTATAAACAAAAAAAGAACGACAATTTTGAAAAAAGAACAATCTTTTTTTACTTTTTGCTATAATAAATATCTACAATTTTTTTTTTAAACAAATTTCTTCATCAGTTTAGGCCGATATCTATTCTTCTACACACTTTGGTAAAAAAAAATTGCAATAAGCGTATATTGATTGGTTTGCGCAAAACTTATAGCGTATACAAAATATGGGATAGATTCATGGCATTTTTATTTTATTTTTTTACTAGTAATGACTGCGATCTGATATTTTTATTGGGACTGCGTCATTGCGGCAGACAGATCGGACACTTTTGACACATTTTTGGTACTATTGATGTTTATACAGCGATCAGAGCTATAGAAATGCACTGATTACTGTGTAAATGTCACTGGCAGGGAAGGGTTTAACACTAGGGGGCATTCAAGGGGTTAAATGTGTTCCCTCGTTAGTGTTTCTAACTGTGGAGGGATGGGACTGACTGGGGGAGGAGACATATCGCTGTTCCTATTCAGTAGGAACAAACTATATGTCTCCTCTCCCCTGACAGAACAGGGATTTGTGTGTTTAAACCGGGTAGCCGGCAGTGATCGCGCCTGCAGGCCACACGCATCGGGAGCCCCCTAGTGGCAACGTACCCATATGGGGTTTTGCCCAGCGGTGCCATTCTGCTGCAGTAGGGATGAGCCGAACACCCCCGGTTCGGTTCACACCAGAACCTGCGAATAGACCGAAAATTTGCACGAACGTTAGAACCCCATTGACGTCTATGGGACTCAAACGTTCGAAATCAAAAGTGCTCATTTTAAAGGCTAATTTGCATGGTATTGTCCTAAAAAGGGTTTGGGGACCCAGGTCCTGCCCCAGGGGACATGTATCAATGAAAAAAAAGTTTTAAAAACAGACGTTTTTTTTTGGGAGCAGTGATTTTAATGATGCTTAAAGTAAAAAAAAAAAAAAAAAAGTGAAATATTCCTTTAAATATTGTACCTGGGGGGTGTCTATAGTATGCCTGTAAAGTGGTGCGTGTTTCCCGTGCTTAGAACAGTCCCTGCACAAAATGACATTTTTAAAGGAATAAAAGTCATTTAAAACTGCTTGCGGCTTTAATGTAATGTCGGGTCCTGGCAATATGGATGAAAATCAGTGAGAGAAATGGCATGGGTACCCCCCAGTTCATTACCAGGCCCTTTGGGTCTTGTATGGATATTAAGGGGAACCCCGCACCCAAATTAAAAAAGGAAAGGTGTGGGGCCCCCAGGCCCTATATACTCTGAACAGCAGTATACAGGCGGTGCAAACAAGACAGGGACTGTAGGTTTGTTGTTAAAGTGGTGTTCCAGCCGAAATGATAATTTTTAAATAAAAATACCCCTATAATACACAAGCTTAATGTATTCTAGTAAGGTTAGTCTGTAAACTAAGGTCTGTTTTGTTAGTTTATAGCAGTAGTTTGTTATTTTATAAACTTACAGCAGGCCGTGGCCATCTTAAGTGTGGGCATCTGAAGCCAGACTGTATTTCTTCCTGGATCTCATCCTTGCAGATCTCGCACATGCTCAGTGCAGCACAAGCAGTGTAATAGGTTTCAGGTCAGGTTTCCATAGCAACGGCAGTTTCAGAGGAAGTTGCCGCCCCTTCCCAGAAGGCATTGCAAACAGGAAATGATGCGATGGGCCGCGGCCAGGGAGGAGGAAGTGAAAAATGAATACAGCAGATATACAGTAAGTGCTCAGAAAAAAAATAAAAAAATATCCAATTTGTTTACAGTGCACAGTTTAGTGAGGGATGCTGATGAGTTGTAAAAGTGGGTGGAACTCCACTTTAAGTAGAATCTGTAATTTTGAACTGGTACATTTTTAAAGTGGTGTTCCGGCCAAAATTATACTTTTTAAATAAAAATACCCCTATAATACACAAGCTTAATGTATGCTAGTAAAGTTAGTGTGTAAACTAAGGTCTGTTTTGTTAGTTTATAGCAGTAGTTTGTTATTTTATAAACTTACAGCAGGCCGTGGCCATCTTAAGTGTGGGCATCTGAAGCCAGACTGTATTTCTCCCTGGATCTCATCCTTGCAGATCTCACACATGCTCAGTGCAGCACAAGCAGTGTAATAGGTTTCAGGTCATGTTTCCATAGCAACGGCAGTGTCAGAGGAAGTTGCCGCCCCTGCCAAGAAGGCATTGCAAACAGGAAATGATGCGATGGGCCATGGCCAGGGAGGAGGAAGTGAAAAATGAATATAGCAGATATACAGTAGGTGCTGAGAAAAAAAATAAAAAAATATCCAATTCGTTTACAATGCACAGTTTATTGAGGGATGCTGAAGAGTTGTAAAAGTGGGTGGAACTCCACTTTAACGTGTTTAGCTCCAGCCAAAAAATCTATTTTAAGCTTTTTGGAAAACATAGGGAAGGGTTATCACCCCTGTGACATTTGTTTTGCTGTCTGTGCTCCTCTTCAGAAGATTTCACCTCACTTTTTGTCCCAATGACAAACGTTTTTTGAAAATTTGGGGTTTTTAGTGAAACAAGGATTGGTGATAAAGTTTTTCCCATATTAACCCTGACAGGAGAGAATTTTCCTTCCTAGGGGTAGATTTCATCTCACTTCCTGTTGTCTCCTTCCATTTGCAAGTAGGAGTCGATTGTAAGTTGGATATTTGAAAGTAGGGGCCTGCCCTATATACTCAGCAGAAATTTGGGCCTTAGGTGTTGTTGTGGCCACAGCACTGTAAGCCCTCACAGGGCCCTGCTGTGAAATATTAGATCAAGAATTGTAATTACATGCCCCTGTTGAACAGGGGCAGAAAAATTGGGCCTTTGGTGGTAGTGGTGGTGGTGGTGCTGGTGCCACAACACTGTAAGTCCTCACAGTTACTCTTGGTGGGTGCAAAAACAGGCCAAGCTGTGAAATATTAGATCAAGAATTCTAATTACATGTCCCTGTTGAACAGGGGCTGAAAAATAGGGCTTTAGGCACTGGTGCTGGTGCCACAACACTGCAACCCCTCATAGATACTCTAGTTGGAGCGCAGAAACTAGCCCTGCTGCAAAGAATTGCATCAAAAATTGTAATTACACGCCCCTGTTAAACAGGGGCTGAAAAATTGGGCCTTAGGCACTGGTGGCGGCGCCCAGAACCAAAAATGTTCTTACAAGCTATCAGCATGATCATTGAGGAGGAAGAGGATAGTCACTCAGCATAACAGGATAGTCACTCAGCATCAGCATAGGCAGTCTTTGAAGGGAACTGACATTTCATAAAAAATTATTCGGTTACATCAGCATCAGGTGCTTGGTAGCTGGTGGTGATCCAAGACTGATTCATTTTTATGAAGATCGAGTCGGTGGACAGACGCACCCTGTGATCGGTTACAAAGCCTCCAGCAGCACTGAATGTGCGTTCCGAAAGAACGCTGGATGCAGGACAGGCCAGTAGCTCAATTGCATACTGTGCAAGCTCTGGCCAGTGATCCATCCTCAAGACCCAGTAACCCAGAGGATTTTCGGTGGGAAAGGTGTCCAAGTCAGATCTTGCCCCTAGGTATTCCTGCACCATGTAAAACAGACGCTGGAGATGGTTGCTGGAACCGATCATACCTTGGGGCTACGGACTAAAAAATTGTCTGAATGCATCGGTCAGACGGCCACCTTCTCCACCACTCCTTCTTTGACTGACCGAAGCCTCAGCAACACGTTGTCCAGAAACAGGAGTTTGTAACCTCCCAGTCTCTGGGAAAAAAAACGTTGCACAGACCTTGCTGCAAGACCTTCCAAAGATGTTTCATCCTCTGCTCCCTCTGCGACGGCAAGATAAGGTCCGCAACCTTACCCTTGTAACGTGGATCAAGGAGGGTTGCAAGCCAGTATTGTTCCTTCTCCTTGATACCACGAATATGAGGATCCTTACGCAGGCTTTGCAGGATCAGGGAGGCCATGCAGCGTAGGTTTGCTGAGGCATTCGGTCCGGAGTCCTCTGGGTCACTAAGGACGACATGATCCGCAGCCACCTCCTCCCAGCCACGTACAAGTCCATGTGTTTCTTGGGATCGTAAAATTTCCCTTAAAGACTGCTGCTGATGCTTAGTGCCAGGCTCCACCTCCATACTGACACAATCCTCCTCCTCTTCCTGTGTGATCGGCGGGCATGCAGGAACACTGTCTGGATAAAGGGGGCCTTGAGAGCTAAGGAAGTCCTCCTCTTCCTGCCTCTGTTTTGCCTCAAGTGCCCTGTCCATTATTCCACACAGCGTGTGCTCCAACAGGTGGACAAGGGGGACAGTGTCACTGATGCATGCACTGTCACTGCTCACCATCCTCGTGGCCTCCTCAAATGGTGACAGGACAGTGCATGCATAATTCATCATGGCCCACTGGCGTGGGGAAAAAAAACCAAGCTCCCCTGACCCTGTCCTGGTGCCATAGTCGCACAGGTACTCATTGATGGCCCTCTGCAGCGTGTGCAGCCGCTGCAGCATGGCCAACGTTGAGTTTCACTTGGTGGGCATGTCACAGATTAGGCGGTTCTTGGGCAGGTTAAATTCCTTTTGGAGGTCCGCCAGCCGAGCACTGGCATTATATGACCGGCAGAAATGCACACAGACTTTCCTGGCCTGCCTCAGGACATCCTGTAAGCCCGGGTACCTGCCCAAGAACTGCTGCACCCCCATGTTAAGGACGTGAGCCAAACAGGGCACATGGGTCATTTGTCCCTGTCGGAGGGCGGAGAGGAGGTTGGTGCCGTTGTCGCAAACCACCATTCCTACCTTAAGTTGGCGTGGCGTCAACCACCTCTGAACCTGCCCCTGCAGAGCTGACAGAACCTCTGCCCCAGTGTGGCTCCTGTCCCCCAAGCACACCAGCTCAAGCACCGCATGGCATCTTTTGTCCTGCGTACTTGCGTAGCCCCTTGAATGCCTACGGAGCACCGCTGGTTCCGAGGACAAAGCACAGGAAGAGGCCATGGAGGAAGAAGAAGGAGGGGGTGGAGGAGAGAGGTATGTCAGAATCACTAGTAGTGGCATTTTTGAGGCATGGTGGCGGAACAACCTCCAACACTACTGCACCTTGTCCTGCATCCTTCCCAGGTGCCAGAAGAGTCACCCAATGCGCCGTGAAACTTAGGTAACGTCCCTGTCCATGCCTACTGGACCATGAGTCAACGGTAATATGCACCTTACCACTGACCGCCCTGTCCAGCGAGGCCAAGACATTGCCTTCCACATGCCGGTAGAGAGTCAGAATCACCTTCCGTGAGAAAAAGTGGCGTTTGGGAACCTGCCACTGAGGAACCGCACATTCCACAAACTCACGGAAGGGGGCAGAGTCTACCAACTGAAAAGGTAGCAGTTTAAGTGCTAGCAATTTTGCCAAGCTAGCATTCAACCGCTGGGCATGTGGATGGCTGGGAGCGAACTTCTTTTTGCGGTGCAGCAGCTGGGGCAGGGAAATTTGCCTGGTACAATCTGACGTCGGTGTACTGATAGCAGATTGCCTGCAAGTACTTCGCTGTGACACACCTAATTCTACGCCCTCATTCCTCTCAGTGCAGGTCTCAGAGAGGACTGAAGGTATAGTGGGGTTGGAGATCCCAGCTGATGAGGAGTAAGGAGAGGTCCTCTTTGTTTTTTGGTGTGGGTCTTTTAGGTACGCTTGCCAACGAACTGCATGGCAGGTCAACATATGTCTGGTCAAGCATGTGGTGCCCAAGCGGGAGATGTTTTGGCCACGCGAGATACGCTTGAGACATATGTTGCAAATAGCAGCAGTGCCATCTGATGCACTCGTCTCAAAAAAAGGCCCACACCAAAGAACTTTTGGAATAACGCGCAGAGACAGCCGCGCCCTGCACATGCGGAGCTCTGAGGTGTAATGCAGTCAGTGTGCTGCCCTTAGGCTGGCCCCTGGAGGGCATCCTGCCTCGTCGGTGATGTGCATCCTCCTCCTCCTCCTCCTCTCTCCTATCAGGCACCCACGTTGAGTCAGTGACCTCATCATCCCCTCCCTCCGCATCACTGGAGCAAACCTGGCAGTATGCTGCAGCAGGGGGAACATGACTGCCAGATTGCTGTCCTTCTTGGGCACCCCCTCTGTCCGTGCTCACCATTACTCCGTTACTGCCTTCATCTAGCTCAGTATCATCATCAGAGCCTTCTAAACGCTGGTCATCCTCCTGGAGCATGTACCTAACACTGTGGTCAAACAGTTCGAGGGACTCCTCAGGAGGACATGGTGGGGCTAGGGAAGGAGTCACTGATGCCATTGAGCCGAGGGAAGAGGTCACGTTGGCAGCTGCTTTGCCAGACAAAGTACCCTGAGCATGGGTGAGAGAGGATGAGGAGGATGAGGACGGCTTGGTCATCCACTCGACCAAGTGTTCCACATGTTGCAGCTCAACACAGCCAGCTGCCGAAAAAAAGGCCAAGCGTGTCCCACGGCCACGTGCTAATGAGGATGCACAGCGTCCACGACCAGCACTGTTGCCTCTAGACACAGAGCCTGCTTGCCCTCTTTTATTGGCTTGTGACTGCCTGCCTTTCCTTGTTGGCCTTCCAGACACACTAATGGCCTGCAGTGAGATGTAGCTGCACTAAGCTGGGATATATATATATATATATATATATATATATATATATATATATATATATATATATATACTTATACTGCAGCTAGCAAAATCAACTGCCTGCCTGTAGTATTATTAGTATGAGAACACCACCAATCTTCTACAGGTAGCTTTAGCTGAACACTGTGCAGAGGTCGCACTACACTAACTTGTAGCTTTAGCTGAACACTAGGGATGAGCTTCGTGTTCGAGTCGAACCCATGTTCGACTCGAACATCGGCTGTTCGACCGTCCGTCGAATTGCGAACGATATGGGCCGTTCGCGCCAAATTCGTGTGGCGCGTCACGGCCCATAATTCACTGCGGCATCGCAGTGCATTGCTGGCTGATGATTGGCCAAGCATGCACTATGACCCGCATGCTTGGCCAATCACAGCGCCGTCAGTAGAGAGAGCTGTAATTGGCCAAAGCCAGGGTGGCTTTGGCCAATTATGGCTCAGGGGATTTAGTACACACCCCACACTATATAAGGCCGCCTGCACGGCGGCCCTGTGTAGTGTGTGTTCCGGTGTGCTGAGAGATAGAGAGAGAGAGAGACAGTGTCATTTGATTTGAGTTAGATAGATTAGGCAGAACAGTCAGTCAGTTAGCTGCACTTACAGTGTATTGTGTATATATATGCATCCCAGGTGTTGCATATATATATATACACTGTATTCAGTTTAGCTAGATCCGTTCCTGTTATCTTCTATCTAGACTATTTAGTGCAGTGTGTCCTGCTCACAGTGTTCAGCTAGATCCGTTCCTGCTATTTACATTCAGTGCAGTGCGTCCTGCTCACAGTGTTCAGCTAGATCCGTTCCTGCTATTTACATTCAGTGCAGTGCGTCCTGCTCACAGTGTTCAGCTAGATCCGTTCCTGCTATTTACATTCAGTGCAGTGCGTCCTGCTCACAGTGTTCAGCTAGATCCGTTCCTGGTATTTACATTTAGTGCAGTGCGTCCTGCTCACAGTGTTCAGCTAGATCCGTTCCTGCTATTTACATTCAGTGCAGTGCGTCCTGCTCACAGTGTTCAGCTAGATCCGTTCCTGCTATTTACATTCAGTGCAGTGCGTCCTGCTCACAGTGTTCAGCTAGATCCGTTCCTGCTATTTACATTCAGTGCAGTGCGTCCTGCTCACAGTGTTCAGCTAGATCCGTTCCTGCTATTTACATTCAGTGCAGTGCGTCCTGCTCACAGTGTTCAGCTAGATCCGTTCCTGCTATTTACATTCAGTGCAGTGCGTCCTGCTCACAGTGTTCAGCTAGATCCGTTCCTGCTATTTACATTCAGTGCAGTGCGTCCTGCTCACAGTGTTCAGCTAGATCCGTTCCTGCTATTTACATTCAGTGCAGTGCGTCCTGCTCACAGTGTTCAGCTAGATCCGTTCCTGCTATTTACATTCAGTGCAGTGCGTCCTGCTCACAGTGTTCAGCTAGATCCGTTCCTGCTATTTACATTCAGTGCAGTGCGTCCTGCTCACAGTGTTCAGCTAGATCCGTTCCTGCTATTTACATTCAGTGCAGTGCGTCCTGCTCACAGTGTTCAGCTAGATCCGTTCCTGGTATTTACATTTAGTGCAGTGCGTCCTGCTCACAGTGTTCAGCTAGATCCGTTCCTGCTATTTACATTCAGTGCAGTGCGTCCTGCTCACAGTGTTCAGCTAGATCCGTTCCTGCTATATACATTTAGTGCAGTACGTCCTGCTCACAGTGTTCAGCTAGATCCGTTCCTGCTATTTACATTCAGTGCAGTGCGTCCTGCTCACAGTGTTCAGCTAGATCCGTTCCTGCTATTTACATTCAGTGCAGTGCGTCCTGCTCACAGTGTTCAGCTAGATCCGTTCCTGCTATTTACATTCAGTGCAGTGCGTCCTGCTCACAGTGTTCAGCTAGATCCGTTCCTGCTATTTACATTCAGTGCAGTGCGTCCTGCTCACAGTGTTCAGCTAGATCCGTTCCTGGTATTTACATTTAGTGCAGTGCGTCCTGCTCACAGTGTTCAGCTAGATCCGTTCCTGTTATCTTCCTACTGACAGGCAGGCTTGTCTGGTTACAGTATATAAAGCTACCTGAAGAAAATTACAGGTGTTCTATCCCAGCTTAGTGCAGCTACAGGCCATTAGTATGTCTGGAAGGCCAAGAAGGAGAGGCAGACAGTCACAAGCCAATAAGAGAGGGCAAGCAGGCTCTGTGTCTAGTGCTGGTCGTGGAGACGGTGCATCCTCATCAGCACGTGGCCATGGGACACGCTTGGCCTTTTTTTCGGCAGCTGGCCGTGTTGAGCCGCAACATGCGGAAGACTTGGTCGAGTGGATGACCAAGCCGTCCTCATCCTCCTCATCCTCTCTCACCCATGCCCAGGGTGCTTTGTCTGGCAAAGCAGCGGCCTCTTCCCTCAGCTCAATGTCATCAGTGACTCCTTCCCTAGCTCCACCATGTCCTCATGAGGATTCCCTCGAACTGTTTGACCACAGTGTTGGGTACATGCTCCAGGAGGATGCCCAGCGTTTGGAAGGCTCTGATGATGATACTGAGCTCAATGAAGGCAGTAACATGAGCACGGACAGAGGGGGTGCCCAAGAAGGACAGCAATCTGGCAGTCATGCTCCCCCTGCTGCAGCATACTGCCAGGTTTGCTCCAGTGATGAGGAGGGAGGGGATGATGAGGTCACTGACTCAACGTGGGTGCCTGATAGGAGAGAGGAGGAGGAGGAGGAGGAGGAGGTGGCACATCACCAACTAGGCAGGATGCCCTCCAGGGGCCAGCCTAAGGGCAGCACATTGACTGCATCACACCCCAAAGCTCCACATGTGCAGGGCGCTGCAGTCTCTGCGCGTTATTCAAAAAGTTCTTTGGTGTGGGCCTTTTTTGAGACGAGTGCATCAGATCGCACCGCTGCTATTTGCAACATATGTCTCAAGCGTATCTCGCGTGGCCAAAACATCTCCCGCTTGGGTACCACATGCTTGACCAGACATATGTTGACCTGCCATGCAGTTCGTTGGCAAGCGTATCTGAAAGACCCACACCAAAGAACAAAGAGGATCTCTCCTTGCTCCTCATCAGCTGAGATTTCCAACCCCACTAGACCTTCAGTCCTCTCTGAGACCTGCAGTGAGAGGAATGAAGGTGTAGAATTAGGTGTGTCACAGCCAAGTACTTGTGGGCAATCTGCTTTGGGTACACCGACGTCAGATTGTACCAGGCAAATTTCCCTGCCCCAGCTGCTGCACCGCCGAAAGAAGTTTGCTCCCAGCCATCCACATGCCCAGCGGTTGAATGCTAGCTTGGCAAAATTGCTAGCACTTCAACTGCTGCCTTTTCAGTTGGTAGACTCTGCCCCCTTCCGTGAGTTTGTGGAATGTGCGGTTCCTCAGTGGCAGGTACCCAAACGCCACTTTTTCTCACGGAAGGCGATTCCGGCTCTCTACCGGCATGTGGAAGGCAATGTCCATGCCTCGCTGGACAGGGCGGTCAGCGGTAAGGTGCATATTACCGCTGACTCATGGTCCAGCAGGCATGGACAGGGACGTTACTTAAGTTTCACGGCGCATTGGGTGACTCTGCTGGCAGCTGGGAAGGATGCAGGACAAGGTGCAGTAGTGTTGGAGGTTGTTCCGCCACCACGCCTCCAAAATGCTGATTGTGACACACCTCTCTCCTCCACCCCCTCCTCTTCTTCTTCCTCCATGGCCTCTTCCTCGGAACCAGCGGTGCTCCGTAGGCGTTCAAGGGGCTACGCAAGTACGCAGGCCAAAAGATGCCATGCGGTGCTTGAGCTGGTGTGCTTGGGGGACAGGAGCCACACTGGGGCAGAGGTTTTGTCAGCTCTGCAGGGGCAGGTTCAGAGGTGGTTGACGCCACGCCAACTTAAGGCAGGAATGGTGGTTTGCGACAATGGCACCAACCTCCTCTCTGCCCTCCGACAGGGACAACTGACCCATGTGCCCTGTTTGGCTCACGTCCTTAACTTGGTGGTGCAGCGGTTCTTGGGCAGGTACCCGGGCTTACAGGATGTCCTGAGGCAGGCCAGGAAAGTCTCTGTGCATTTCCGCCGGTCATATAATGCCAGTGCTCGGCTGACGGACCTCCAAAAGGAGTTTAACCTGCCCAAGAACCGCCTAATCTGTGACATACCCACCAGGTGGAACTCGACGTTGGCCATGCTGCAGCGGCTGCACACGCAGCAGAGGGCCATCAATGAGTACCTGTGCGACTATGGCACCAGGACAGGGTCAGGGGAGCTTGGTTTTTTTTCCCCACGCCAGTGGGCCATGATCAGGGATGCATGCACTGTCCTGTCACCATTCGAGGAGGCCACGAGGATGGTGAGCACTGACAGTGCATGCATCAGTGACACTGTCCCCCTTGTCCACCTGTTGGAGCACACGCTGCGTGGAATAATGGACAGGGCACTTGAGGCAGAACAGAGGCAGGAAGAGGAGGACTTCCTTAGCTCTCAAGGCCCCCTTTATCCAGACAGTGTTCCTGCGTGCCCGCCGATCACACAGGAAGAGGACGAGGAGGAGGAGGAGGAGGAGGAGGAAGATTGTGTCAGTATGGAGGTGGAGCCTGGCACTCAGCATCAGCAGTCTTTAAGGGATCAGTCCCAAGGAACACATGGACTTGTACGTGGCTGGGAGGAGGTGGCTGCGGACGTTGTTGTCCTTAGTGACCCAGAGGACTCCGGACCGAATGCCTCAGCAAACCTACGCTGCATGGCCTCCCTGATCCTGCAAAGCCTGCGTAAGGATCCTCGTATTCGTGGTATCAAGGAGAAGGACCAATACTGGCTGGCAACCCTCCTTGATCCACGTTACAAGGGTAAGGTTGCGGACCTTATCTTGCCATCGCAGAGGGAGCAGAGGATGAAACATCTTCGGGAGGCCTTGCAGAAAGGTCTGTGCAACGCGTTCCCAGAGACTGGGAGGTTACAAACTCCTGTTTCTGGACAACGTGTTGCTGAGGCTTCGGTCAGTCAAAGAAGGAGCGGTGGAGAAGGTGGCCGTCTGACCGATGCGTTCAGACAATTTTTTGGTCCGCAGCCCCAAGGTATGATCGGTTCCAGCAACCATCGCCAGCGTCTGTTTTACATGGTGCAGGAATACCTAGGGGCAAGATCAGACTTGGACACCTTTCCCACCGAAAATCCTCTGGGTTACTGGGTCTTGAGGATGGATCACTGGCCAGAGCTTGCACAGTATGCAATTGAGCTACTGGCCTGTCCTGCATCCAGCGTTCTTTCGGAACGTACATTCAGTGCTGCTGGAGGCGTGGTAACCGATCACAGGGTGCGTCTGTCCACTGACTCGGTCGATCGGCTGACCTTCATAAAAATGAATCAGTCTTGGATCACCACCAGCTACCAAGCACCTGATGCTGATGTAACTGAATAATTTTTTTCAGATCCCTTCAAAGACTGCCTATGCTGATGCTGAGTGATTATCCCTGAGTAATTATCCTCTTCCTCCTCAATCATCACGCTGATAGCTTGTAAGAACATTTTTGGTTCTGGGCGCCACCACCAGTGCCTAAGGCACAATTTTTCAGCCCCTGTATAACAGGGGCGTGTAATTACAATTTTTGATGTAATACTTTGCAGCACGGCTCGTTCCTGCATTCCAACTAGAGTGTCTGTGAGGGGTTGCAGTGTTGTGGCACCAGCACCAGTGCCTAAGGCCCAATTTTTCTGCCCCTGTCTAACAGGGGCGTGAAATTACAATTTTTGATGCAATACTTTGCAGCAGGGCTCGTTCCTGCATTCCAACTAGAGTGTCTGTGAGGGGTTGCAGTGTTGTGGCACCAGCACCAGTGCCTAAGGCCCAATTTTTCTGCCCCTGTCTAACAGGGGCGTGTAATTACAATTTTTGATGCAATACTTTGCAGCAGTGCTCGTTCCTGCGTTCCAACTAGAGTGTCTGTGAGGGGTTGCAGTGTTGTGGCACCAGCACCAGTGCCTAAGGCCCAATTTTTCTGCCCCTGTCTAACAGGGGCGTGTAATTACAATTTTTGATGCAATACTTTGCAGCAGGGCTCGTTCCTGCGTTCCAACTAGAGTGTCTGTGAGGGGTTGCAGTGTTGTGGCACCAGCACCAGTGCCTAAGGCCTAATTTTTCAGCTCCTGTTCAACAGGGGCATGTAATTACAATTCTTGATCTAATATTTCACAGCAGGGCCCTGTGAGGGCTTACAGTGTTTTGGCCACAGCAACACCTAAGGCCCAAATTTCTGCTGAGTATATAGGGCAGGACCCTACTTTCAAACATCTAACTTACAAACGACTCCTACTTGCAAACGGAAGGAGACAACAGGAAGTGAGATGAAATCTACCCATAGGAAGGGAAATTCTCTCATGTAAGAGTTAATATGGGAAAACAATTTCTCCTTTCCACTGATGCTTTCCAATCCTTGTTCCACAAAAAAACCCAAATTTTCAAAAAACATTTTTCATTGGGACAAAAAAGTGAGGTGAAATCTTCTGAAGAGGAGGAAAGACGCAAAACAAATGTCACAGGGGTGATAACCCTTCCCTATGTTTTCCAAAAAGCTTAGAAAAGATTTTTTGGCTGGAGCTAAACACATTAAAAATGTTCAAAATTACAAACAGATTCTACTTAACAACAAACCTACAGTCCCTGTCTTGTTTGCACCGCCTGTATACTGCTGTTCAGAGTATATAGGGACCTTTCCTTATTTTAATTTGGGTGCGGGGTTCCCCTTAATATCCATACAAGACCCAAAGGGCCTGGTAATGGACTGGGGGGTACCCATGCCGTTTGTCTCACTGATTTTCATCCATATTGCCAGGACCCGACATGACATTAAACCCGCAAGCAGTTTTAAATGAGATTTTTTCCTTTAAAAATGACATTTGGTGCAGGGACTGTTCTAAACATGGGAAACACGCGTCACTTTACAGGCATACTATAGACACCCCCCAGGTACGATATTTAAAGGAATATTTCACTTTTTTTTTTTTACTTTAAGCATCATTAAAATCACTGCTCCCGAAAAAACGGCCGTTTTTAAAAGTTTTTTTTGCATTGATACATGTCCCCTGGGGTAGGACCCGGGTCCCCAAACCCTTTTTAGGACAATACCATGCAAATTAGCCTTTAAAATGAGCACTTTTGATTTCGAACGTTCGAGTCCCATAGACGTCAATGGGGTTCTAACGTTCGTGCGAACTTGCGGTCCGTTCGCGGGTTCTGGTGCGAACCGAACCGGGGGGTGTTCGGCTCATCCCTACTGAACACTGTGCAGAGGTCGCACCACACTAATGTGTAAATAATGTAGCTGCCTGCGGTAGTGATAGGATCAGGAAAACACCACCAACCTTCTACAGGTAGCTTTAGCTGAACACTGTGCAGAGGTCACACTACACTAATGTGTAAATAATGTAGCTTCCTGCGGTAGTGATAGGATCAGGAAAACAACACCAACCTTCTACAGGCAGCTTTAGCTGAACACTGTGCAGAGGTCGCACTACACTAACTTGTAGCTTTAGCTGAACACTGTGCAGAGGTCGCACTACACTAACTTGTAGCTTTAACTGAACACTCTGCAGAGGTCGCACTACACTGACTTGTAGCTTTAGCTGAACACTGTGCAGAGGTCGCACTACACTAACTTGTAGCTTTAGCTGAACACTGTGCAGAGGTCGCACTACACTAACTTGTAGCTTTAGCTGAACACTGTGCAGAGGTCGCACTACACTAACTTGTAGCTTTAGCTGAACACTGTGCAGAGGTTGCACTACACTAACTTGTAGCTTTAGCTGAACACTTTGCAGAGGTTGCACTACACTAACTTGTAGCTTTAGCTGAACACTGTGCAGAGGTCGCACTACACTAACTTGTAGCTTTAGCTGAACACTGTGCAGAGGTCGCACTACACTAACTTGTAGCTTTAGCTGAACACTGTGCAGAGGTCGCACTACACTAAAAAATAATGTAGCTGCCTGCGGTAGTGATAGGATCAGAAAAACACCACCAATCTTCTACAGGTAGCTTTAGCTGAACACTGTGCAGAGGTCGCACTACACTAACTGTAAATACTGTAGCTAATAGGACTAATAGGATCAGAAGCACACCAGCAATTTTCTTCAAATACTGCAACAACACCTGCCTGCCTGTCAGTAGGAAGATAATAACAGGAACGGATCTAGCTAAACTGAATACAGTGTATATATATATATATATATATATATATATATATATATATATATATATATATATATATATATATATATATATACACACACACAACACCTGGGATGCATATATATACACAATACACTGTAAGTGCAGCTAACTGACTGACTGTCCTGCCTGATCTATCTAACTTAAATCAAATGACTCTGTCTCTGTCTCTAAACGCTCACAGCTCTCTGTACAGACGGCGCTGTGATTGGCCAAGCATGCGGGTCATAGTGCATGCTTGGCCAATCATCAGCCAGCAATGCACTGCGTTGCCGCAGTGAATTATGGGCCGTGACGCGCCACTCGAATTTGGCGCGAACGGCCCATATCGTTCGCAATTCGGCGAACGGTCGAACAGACGATGTTCGAGTGGAACATGGGTTTGACTCGAACACGAAGCTCATCCCCATGCTGCAGTATATAGACGTGAGCTGGTCGGGAGTAGTTAAAGGTATTCTAATACATTCTGCATTATATTTCAGCCCCAATTGCATATTCCTTACTTTATAAAAGTTGTTTTAAAGTTTGTGATTCCCGTGATAAGACAGGGCCGTCTTCACTACTGTCTTCTGAGTTCTAAGTGCAATTTACTTCCGCCCTTTCAGCTGCAATCTCGTGCATGGACATGTACATGGGGTGTATGAGGAGCGTATGAATGAGACTGTAGTCTCGCTATATCTCGGCACAGTGCCACGAGGAGCTGATATGACAGACACTGTGTTCTAACTGCACACTTCTTAATGGAGAAAGCATGCTATGAATCGGGGGGAGAGATGCGCATGCGCTGCTGACATCACTAAAAAGAACAATACAGATTGCAAGCCAATGGAGCAAGTAAGGTGACATCTACATACAGCAACTAGCAGTGCTTTTAATGATTTATAGCAGCTGCTATAGGGGGGGACCACTTTAAGATGCTACAGAGCGGCAGCTGTGTGCTGGATTACATACATATACGTGATCCAACACTTCCAGGTAGGGGGCACGCAAGAGCATCGCAGGTGGCTCGCATCCACTGTAAATACACAGAGTGACAACTAATTGGAGGGGGGGGGCAGTACCTGAAGATCCGATGGCACCCACCATTCGTTAGGCAGAAAGCCAGAACTGCAATCTGCCTATGTAAACAAGACAGATCGCCGTTCTTGCAGGAGGGAAGGGATGGAGTTTGTGTCTCTGCAAAACAGGGAATAAATTACATCTCTTCCCCTAGTAAAAGCACCTTCCACAGTATAGTAAAACACTGGCTAGGCAAACAGTTAACCCTCTTCTCAGCCAGTGTCATTAGTATAGTGACAGTGCATTTTTTTTTAGCACTTATCACTGTATTAGTGTCACTGGTCCCCAAAAAGTGTCAGTTAGAGTCAGAATGTCTGCCACAATATCACAGTCCCACTATAAGTTGCTGATTGCCGCCATTACTAGTAATACAAAAAATAAATACAATTTAAAAAAATTTAAAAAATATCCCATAGTTTGTAGACGCTATAACTTTTGCACAACCCCATCAATATAAGCTTTTTGGGTTTGTATTTACCAAAAATAAGTAACAGAATACATATTGGTCTAAATTTAAATTAGATTTTTTCAATGTTTTTATTAGGTATGTTTTATAGCAGAAAGTAAAAAATATTGTTTTTTTTTTTTCAAAAGTGTTTGAAAAAGTTTTTGTTTATAGCGCAAAAAATAAAAACCGCAGAGATGATAAAATACCACAAAAAAGCTCTATTTGTGGGAAAAAAGGATATAAACTTTATTTGGGTACAGCGTTGCATGACTGCGCAATTGTCAGTTAACTGCTTGCCGACCAGCCGCTGTCATTATACTGTGGCAGGTCGGCATGTTCCCACGAGGCGTCGTAGCTGTATGCCGGCCCTTTAAGCAGGGATAGCTGGCGCGCACCCACTGCATTGTAGGGGAACCTATGTGGGTAGCTGGCGCTTGACCGCGGGCACGAGAGCCAGAACAGGGACGTGTGTGTGTGTGAAAACACACAAATCCCTGTTCTGTGAGGAGAGGAGAGACAGATTGTGTGTTCCTACTAGCTAGGAACAACGATCTGTCATCTCCTCTAGTCACTCCCATCCCCCTACAGTTAGAACACACATGAGGGAACACAGTTAACCCCTTGATCGTCCCCTAGTGTTAACCCCTTCCCTGCCAGTGACATTTACACAGTAATCAGTGCATTTTTATAGCACTGATCGCTGTATAAATGTCAATAGTCCCAAAAATATGTTAAAAGTGTCTGATCTGTCTGCCATAATGTCACAGTCCCGAAAAAAATCACACATCACTGCCATTACTTGTAAAAAAAAATAATAATAATAAAAATGCCATTAAAATGCGATAAATCTTTCCAATAGTTTGTAGATGCTATAAATTTTGCGCAAACCAATCAATACGCACTTATTGCAATTCTTATTACCAAAAATATGTAGAATAATACATATAGGCCTAAACTGAGGAAAAAAATGTGCTTTTTTAAAAACAAATTGGGGATATTTATTATAGCAAAAAGTACAAAATATTGTGTTTTTTTTCAAAATTGTCGTTTTTTTTGTTTATAGCGCAAAAAATAAAAACTGCAGAGGTGATCAGATACCACCAAAAGAAACCTCTATTTGTGGGAAAAAAAGGACGCCAATTTTGTTTGAGTACAGCGTTGCATGACCGTGCAATTGTCAGTTAAAGCGATGCAGTACCGTAATGCAAAAAATGGCCTGGTCTTTAACCGCTTCCCGACCGGCGCACGCCGATGTACGTCGGCAGAATGGCACGGCTGGGCAAATGGGCATACAGGTACGTCCATTTGAATTTCCCGCCGTGTCATTGCGTGTGCGCCGGCCGCGAGCTCCGTGAGTCGGGTAGCGGGTCCCACGGACTCTATCGCCGCGGGGATACCCGCGATCGTCTCACGGAGAGCAGGAACGGGGAGATGCTGATGTAAACAGCATCTCCCCGTTCTGTCTAGTGACAGTGTCACTCGATCTCTGCTCCCTGTCATTGGGAGCAGAGATCAGTGTACTGCCCCACACAGCCCAACCCCCCTACAGTTAGAAACACCTCCCTAGTACTGATTTAACACCTCCCCGCCCCCTAGTGGTTAACCCCTTCACTGCCAGTGTCATTTACACAGGAATCAATGCATTTTTATAGCACTGATTGCTGTATAAATGACAATGGTCCCAAAAATGTCCGATATGTCCGCCATAATGTCGCAGTCACAATAAAAATCTCTGATCGCCGCCAAAACTAGTAAAAAAAATTATTAATAAAAATGCCATAAAACTATCCCCTATTTTGTAAACGCTATAACTTTTGCGCAAACCAATCAATAAATGCTTATTGCGATTTTTTTTTTACCAAAAGTATGTAGAAGAATACGTATCGGCCTAAACTGAGGAAAAAATAGTTTTTCTATATATTTTTTGGGGATATTTATTATAGCAAAATGTAAAAAATAATGCGTTTTTTTTTCAAAATTGTCACTCTTATTTTGTTTATAGCGCGAAAAATAAAAATCGCAGAGGTGATCAAATACCACCAAAAGAAAGCTCTATTTGGTGGAAAAAAAGGACGTCAATTTTGTTTGAGAGCCACGTCGCACGACCGCGCAATTGTCCGTTAAAGCGACTCAGTGCCTAATCGCAAAAAGTGCTCTGGTCAGGAAGGGGGTAAATTCTTCCGAGGCTGAAGCGGTTAAGCAGGCAAATCTTCCGGGGCTGAAGTGGTTAAAGTAATGCAGTGCCATATCGTAAAAAAATGGCCTGGTCATGAAGGGGGGTAAATCTTTAGGAGGTCAAGTGGTTAAGGCTAGGTTCACATGCATTCCCTTGCATTCTTTAGTGTGTTTTGCACTTTGCAGAAATGCACTACAGTCAATTTAACATGGTTTCCTATGAGACATCTGTGTGTTTTTCAGCCACAGCGTTTTTTGGAAAGGGTTAGTGACTTTTTTTCCTGCAACAGTTTGCATTTCCATGTAATAGGCTTCAATGGACGTGCGTTGCGTTTTTACATCGGTTTTGTGTTGTTCAATTTCTTTCTCCTTAACAAACTGTGAATAGCCAGTTGTTAAGGAGCAGGTGGACGTCACTTCCTAAACAACTGATGAGTCACCAGCTGTAAGTCATTACAATCATTAGTCATCACTTGCTCCCCGTTGACAGCTGAATGTAAAAACAAAAATACTGCTGTCAAAAAAATAAGTAAAGAAGACAAACAGCTTTGGGTCCCCCTCACCCTGCAATCCATACCAGGCCCATTGCTTCTGGTATAGATTTTGAGAGAAACCCCATGTCAAAATAAAAAAAATGGCATGGGGTCCCCCCAAAATCAATACCAGAACCTTATCTGAGCATGCAGCCCAGCAGGCCAGGAAAGAGGGGGGGCTCCCCCCTCCTGAACCTTACCAGCACACATGGGGATAATGGCCTCTTCCCCACAACCCTGGCCATTGGTTGTGGGGGTCTGCGGGTAGGGGGCTTATCGGAAACTGTAAGTCCCCTTTAACAAGAGGCCCCCAGATCCTGTCCCTCCCCTCACGGGAAAGAGTACGGGGTACATTGTGTCCCTGCTCATTCACTAAAAAAGTGTCAAAAATAAATAAAAACACAGAGACAGTTTGTGACAATTTCTTTATTTAAAACCAAAAACAAAATTAGCTCCCCCACCCCAAAATACCCCCCCCCCCATGTTGAAGGCATGTGGCCTTGTATGGTTCAGGAGGGAGGGGAGCTCGTTTGCCCCCCCTTTTCCTGGCCTTCTGGGCTGCATGCTTGGATAAGGGTCTGGTGTGGATTTTGGGGGGACCCCATGCTATTTTTTAAAAAACATATTGATGTAGGGTTCCCATCAAAATTCATAGCAGACTGGAAGAGCCATGCTGCACATTCAGTATTCCACGCTGCCTCATTCCGTAAGCCATGTATTTCTGACCACCTTATTTAGTATGCCACGCTGTATGTTCTCTATTCAGCACCACCTCATTCCATATACCATGCTGTACATTCCCCAAACAGCACTGCCTCATTCCAAGTACCATACTGTACTTTTTTTATTCTGTAGTGCCATGCTGTACAATTCCTTTTTCACACCCTGGCTCATTCTATATACCTTGTTGTACATGTTATATGCCACACCACCACATTCGAACACTATGATGTACAACCCTTAATCCACACTTTCACCAGAGCAATATAATGTTACCATAGTAACATTATACTACTCTGGGGAAGTGATCAGTATTTTTTTTTTTACACAATGTGTTTGCATACAGCAACAAGTTGCATTGCTATATGCAATCATTTTACTGCATAAAATAAATTCATTCATTTTTTGTTGTTGTTGTGATTAGCTGTGATTGGCCACAGCTGATCACATAGCACAGATAGGCCGTGATTGGCCCATTCTGTACCATGTAATCACTGTGACCAATCACATATAGCAACACAATTGTATACAATGGATGGCTTGAAAGGAAGCCGTCCATTGTTTAAAACTGTCATGTGACCTGCTGTGATTGGTCGGTACATTGATCAATCATCGGCTGTGTCCAGTGGACGCGGCTGGTGACAGATCGTGCGGGGCCCCGTGATCCAGAAAGGATGTCATATCCTATGATCCAGAAAGAATGTCATGTCAAAGATATCATATGACCTCCACCCAGATCGACAAGAGGCCAGCCCTGATGTCCTTCACCAATAGGCTGGGCAGGAACTGGTTAAGTACAGCAGCAATTTTGGTTGTTGGTGTTTCACACATTTTTATCATTTGGTTAATTAGGGATATAACTGTATATATTAATTAATGTATCGTGAAGTGGGGATTGTTTCTTTGTATATAGCCTCAGTTACATATGATCTACAGCACTGTGTTCTGGCAGGGGGCCAGGGACTTCCCATCCCATTCCTGAAACAAAATTGAGTCTGCTCAAAGCAAGGTCCATAAAGACATGGCTGAGCAAGTTTGGGATGGAGGAACTTAACTGGCCTGCACCAGCCCGATAGAACACCTTTGGAGTGAATTAGAGTGGAGATTGCGAGCCAGGCCTTCTCGTCCAACATCAGTGCCTCACCTCACAAATGCGCTTCTGGAAGAACAGTGAAACATTCCCATAGGCACACTCCTAAACCTTGTGGACATGTGCGTGTAAAGGCAGGCGTCCCAATACTTTTGGTAATATGGTGTATGTAAAAAGAATGTGTATGTTCGGTAGGGGAAAAAAAAACTTTGTTTTTAATAAGTAAATCATAGTTTTCTAATGATACCTCACTTTTTACCAACAAGACAATTTTCATGGATGGTTTCTTTTAGAGAAGTTAATAAGAGCATTTTCCTTTTTAATTAATTTGTGTTTGCAATATGCATTAAGTGTGTATTTTCCTTGAATTATAATTATGTTGTTCAGTTCGTTATTGTTAGCAAATGATCTAAAATCACATTGCTGGCTCTGATTAATTAAAAAAAACTTTGTGGATGGTATTTCAGAGCCAATATGTCCTTCACTGAAGGAAGAAGGACAGCATAATAACTTTCTCCATCTATTACAAGGGCAAGATTTGTAAAAAAAGGCAGGTAGTAATCTGCAGTGTTTAGCGTTGTATGGTTTTTAATGATGTAGGATAGTGTTTCTCAGCCCTGGTACTTGGTATAAAGGGCTGAAAGGAACTGAGCTACACTATGCAGCATGCTGTACACTGCAGTGGTGTCTTGTGGGCAAACTGAAAAATTAAACTGTTAGTAATGCAGGGCTGTAAATAGCCATGTATCAGGTGATTGTGTATCATTACTGCTAGGTACAACTGTACCAGTCAATTACAGCCTCACTGTGCACATTATGAGGGGTTCCCACCATTGCTGTACTGTGTTCCCGGTTTTTGTACACCTACTGTGCTCATTATGAGGGGTAATTTTGCTTATTGAAAAATCTTACAAACAACAACTTATATACAATATAACCATAATAAATAAAACATATTTACAAAATAATTGAATATGATTATATAAAACAAGAACATAATAAATGGTACAAACCAAATTGCGCACAACACAATCCCTACGAGAGAACCAGACTAAGGAACATCACTGTCACCATGCATGTAGCCTTTTATCAAAAATATATTTGATCTTGAAAATCTAGGGGAGTGAATCAAGAATACAAAGAAAAGCCGCACACCGCGAGATCAACAGGCAGCAGCTACAGAGTCCTGATATTTCTCCACGCCCTTATCCAGGCCTCCTGCTGCCACCTGCCTTTCTCAAGACCCTGAATCTTCCCAACCTCACCAAGAAAGTCCTGCACCACCACTTCGACGGGGAGGATTTTACTCCGTAAGGATACCTGACACTGTGCACTCCACGTGAAATAACGGACTACTAGACTAACTAAAAAAAGTGTTTCCAAATCATAATCCCGATGAGTTTGGGATGCCCCATACACCCACTCTGCATAACTCATATGGGGGAGGAAGGGTATACTCAGAGCCCTCCCAACCCTCTTGTACACCTCTATATTAAAAGGGCATTGAAGTAGAAACTGATCCACCACTCCTCCACACTCCACTCTCGGGCAGCACCGATCACTCATGGAAAGAAACTTCAAGTTGCCCTTTACATATAGTTTTCCATGAAAGGCAAGCCAAGCCTGATCCCTAAACTTCATTGGGATTCTCTCCAAACTAATCAATCGCAAACCCACCCCCAAAACCAGGCTTGGGCAATCCCTCAAGGCCAGTGGCTCGCAAAAAGCAGAACTCATGATCCGCTTCTCAAGAAGTTTCCTTGGAAGAGATCTGACTTCTGCTGTTACTTGCCACTGCCGAAGAATTTTCAAACACGGGGCAACATAAGTCGGGAGCTGTTCATGCTTGACCCTCAGGCTTTTCACTGGCCCACCATTTTCCCAGTCTCGCAGAAAGGGCCTAAACCAGGACTGGAAAATACCAACCCACCCAGGCGGTCTCTCTGCCAACATGTTACCAAGATTATACAGTAGGTGACCGCGATATTGTGTCAATCTCGCCGCAATTCTCGGCGAGATTTGACACCTGCGAGCCCCGTCGCAGGAGCCAGCGCCGAGATGGCTCACTCATCGGGAAAGGAAAACTTTGTTTTGCTCCCGCGATGAGTGACAGGCAGCGCTGACAGCTGTCTGGGATGAATCCTGAGGTGGGAACACCGCGCCAAATTTTAAATGAAAAAAACGGTGTGGGTTCCCCCCCAGGAGCATACCAGGCCCTTAGGTCTGGTATGGATTGTAAGGGGAACCCCCCTACGCCGAAAAATTGGCGTGGGGGTCCCCCCCAATCCATACCAGACCCTTATCCGAGCACGCAGCCCGGCCGGCCAGGAAAGGGGTGGGGACGAGCGAGCACCCCCCCTCCTGAGCCGTACCAGGCCGCATGCCCTTAACATGGGGGGGTGGGTGCCTTGGGGGAGGGGGCGCCCTGCGGGGGCCCCCCCACCCCAAAGCACCTTGTCCCCATGTTGATGAGGACAAGGGCCTCTTCCTGACAACCCTGGCCGTTGGTTGTCGGGGTCTGCGGGCGGGGGGCTTATCGGAATCCGGGAGCCCCCTTTAATAAGGGGGCCCCCAGATCCCAGCCCCCCACCCTGTGTGAATGAGTTTGGGGTACATGGTACCCCTACCCATTCACCTAGGGAAAAGTGTCAATATAAAAAAAACACAGTACACAGGTTTTAAGAGTAATTTATTAGTCAGCTCCGGGGTCTTCTTCCGACTTCGGGGGGTCTCCTTCCGACTTCTCCCGGTGTTCGGCCTCTTCTCCCGGTGTTCGGCCTCTTCTCCCGGGCCCCGCCGCTATCTTCTTCCAGCTCTATTGCCAGCGAGGGGCCCGGTCTGCTGCCACTGTCTTGTCGCCGCTGTCTCGCCGCCGCTGTCTCGCCGCCTCTTCTCTTCTTCCCCGATGTTGACACGATGCTCTCTCCGGCTCGAATGCTGTGTGCGAGCTGCAGAGCCATTTATATAGGCGTGACCCCGCCCCCTTACGACGTCATGGTCCCAGCATGCGCAGGGACTCTGGGGCCACGCCCCCTTATGACGCCAGAGTCCCTGCGCATGCTGGGACCATGACGTCGTAAGGGGGCGGGGTCACCGCCTATATAAATGGCTCGCACACAGCATTCGAGCCGGAGAGAGCGTCGTGTCAACATCGGGGAAGAAGAGAAGAGGCGGCGAGACAGCGGCAGCGAGACAGCAGCGGCGAGACAGCGGCGACAAGACAGCAGCAGCAGACCGGGCCCCTCGCTGGCAATAGAGCTGGAAGAAGATAGCGGCGGGGCCCGGGAGAAGAGGCCGAACACCGGGAGAAGAGGCCGAACACCGGGAGAAGTCGGAAGGAGACCCCCCGAAGTCGGAAGAAGACCCCGGAGCTGACTAATAAATTGCTCTTAAAACCTGTGTACTGTGTTTTTTTTTATATTGACACTTTTCCCTAGGTGAATGGGTAGGGGTACCATGTATCCCAAACTCATTCACACAGGGTGGGGGGCCGGGATCTGGGGGCCCCCTTATTAAAGGGGGCTCCTGGATTCCGATAAGCCCCCCGCCCGCAGACCCCGACAACCAACGGCCAGGGTTGTCGGGAAGAGGCCCTTGTCCTCATCAACATGGGGACAAGGTGCTTTGGGGTGGGGGGGCCCCCGCAGGGCGCCCCCTCCCCCAAGGCACCCACCCCCCCATGTTAAGGGCATGCACCCCTTTTCTGGCCGGCCGGGCTGTGTGCTCGGATAAGGGTTTGGTATGGAATGGGGGGACCCCCACGCCAATTTTTCGGCGTAGGCGGGTTCCCCTTACAATCCATACCAGACCTAAGGGCCTGGTATGCTCCTGGGGGGGAACCCACGCCGGTTTTTTTCATTTAAAATTTGGCGCGGTGTTCCCGCCTCAGGATTCATACCAGACAGCTGTCAGCGCTGCCTGTCACTCATCGCGGGAGGAAAACAAAGTTTTCCTTTCCCGATGAGTAAGCCAGCGCGACATGCACAGTACCCTGTCACCGAGAACCAGCGCGATGGTATCGCGCTGGAAACACAATCTCGCGGTCAGGTACTGTATTTCACAAACATCAGAGAGAAAAAGACTACAGTGTTGATCATCCCTAGACCACCCTCCTGCCTAGGAAGGTAAGTCACATTCCTTTTGACAAGGTTTATTCTGTTCCCCCATAACAGCTGGAAGAAACAACTATAGATTGGTATAGAAAGAAACTGGCAAAATGCAAACAGAACTGACATACAGAAAAATCGGAATCAGGTCAGTCTTGATCAGATCAACCTTTTTCCTCAAGGAAAGCTGCCAACCTTTCCAGCTTGCCACCTTGGCATCGGCATTCTCCAGCCTGTTCACCCAATTTGCATGACCATAGTCACCTGGGCCGAATTCAATGCCTAGAACTCACATTTTTTGTTGGGGCTCCGGGAAGTCATCCAGGAGAACAAAGCTCTTACCTTCCATGCCCATCCAGAAAGCTTCACACTTGTCCTGGTTGACCTTTGAACCTGATGCCTCTGCATACTGCCCTATCACTGTGACCACCTCCTGCGCCTCCCCAGTCCCAGAGATAAAAACAGAAACATCATCAGCATAGGCCACAACCTTCAAAGGAGGCTCACCAGCGATGCCCAAAAGGTACCCCACACAAAGGTCCATTCTCTAGCCTTCTAATGAAGGGGTCGATTGCAAGCAGAGGACCCAATGGACACCCCTGACGCACACCCGAGCCGACCGCAAAGGGCTGCCCGACCCAACCATTAACCAGAGGAAAGCTTTCAGCCCCTTTGTACAAAATCTTGAGCCAATCAATGAAACCCCCCTCCAGGCCATATTTGACAAGAAGGAGTCACAAGTACTCATGATTAACCCGATCAAAGGCCTTAGCCTGATCCAATGTCAGAAAAAATTTACCCCAAGCAGCAGCTCCAAGGCCTCCCGGACAGCTAACACCGCTGAGAAAGTGCTTCTACCTTGGACCGAACAGTGCTGGTGGCGGGATAACAAACTGCCTGCAACTGGTGATAATCGCCAGAAGAAAATCTTTGCCAGTATCTTTCTATCGACATTAGGAAGGCTAATGGGGCGCCAATTCCCAATCATCGAAGGATCTTTACCCTTTGACAGAAGGATCACTGCAGATTGCCTCATGGAGGGAGAGAACCCTAATTCAAACAGCCATTGAAAAACCTCCGCAAGGTAGGGAGCCAGGATCATCTTAAAACATTTATAAAATTCGACTGTCAAACCATCTGGCCCTGGCGTTTTCTTGATGGCTAGTTTATCAATAGCCTGGATTACCTCATCTGCAGTGATTTAATCTGTCAAATTCATCAAAGGAACATTACTTTCCATTCCTGGTGTAGAGTCCAAAAAACCCAACATCCTTGTCCAATCAAGGTTCCTTCCTCCCAGGAGATCGGCATAGTATGACCTGACAACCTCCAGGATCCCTGACCTAGACCTCGTCAGAGAGCCCATACTGTCCCTCAGGCCATTGACCGTCTTAACTGCTACGCTCTGTTTACAGTTCTGGTAAGGGTCAGGCGAATGGTATTTCCCGTAATCCCTGTCCTGAACCAAAGAGGCGTGCCGGTCATATTGATGTCTCCTAAGGAGGAGCTTCACCTCAGAGATCACCCCAGAATCTCCTCCATTCGAAACAAGGCGGTCAAGTTTCCTCCACAAACGCTGGTAGGTGATATACTTATCTTGCTGCTTCTTTCTTCCTATTGCCTTGAAAAGCCCAATAGTCTGCTGTTTAACAAGCTCCCACCATTCTGACTTGCTGTTGCAAAAGTCTAGGATCGTTACCTGTGCTTGAAAAAAATCCTCAAAGGATTGTCTTACTCTCTCGTCTTCCAGGAGGGCCGAATTCAATCTCCAGATACCCCTCCACCTAGGTGGCATGTCTGGGGCATTCAGAGTCACAGATAGAATACAGTGATCAGAAAACTCTACTGCCCGACACACAGGTGCCGAAAAAGCGGAGTCTCCCTTTAAAAAAAAACCTATCTATCCTACTCTGATTATTACCTCGCTGAAAAATTGAACCCCGTGCTGTCTGGGCAGCGCTTAATGTGCGCATCTACCAGACCTGCTTCCCTAACTATCGCATTAAGAAAAAGGGTGTCATAGCCCAGCTTATCCCTGAAATCACCTACAAATATAACCTGCTGGGCTGTAAAAAGAAAAGGCTTAATCTTTGTAAAGAGGCATTTCCTGTCCCACTTCGTCTGGGGACCATAGATGTTATTCAGGCGCAAGTCCTGCCCCTTCACAGAGACGTCTAACACCATGCATCTCCCTATCTCTACCTCAATTACCTGCCGGCACGTTACCATACCAGAAAAAAGGACTGCAACTCCGCTGTAAGGCTCGGCCGCAAGAGACCAAAATGAGGGACCACGTCTCCACTTCTTCTTTGCCAGATGTATATCGGCCAGACTACTCAGATGGGTTTCTTGCAAAAACAAAATGTCAGCATCAAACTCGCTGAGCAAAAATAAGGCCATATGACGAGCACTTACTGATCTTAAGCTGGCAACATTAATGGTTGCCACTTTTAACGGAGTGGGAACTGCCATTAGGGTAGTTGAGGCAGCCATTTCTTAGTCTGACTACTCCCTCTTCCTGGAGAACCAGCGCGCTTCGTTGCACCCTGGCACTCATCCTCCATAGAGGATGCTAAACTGAATGAGTCCCACTCATCATCATCATCATCATCATCAGACAGGACCTTAAACTTGTTTTCCAAAGGCAAAACTTTAGGATTTAAGGTAACTGAACCCCTTTTTTTCCTTCTTTTGCCCCTCTTCCTCCTATCCTCCAACCACTCCATATCATCCTTAGACAAACCAGACTCAACAGCCTCCCCACACCTATCCTCCCCTTCACCCCCCTCCACTCCTCCTTCCATATCTACCACCAGGCCAGCCTCTCCACCATTTTCCCCACTCCTCTGCACCCCACGATCCTCAATAGAAACCCTGCAGCGTCGGGGGAGGGGGATTAGCACCACACCCGACGCACCTGCCTCAGCACCTCTTGCTGCCTCTGCAATTTTAAAAGGCACAGACACAGAAGGATTGGACACATTTTCGGCAACTGATACCTTACCCACAGAAGACACGGGCACACAAGGTAAACGCACAGACTGGGGAGACACAGACACATTAGGTATTGGCACAGACTGGGGCACCACAGACTGGGGAGACACATTAGGTATTGGCACAGACTCAGATGGACTCACAGGCACTCCAGCTGCTGAGCTCTGAGCATCCTCCATGTCCAGGTGGAAGAACTCTCTCATGAGCTCAGGCTTGTTGTGCATTGCCTCAGGACCCTGACTGTAAGGATGTCCCACCGCATTGCACAGATTGCACCTGATGATTTTACAGTCCTTCACCAAATGTCCTATACCCTGACACAGAGAGCACTTCATCACTGGACAGGAGGATGCAAGATGCCCTTTATCACCACAATTATTGCATAGCGTTGGCTGGCCCAGGTAGAAGATGGTCAGCCTGTCCCTCCCCAGGAAAGTTGAAGATGGCAGATGCTGGACGTCAATTACTTTTAATTGTAATTGCACAGACCACCCCCCGTCCATATTCCCTGATCGTCCAAAATCTTCTTTAGAGGGCTCAGGACATCTCCATACCTTATCAACCATACAGATATATCCCCTTGTGGTATGGACTCATTGCGGACAAGAATTGTCACCATTTTAATGAGTGGCTGGCATGATACAAGCCTGGGGATGAGCCCTCTCCAGTCCGGCAGGCCCCTACACACGTGCTCATATTTCTCCTAAAATATGTCCAAAGACTCCGGATGGAGAAAGGACAAATCCTACTCATAGGAACCTGCCGGACTGATCAGGGCGAAAATATCCGCAGGCCTAAACCCCATCTGCAGAATCTTATCCACCACTGCCCTCCTATGTGGGGGAATTCCTCCTCCCTCCCATTTTAATTGAACGACATTCCTACTTTTAAACAGGGAGGAAGATAAAACATTTCCATATTCCTTCCGTACTTGCTGCCCCTTCCCAGATCCTGTAGCAGCAACACCAGCATAAGTTTTTTTCTTACAGCACCAGTCTCTGTATTGTCCATGGAGCTCCTCACTGCAGACTCTTCCCCCAGAAGCTGACAGTTACTCTCACCAGTTTCATCTGAAGCTTTGCTTTCAGCAGGTAATTCAGACTGCACTTCATGCTGTACATTGTCTATGGGTCTGGGCTGACTGCCCATAGCACTACAACCCTCAGCAAGCACATTGTCACTAATAAAGTTCACATCACCATCCTGCACACACACTGTACCTGCTTGCTGTGTTGTTACCTTTGCGATGTTATGGCTGACGGTGGGATCAGACTTCCTCCCAGCTGCTGCAGACTTCATGGTGGATCTTGCTCTTGCTACAGGTCTCTCTTTCACAGGGTGAGGAACGATGTCCATCTTCTCATCATCATCTGGGGATTCCAGCTTACAGATGAACTCCAGCATACCAGTACCTCCCTCTGCTCAGATGTTCCATATTGCTGTTGCAGAGGGAGGGAGACAGAGGCCTCCGCCATTGAGGGCTCAGCAGATGCCTGAGGTGTTGAAGAGCTGGGCTCATCCTCCGGGCCCACTTTCTAACTCTCTGCTGACTCTGTCGGTACCTGCATCTCCTCGCTGAGTGGGTCACTTTCCATGCAGGAAGCGGCTCCTCTTCTCTTGCGATTAAATTGCTCATCATTTCTATATTTTTCTTTAAATATTCCACTATTATCCTTCAGAGAGCTCACCAGCTCCTTCTGCTTCTTCACAGCTTGTTCCAAGTCCTTCAAGTCAGGCCTCAGAGCCGGTCTCTTCTTACTGTATAGTTTGGCACAAACCTGTTTTTTCTTCTTAAATTCAGCCAACAAAATCAACAATTTCTCCTCTTCCTTCTCAACCCGCTTCAGCTTTCCAACAGTCCTCTGTCTAAAGGCAGACAGGGACTCATAACTCCTTGGGCCAGGCCCAGTATCTTCCACAGGCTAAAGGCCTAGTCACAGGCCTATCCAGGGGGCCCCCCGCCAGGGTCCTCCCCAGGATCCAGAATTCCTCCTGGGGCAGAGTAGCAACTCCAGCCCCTGGTCTCTGGAAACACAGGAGCAAAGGAACCAGCAACCTCACACCTCGCTGTCAAGGAGCGGAATGGCAGTTTTCCACCATCCCTGTGCCAAGTTCCAAGGTCTGTACACCCACTGTACCCATTATGAGGTGTTCCAACCATCCCTGTGCCGAGTTCCCAGGTCTTTACACCCACTGTGCCCATTATGGGGGGTTCCCACCATCCCTGTGCTGAGTTCTTATTTACAAGTGTGGTCTCAGATCTGGGCATTCCTCTCTAGGGGTCCAATCCCTGACTGTCTGCCTGACACCCTTTCCATCCTACATTACTTTTTATCTCTTCCAAACTGTTCAGCAGCTCAGTACATTCTCTGCATTCATTTAAGGTGGCCATGGAATAGATGATTCCTTTTTAATCTCATTCCTACTAGGGCCAACTTAAATGAGTGCAGAGAATGTACTGAGCTGCTGAACAGTTTGGAAGAGATAAAAAGTAATCTGGGATGGAAAGGGTGTCAGGCAGTGATTGGAATGGCAACATCTGAGACCAGAGGCTGCAGGATGTGAGCAGTGAAGATCTATGCCAGGGGAGACCAAACAGGAGATAGTGAAGGAGGGGAAAGATCGGTGTAATTGGGAAGGTGTACAGATGCGCATTGCATGGAGAGAGGGGAAGTAAAGTTGGAGGTTAAAGGTGTTGCTGTAGAGTCACTCAGGACACAGTGCAAATAGCATAGCAGGTGCCTCTTCTGCCCCTCCCCCCCTCTAGTCCTGGCCCTGCAGCATGTACTGTACCTGGAGATTTCTGTGTGATCCCTCTTGTGCACTGCTGGTTGCCAAGTCTGTGTCAATGTCACAGGGAGATGAATGGACTGCTGCCTCTGCCTCTGCACAGACCTATCACTCCCTGTCTGCCCTGAGCCGGCCACCATTCTCCTTCTGCTGCTGATTCCTCTCACTTGCTCAAGGAGACAGGCAGCGTGTGAGCCAATGATATCCGATAAAAGCCCCGCCAATCAATAACAACCACAGGAAACCTAATGCTAGGGGTGGAGTATTGGGGCGCAGAGCTCATAGCCCCAAGGACACTGTAAACTATGCCAATAGAGCTTCTTAGCCGCAATCACGTGTTTACACCTGCGTCATGCCTCCAATAGTACCCTTGTGCCTGGCGGCTGTAACACACACACACTTATGGACACTTTTAAGAATTTTTTTTTTTAAATAAGTAGCTTTGGGGGGCTGGCGCCCCTGCGCCCCCTATTGATGGGCCACCACTGGTACACTGCATCATTAGATACCCAAAAAGGCTGTATGTTTTCCACACCTGGGGGCCTTTTTCTGACTTTTTCTAAAAATCTGTATTTTTTGCTAGAAAATTACTTAGAACCCCCAAACATTATATTTTTTTAAAGCAAAGATCCTTGATAATAAAATGGTGGTTTATCAGGTACTGTATGCACCCAGGAAACCTACGGGAGTCAACAATGGACTGTACTTCATGCTCCTCATGGTTCTCAACCGGTACAGGTTGAGGAGGAGGCACCGAGGTGGTAAAGCGGTTGCAGACCAAAGGTTTTAATAAGGAGACATGAAATACATTTGAGATATGCATATTAGAAGAAAGGTCTAATGCATAAGCCATTGGGTTAATCCTGCAAAGAATATGAATAGGCCCAATAAACCGAGGTGCGAACTTCAGAGAGGGAACATGAAGTCGGAGGTTGCGAGATGACAGCCGGACCCTGTCCCCAACCTAGTAGGAAGGTGCAGGCAGGCGTCTGCGGTCAGCATGGAGTCCATACCTATCATTAGCATGTCGCAAAGCCTCCTGGACTTGTGTCCAAGTGGAACGAAGTCCACGGGGATGCTCCTCTAATGTAGGAATACTCAAATGAGTCAGGCAACATGGAAGGTTGGAAACCTTAGTTCGCCATAAACGGGGACAATCGGGAAGCAGAATTCAAGGCACTATTGTGAGCAAACTCCGTCCACGGTAAGAGGTCTGATCAGGTGTTATGATGGTCAGAAATATAGCAATGTAGGAATTGCTCCAAGGACTGATTGGCTCGTTCTGCTGCCCCATTAGACTGTGGGTGATATGCAGAGGAGAAAGCAAGCTGAATTCCCAACTGTGCACAAAAGGCTCGCCAGAGCACACAAACTGACTACCCCTGTCCAAGACAATTAACTTGGGTAGTTCATGTAAGCAAAAGATCTCCCAAGCAAAAATCGAAGCCAGTTCCTTTAAGTGGAATACAATGGGACATTTTCGAGAACCGGTCAACCACCATAAGGATAACTGTGTTGCCCTGGGAGTTGGGCAACTCTACAATTAAATCCATAGACAGGTGGGTCCAGGGCCTCTCTCCATTGGGTATGGGTTGTAGGAGGCCCACTGGAAGGTGTTGTGGAGTCTTACTCTGAGCAGCTACGAAGGCGGTTACATCAGCACGTAGACTAGGCCACCAGAATTTTTGGGAAATGGCCCAAAAGAGTTGATTCTTCCCAGGGTGGCCAGCAGCCTTGGGAGAATGGTAAGTCTGGAGCACGGCAGTACGGAGACTCTCTGGTACAAAGCAGCAGTCCCAAGGTTTCTCAGGAGGAGCATGGACCTGAGCAGCAAGAATTTTGTTACCCAAAGGAGAAGTGAGACTGGTGCGAACCGTAGCCAGAATAAGATCAGGAGGAAACAC
Source organism: Lithobates septentrionalis (assembly GCA_037952835.1). NCBI lineage: Eukaryota > Metazoa > Chordata > Amphibia > Anura > Ranidae > Lithobates > Lithobates septentrionalis. The sequence continues at coordinate 4,168,575 of JBBDGP010000108.1, forward strand.
AGGAACCGGAACCGACTCCATCTTGGAAGGGGAGGAAAATTTTCGTGACAAAGCGTCAGTCCTTACATTCTTAGCACCGGGTAAGAATGAGACAATGTAGTTGAAACTAGACAAGAAAAGAGCCCATCGCGCTCTTCTGGGAGAGAGGTGTTTACCCTCAGACAAGAATGTGAGATTCTTATGGTCAGTAAGAATGAGAACCAGCACAGTGGTACCTTCGAGGAGATGTCTCCATTCTTTCAGGGCTAAAATGATTGCTAACAGCTCTCTGTCCCCAATCTCTTAATTGCACTCCGCAGGTGACAATTTCTTGGAAAAGTAGCCACAAGGGTGCATAGCGCTCTCAGAGGTAGGACGTTGAAACAGAAGGGCGCCAACTCCAGTCTCAAAAACATCAACCTCAAGGATTAAAGGTAACATAGGATCAGAATGTGCCAACACAGGAGCAGAAACAAAGGCAGCCTTGAGACTCTTAAAGGCCTTAATGGACTTTGGAGACCAACTCTGTGGGATACCGTTCTTTCTGGTCATATCAGTCAGGGGCTTGACCAGAGATGAGAAGTTACGAATAAATTTCCCATAGTAGTTGGCAAAGCCAAGAAAACGCTGTAGAGGACGTAAACCCACGGGTCGGGGCCACTGTAGGACTGCTGAAAGTTTCTCTGGGTCCATCGAAAAACCAGCAGTGGAAATGACATAACCCAGCAATTTAACCTGTTCACGATGGAATTTGCAGTCCTCCAATTTACAATAGAGATTGTTCTCTCTTAGTTTCTGAAGCACACGACAGACATCTGTGTGGTGGCTCTCCAGGGACTTGAAAAATATGAGGATATTGTCAAGATAAACCACTACACATAACTGCAACAAATCTTGGAGGACATCGTTAATAAATTCCTGGAAAACTGCCGGGCGTTACAAAGGCCAAAAGGCATTATGAGGTACTCATAATGGCCTGTTCTGGTATTAAACGCAGTTTTCCACTCGTCGCCCTCGTTAATCCTCACAAGATTGTATGCCCCTCTCAAATCAAGCTTTGTGAAAACCGTTGCTCCCTTGAGGAGGTCAAATAACTCCGTAATCAACCAAATCGGATAGGCATTCTTAATCATGAAACTATTGAGACCGCTATAATCAATACAAGGTCTCAGTTCACCACTCTCCTTCTTCACAAAGAAGAAACCAGCACCAGCAGGAGACGAGGATTTGTGGATGAAACCTTGAGAAAGTGCACATGCAACATACTCCTTCATGGCCTTATCCTCCAAGACCGACAAAGGGTAAACCCGGCCATGAGGGGGTATGGCACCAGGTTGAAGATCAATTGTGCAATCATACGACCGGTGTGGAGGCAAACTACTGGCTTGACTTTTGTCAAAGACATCGCTAAAATCAGGGTACTCCTCCGGCAGGGAAGAGAGTGAAGAGGTGCACAGGACCTTGGCTACCTTCTGGAAGCATGTCTTACTGCATTGTGGCGACCAGGAGAGAAGCTCAGAATGAAGCCAATCAAAAGAGGGGTTGTGCCTCTGTAACCAAGGATAACCAATAACCAGTGGAAACTTAGGTGAGGAAATAACTTGGAATTGGATTATCTCATGGTTTTCTCATGAGTCACATGGGCAGGCTGTAGAGGTCTCCCGTCAAGAGCCTCAATGGCAAGTGGAGTGTCACGCAGCTGCAGCTGAATCGAGTGCTTCGATACAAAGGCAGCATCAATGAACAGGCCTGCATCCCCAGAGTCGATGAGAGCCTATATCTCGATGGATGACTCAGCCCAAGAAAGGGTAACTGAAACCAGGAGCTCATCCTTCTGGATAACTGGAGACGAAACAACGCCACCTAAGATCTGTTCATGACAGGACCTCAAGGTTCGGGCGTTCCCTGGATGGGTAGTCTGGAGTCAATGAGGATGGCAAACATGATCAACTTTTCCAGCTCAGTGGGTATATCTCAGACAGCTATCTAATCCTTGATGGTATCCGAGAGACCATGAGAAAAAGCAGCCATGAGGGCCTCATTGTTCCAAGCAAACTCTACTTCCAGAGTACAGAATTCAATGGTGTAATCGGCAACAGTACTCTGTTTGATGTACATGTGGCACTTGGCAACAGCAGCGGAGCATGCGGGAACGTCAAATACCCTTTTAAAAGAAGCCACAAACTCAGGGTAACTCAAGACAACAGGCTTTTGCATCTGCCATAGAGGGTTTGCCCTGGCCAAGGCTCTCTCAGAAAGCAAAGATATCACGAAACCTACTTTGCTTCTGTCTGTGGGAAACGCCTGGGGCAGCATCTCAAAGTATATCTCAACCTGGTTGAGAAACCCTCTGCATTGGACTGGATCGCCCCCAAATCACTGGGGAAGTGGAGCGGAACCAGACATACCTCTTATAAAGGTAATACTCGAGGCAGGTGTATGCACAGAGCCTGGAGCAGCAGCAGGGATGGCCTGCAAAACAGGTTGTACCAAAGCAGCCACAGTGGGAGATTCCAGATGAACTGTGTGACTTAGAAGAATTTGTAACGCCATGGTCAAATCACACTTGCTTAATAATAATAAAAAAAAGGTAAACCGAGTAAATGTAGCCAAAACATAGCCAAAGTTCAGGAACCAGAAGGGATAGTCAGACAAGCCAAAACGTCTGGGAGCCAGAGATGAGCGTAGTAGAACAGCAAGCAGGATCTGGAGTCAGAAGGAATGTCAGCCAAGCAAGTCTTTAACAGGAAAACAGGAGAGCAGCTCTAGAGATGTGACCAAGGCCAAGGCAGAGATCATCTGGACTGGACGGCCTAAGTAGGCAGGACTGACGAGCAGGATATCAACAGGTGAGTCATTGTGGAGAGATGGGAGCTGGCAATTAGCCGACAGCTGATCGGCCAGCTTTGAGAAGGAAGGGCTGAGCCCAGCCCTGACAGGGAGATTAACATGACCTTTTCCCGGGAAGTTAAGTATTGATTATGGGTTGGCCTCCCTTCATTGCATATCCAAACATGGGATCCTTTGAAGTGAATATTTGTAGAACAAAGAGGTTTGGGTCCCAATATTTAGATACACAAGCCTAGGCACCGAATTGTCTGTCTAACAGAGACTTATGTGAAGATAGTATGTTACACCCCCTACATAGATACAAGCTAAATAAAATATATTCATAATTACAATATTGTACAGCTATTAATGAAGATTTCACATAAACGCATAAGGCTACAACAATACCCTGTCAGGTTGTAGTGCTAGCAGCTGTCTTTGTAACTTGATATAAGCGCAGTAATTTTATATGGACATTTATGAATATAGACAACAATGAAGCTAGTCAGTCATTACTGTGTCTTCTACAAATAACCTATGCAGGTTGTAGATTGACTTGGAAGCAACATGTAAAGATCTACCATCATCCCTTGTTTAGGCAGGTGTGATTTTAGTTAAAGGAGGCACCAGATTCCTAGCAGTGACAAAAAAAAAAACAAGCTGAGTGACTCTTGCAAATATAACATACAATATATAGAGAAGGTCTTGCTTCTGGTTATTTTGTTCCATCCTCCTTTATTACACCAGTACTGTATACCACAGGTATTGTTTCATGCCGATCTGATAATTAATGAAGACTATACATGCTTTATTTATGGACTAACACTTCAGGAGCTGCTTGTCTTAGGCAATAAAATAGAATCATTTACTGAAGAAGTAACAGGTGCTGAAATTAATATAGGAATATACAGTATATCCCATATGGGGTAAGGGGGTGGGATGGACACTGCCAAATCTCCTATATTTTTTCATTATTTATCCATGTCTCGCATCGCAGTATTCACTTCTTGGCGATTTTCAAACTGTAATCTGTATGTGAATAAGGAACTCACCTTACTATGTCATCAATAGGACAGACAATGTTCTTATTATGTGTTAATTTATCTTTGTTAAAACTCAATAAAAACTTTGAAACAAATAATATGCAGTATATATGTTAACAACCAATTATGTGCAGGATAATTTATTAAAAGATAATCTTCTTAAGTATGTCTGGATGTTTAAAGTAAGCAAGGGTTCAATACACCAACAGGGAAAACTACTTTTTAAATTAGTGATCCACTTTCAGTGCATTGGAAGAAGGTTGGTAGAGTAATCATGCAGGGCCATATCGTAGGGAAAGAGTTCTGGTGAGTGGGTATAGTAAAATAATGTTAAAAATGTTTTTACAGCATTGACCTTCTAGTTTGATGGACTAAAGAATGGGGGAATTTCTGCAGATGAATATATTTAATTATGGAGAAGTCTTTACAGGTATGAATAGTTAGGATCAATGGTATAATCTGAATATAGTCTGCCTAGTAATCTACATTATTGATGTATGTCAGTAGTGAAAAGATTAGAGTGATAGAAAGATATTGGTGCTGGTGCATCCCACACTTTCAGATGTATGGTGACAAGGGATAGAACGGGAAAGATAATGGTGCAGTTCCCTGTAGCAAATTTTTGGAAAGTGGCCATGAAAAACAAGAAAATATTGGTGAAAGTACTCCCAGCAGAAAGAGACTTGCAATGAGTGCAGATGGGGGTTATGTTGCAGGTCCTTTTACCCATCAAACCTCATGGGTTGCTATGCCTTAGTTTTATCTATGGCTTGGTGGATTCTTGTATTTACTTTCAGTTCTTTTATATGCTAATATATTCTTCTAATATCATTATATTTACAGTAAGCAATATATTATCCCATATAAAATTGCCAACAGAAATTATTTGTTGTAACTTTACTGTACAACTATTGTTAACTCCTCCACTGCTTGGCCATGAATTATTACTATAAAATATAAGAAGCGTCAGAAACTCAGAAGCCATCCATCAATCATCTTCCAGTAGGATGCATCCTCAGGCTTCTACAATGCTTGCAGGAGTGGATGCTGCTGGTTGGGCCTGTTGTAATGTATTGTAAATAACGAGATAGCTGATATTGCGGTTCATAGCTCAGGGAATTGGCATTGACAAAATAAGACAAGGGTTGATTTATCACCTGGCAAGCCTGTCAGTTTTCAAGGATGGTGCAGGCACTGTTTGGATAGTACTGCAGCAACAAGGTAGAAAATAAACATGACTGTGACATTTACTATTGCTCCATTGAATAGATTTCACTAAGATGTACATAAAAGCACTGAGTTCAAGAAGGATACCTACATGTGAATTTCAGTGGAGTTTCTAAAATACAACTTCCAAGCCAAAAGTTGCAGTTTTAGAAATTTGCAGTTCAATAAAAGAATAGTGCAATGTTTAAGCGAAAGGGATTTTTTATAGATTATATTTATTTATTGTGTTTATAACTAAATGATAGCTACTTTTTTTAATTTTATTTTAGCCAGGCATATGAGAACTATTCCATATGACTATTTTCATAAATATATTCTAGCCAGAAGATGGAGCTCTGGGATTCCCTGGGTATCTATTCTTAGCTGGCCTGTTAACAAAAGCTGTTTATGGAGCTTAATAGCTCAAGCTCACATTTTCATAACTGAATAAGTCAAAAGCATGACTCATCTCCTCCCTCCCGTACTGTTCAGGCAGTCTAAAGAGTGTAAAGACCACTTTTTCTACTCTCCTTAGAAAATCCGTAATACTGTGTGGTACTAGCACCAAGGGTGCATCATTTAGTACATTGTAAAATAAATACATTATATAAAAATAAAAAATAAAAAGACCAGTTTAGATATTTTTAAAATAAAAAAAATATTATGGTAAAATGTAAAAGATGAGGTTATGTCAAGTAAATACATAAATGTCAAGCCTTAAAATTGCTTGCTCCCATAAAGTGGCAAAAAACTACAGTGCCAAAAATAGGCCATAGGCAACAGCTCATCAGTTTTATGTTGGCTGTGAATGATGGCTCCAGAAATATTGCTTCTAATCTAACCTGCATGGAAATGTACAATATGTGTGGTGAAACTGTCCATTTCGTATGTGTGCATACCCAATGTGCACACGTGTATTTGAATGTGCATGGATGTGTTTTCATTTATTCTTTACTCCCTGACATGTTCAGCAGCCATTACCACCTTCAGACTCAACCCATTCAAGTAAAAGGGGCCACACTGCAACTTCCTTGCAAATCTATATAATGCACATGGTTGCAGTCCTATGCTGTTGTTCTTCAGGATTAAAACAGACAGTGAGGCTGCAACATATAGACTCACAGAGAGGGTGGAATGATTTGCTCAGTGGAGCGCCGGGCTGTGGAGGGGCTGGGAGCGGCTGACTCAGCAGTGGTGCACTGAGATTCTGAGCCAGCTGCCAGTCAAGCATCTGGGTGAATGCTGACATTGTTGGGATCCCTGCAGAGCCTAGACCTGCTCTGTGACTTCAGCATGCAATGGGCTTTAGCTTACAGTCAGTTGATTCTGGAAGAGAAGTATGACCAAATTGTTTTAAATTTTTTTAAACTGCATACGGATATTTTAGGCTTTTTTTTTTTTTTTGCTTTTTAGCCTTCATCAGTGCAATATATGGAAACCATAGCTTTTATGGAGTAGGGCTTGGGACCCAATGAAAGTGAAATGAAACTAAAGGAATCAAAATGCCCTTACTCTAATAAGTGCATAGCACTAAAAAAAAAACCAATCTGAAACAGAAGGCCTTCACATGTTTCATTCCTTGACCTATACCAAAATAATAGCATTACTCTTGATTTCAATACAGTGGAGATGCCATGCAAATCATTCCTTAATCCATAGTCAAGTGCACATCTAGTACTGGTGGTGTAAACGACTTTATGTAGTTTGAAATAAATGGATCTATAATATTAGGCTATATTTGCACCAGCTGTTCTGGATGGCATCCACTCTCTGGGATACCAACATATATTCTCCTAACTCTGCACTCATTGCAACCTCTCCAACACCCAGTTTTCTTTCTTTAATCACAATCTTATCATGTTTCAGGCTCTCCCTGTCTTCAACCCCCTATCTCTTAAAGCAGAAAATGGTTACCCATAGAAACATTTGCCATTTTAAACCTTCTCTTCTCTCTTCTGCTCGGGACTCCTTCTGTGACAAAACCTGTCCTGCTCTAACCCGGCAACTTCTGTCTATAACAACTTATTCTTATCCTCCCTGCACACACTTGTTAACTCTTTTACTGCCCAGGACATTGGCAAGCATTTCAAAAACAACATAGATGCAATTTGTGTTGAGGTTTCCACTGTACAGACATCTCCCCCACTTACTGTACCATGTCTACCTCCACATTCAATTCTTTCCTTCTTTCCTCTTTTGACTCTAACTATGGAGTAGGTTTCTAAACTTTTCTCTGACTCCTATCTAAGCACCTGCCCACCCCCCCGTACATCCATCACAACTATTCCTGCTCTATTCTGTGTTCTCTCACTCACATTTCTAGTTTCTCCCTCTTTACTGGCATCTTCCCCTCCCTTCTAAAACATGCACTGGTTACCCCATCTTTAAAAAGTCCTTGTTGGACTCCACCAGTCTAAACAAATTAAGATCCATCTTGTTGATCCCACTTACCTCCATACTTCTAGAATGCCTGGTGTACAACCCTCTGAACTGCTACCTCACCAATAACAACCTTTTATAATAACAACCTTTTTGACCTCTTACAGACTGGCTTCGGCCTACAAAACTCCACAAAAACCAATCAACTGCTAAAACCAATGGCCTGTACTCTGTACTTATACTCAATAACAACTTCTCTGTACTCATACTATTAGACCTTTCTGCTGTCTTTGATACAGTTAACCACCTAAGCCTTCTAAAAATACCTTATTCCCTTGGTTTTTAAGACTTGGCTGTTTCCTGGTTCTCCTCCTACCCATCTAAGTGCTCCTTCAGTGTCACCTACAACTCCATCTCTTCCTCTCCTACACCTCTTTCTGTAGGTCACTGAAAACTCACTGTAGTCACTGAAAACTCTGTCCTTGGACCCCTTCTTTTCTCTATTTACATCTTCCTACTTGTTCAGTTGACTGCCTCCCATGGCTTCCAATACCATCTTTCAGCTAACACTTTACTAGCTGACATATCAGTATAAATGTCAGATCACTATTTTGAAACTCAATCTTTACAAAACTGACCTCATAATGTGCCCCCCCCAACTTTTCCATCAAGATCAACCGCACAACTATTAGTACCTCCTCATGCTAGGGTGCTATATGTAATCCTGGACACTAACCTCTCCTTCAGGCTCCACATCCAATAACTGTCCAAGTTTTGCTGCCTTAACCTTCTTACAGTTTTTCTCCATTGTTTTGGCTCATTTCTTGAAACAGAAATGACATTTTCAAAACAACATGGACAAATCTCCAAACCATTTGGCAATTGTTCACAACTGAATTGAATTTCTCATTCATTTCATCAAAATTGCAAATGTCTTACATGTCTCAATGTCTCAGTACATCTTTCAAATGATTAAGTACAAGTAGCCTACATTTAGCACAATTTCCAAGTGAATAGATCTTGTTGATCTAAACTGATTGTCAATTCTCAGTCTAATGGTTGTTCTCTCCAAAACATGTCAGCGTCATTTCATTGTTTAAATCATCACATGCACAATAGTCTGTTCAATTGTCAAAATTATTCAGGAACATAATACCATGAATACCATATATGAATCTCTTGGAACATTTGATAAAATGATTACAGCAATTGACAGTCAGGTGCAACTAGAACTCGACTAACAAAGGAGGAGTCGGAGTTGGTCTCAGATGACCAATTAAACAGTATGTTTAGTTACCTGACAGGTGCTGTCCATGATTGTAAATGCTACCAAACATGTATATATAGAGCTTGACCATGCAGGACCAGTACGATTTCTGAACATGGAGGCACCTGGCCAAGTAAATGAACAAGGAAAACTGCCTGCTCGAGGAAGAGGAAGAAGAAGAGGAAGAGGAGTAAGGGTGTGTGGTGGTGGAATAGGGGGAAGAGGCCGAGGAGCACAAAGACACCATGCTGTCCCTGATGAAATTCGGGCCACAATTATAGATCATGTCATCAAACATGGCCTCACAATGGCGGAGGCAGGTCGCCGAGTGCAGCCTAATGTGCCTCGCTCTACAGTCTTCTCTATCATCCAAACCTTTCGCAGGGAAAACAGGTATGTAGTCAGTCAATGATGGAATTATATAATGTATAGGACAGGACACTGTGCATAGAGCAACAAATATGTTTATTTACTCATTTACGTATTCATTTAGTGTGTGTGTATGTGTGTGTGTGTGTGTGTGTGATAGGCCTACCGTATTATAGTATCTTACCTCAGTGGGATGTTCCGTATGATACTAACAATGACAAGAAAAATATTGCAGAAAATAAACTATGGAATAGTATGGAATAGTTTATTTTCTACAATATTGATGATACAGTTTACAGTAGTATTCCAGTCACTGTGCAGTGATGCATTGGAATTGTGGTAAAGTTACTGTAAGTAAAACAACAATACAATTACATTGGTAACTCATTCTGTATGGAATACATAAGGTATAAATTACGAATGGAGTGTTGTCCTTTGAATTCTATGTCTAGGATTGGACGACAACCTGACAAGGGTGGCAGAGGAAAACTTCTCAATGAACAACAAGAACAAGAGATCTGTAACATGGTGTTTGCAAATAATGCCATCACATTGAGACAGATCCGCACTGCAATCCTACAAGACAAAGCCATATTCCAAAATGTCACTCTATAAGCATCTCCACAATAGTCCGCATATTGAAGAAGCATCAGATGACAATGAAGCAAATTTACAGGGTACCATTTGAGAGGAACTCTGACAGAGTGAAAGAGCTGCGGTACCAGTATGTACATGTAAGTCAGTCACTGGTTGTCCATCAAGATAACCTTTTTACAATTACCGTAAGCAGTGGTTCCCAAAATGTATTGGTTTCAGTACCCACTTTACCTGATTTCTGAATCTAGGTAATCCAGGTATGAAAGTATTTGATTTACGTATCTGATTTATAAACATTTTGTCTAAAAACTGCAGCTTACTGTATGATGCAATTATCATTATAATCTTTATTTTGAAGATTATAACATACAATACAGTAAGAAAAAGGGTCAAAGAGCTGCAATTACAGTAGTGCTCCCCGTGTAAATCTATCTAATACTGTGGGTTTTACTGTAACAGTTCAGTAAGTCTACTCATTGATAATTTTTCCCCTCCCCTTTCTGTTAAATACCCCCTGTAGTACCTCTGCATAGGGTACATGTACCCCAGGTTTGGAACCACTGGAATACTGGCCAGTAATATATTGAACTTGTGTAGAACATTCCTATGTAACTGTCTGTGACTGTAGTGTATGACTCTTCTGTATGACTGATTTGATGTTTTCTTTTTTTACTCTATTGTAGAAAATAATAGCATTGGAAGGAAACGAGACCTCTCACATACTCGTGTATGTGGATGAGGCTGGCTTCAACCTGGCCAAGGGCCGAAGACGTGGCCGAAATTTTATTGGCCACCGGGCCACGGTGGATGTCCCAGGCCAGCGAGGGGGCAATATAACTATGTGTGCTGCCATTTCTGAGAATGGTGTGGCCACTCACATCCCCAGTCTTGGCCCATACAATACACAGAAGCTCCTTATCTTCTTGGACCGCCTTCATTTGGATTTGATCCCTGAAAATAAGAGAGGTCTCATAGGGCCTCACCTACCACAATATATATAATTGTATGGGACAATGTGAATTTCCACCGTGGCCTGCTTATGAGGGCCTGGTTCACTGCTCATCCAAGGATGGATATGATGTTCCTACCACCTTACTCTCCTTTCCTCAACCCTATTGAGGAGTTTTTCTCCGCTTGGAGGTGGAGAGTGTATGAGCATCGGGCTCAAGATCAGAGGTCCCTGCTCCATGCAATGGATGCTGCCTGTGAGGATATTACAGGAGATCAGTGTAGGGGATGGTTGCGACATGCACGCCGCTTCTTCCCTTGTTGCATCGCAAGGGAGGATATACGCTGCAATGTTGATGAGAATCTGTGGCCAGACAGACAGCAGCGTGTGGATAGGCAGGAGGGTGAGTACGGTGGCCAGTGAAGAGATGTTACAGTAGTTGTGAAACTCCAGCTTTATTTACAGCATTGTAGGCTAAATGTAATTTTCCTTGTTTTTTGTTTGTGTGTTTATATTTCCGTATAATATGCTGTATACATTTTCTTTTTACTCTGATGTATGGAAGTTACTTTGTGTGTAAATGATAATGGTTACAATACTGTAAAGTAATTTTTCCTTGGCAGTATGAGTGCAATGTGTGATGTCAAACCTTGGAGGCTACCCTTACCCTAAAATCTTTTCTTTTTTTTCAGTTTTATACACAATTGTATTCAGTTAGCTAGACAAAAACTGTACAGTAACCATTGTCAATGAAGGACTGGGCTAAGACTGAAAGGTGGACATGAGGGATATTTCAATGGTCCTCTGCCTTAGAGACAAGACATCTAAACATTTTGACTTGCAGTGCTTACACAATGCCAAAGGGAAGAAGCATTTTGGGGGCACTGACTATTTGAATGAGAAAGAAATTTATTTTTGACACATGAGTGAACTGTTTTGGGAAAGATATGAGCTTTTGAAGGTGAACCATGGTGTTGTGCTGAACCATCCAAGTTATTTTGGCAAAAGCACCAAGAGAGGTGAGAATGTCTGGTCTGTTTCAAGAAATGAGCCAAAGCAATTGAGAATAATCTTTGCCATTTTGGGGGCAGTGACTCTTTATATGGGAAAGGAATATGGTTTTGAAGCATGAGTGAACAGTTTTGGGAGAGATATGAGCTTTTGCACGTGAGTTATAGTGTTGTGCTGAACTGTAAGACTGTTTTGCCAAATGAACTTCGAGTTTTGAGAATGTCATTTCTGTTTCAAGAAATGAGCCAAAACAATGGAGAAAAACTGTAAGACTGAAAGGTGGACATGAGGGATATTTCAATGGTCCACTGCCTTAGAGACAAAACATCTAAACATTTTGACTTGCAGTGCTTACACAATGCCAAAGGGACGAAGCATTTTGGGGGCACTGACTATTTGAATGAGAAAGAAATTTATTTTTGACACATGAGTGAACTGTTTTGGGAAAGATATGAGCTTTTGAAGGTGAACCATGGTGTTGTGCTGAACCATCCAGGTTATTTTGGCAAAAGCACCAAGAGAGTTGAGAATGTCTGGTCTGTTTCAAGAAATGAGCCAAAGCAATTGAGAATAATCTTTGCCATTTTGGGGGCAGTGACTCTTTATATGGGAAAGGAATATGGTTTTGAAGCATGAGTGAACAGTTTTGGGAGAGATATGAGCTTTTGCACGTGAGTTATAGTGTTGTGCTGAACTGTAAGACTGTTTTGCCAAATGAACTTCGAGTTTTGAGAATGTCATTTTCGTTTAAAGAAATGAGCCAAAACAATGGAGAAAAACTGTAACATATGCTAAATACACCCCTTTTTAACCAATGACTCCAGCAAGATATTTATTCCTCCTCATAGGCCAAACTTTTCACAGGCTATTGTCAGGGTATCTAATTGACCAGACTGTGTGGACTGCACAGAGGAGACCAGAAACGCATGTAAGTGAAATGGTGTTTATTAACAAGTGATAAGTAAAGGAATCTAAACAGTGCAAAACCCACACAACAACCCACTACAAACAACAATATATACAAGTAAAGGGAGATACCGTAATCGTAAACAAGTCAAGCCAAGGTCATACACAGGGAAGTCAGCAGATGGGTAAGGACAGGACACTGAACAGGACAAGGAGAGGATGGATGGATGGGGTTCAGGGCAGGGATACAAGGTAACCAGGAACAGAAGGGACAGGACTAGGAAGGCCTCAGGATAGGGATTGGATCAGATTAGGTCAGGACAAGGCAGATGCAGGCTCAAGGTCAAAATAACAGGCAGCAAGGTCAGAATGCAGGGAGAGAGAGAGAGATACCAAGGCAAGCCTATGAGGGCTTGCCGGGTATTTATAAGGCTGTGGTGATTGACCTCATGTCACAGCTGAGCGCAGTGTGAGCTGTTTGCTCCACACTGCCAGAGTGCACCCGCTGGTTGACACCGGTACTACGGCCCAAGGATGCAACAGTGCCACCAGCAGGAAAGACCTCTTACTGCAGGTCCTAGGTGTTGGAAGACACCTGCTGATGGACACTGGTACTGCGATCCAAGAGACCGATAGCGCCACCAACGGGTAAACCCTCTCATGACAGTACCCCCCCCTAAAGGAGCGGCCTCCGGACGCTCCAACAAGGTGCATCTGTTCAAAGTTCATGGCCTCCAACCGAACAGATGAGGGCACATCAGGCTGGGCTTCGGGTACATCAAACTGGACGGTGGGTACTGCTGGCATGTCAGAGTCATTGAGCTGGGCAGCAGACGACAGGAACCACCTGAGCTGGGCAGCAGACGACAGGAACCACTTGAGCTGGGCAGCAAACGATGGGAACCACTTGAGCTGGGCAGCAGGCGACAGGAACCGCTTGAGCTGGGCAGCAGACGACAGGAACCACTTGAGCTGGGCAGCAGACGACAGGAACCACTTGAGCTGGGCAGCAGACGACAGGAACCACTTGAGCTGAGCAGCAGACGACAGGAACCACTTGAGCTGGGCAGCAGACGACAGGAACCACTTGAGCTGGGCAGCAGACGACAGGAACCACTTGAGCTGGGCAGCAGATGACAGGAACCACTTGAGCTGGGCAGCAGACGACAGGAACCACTTGAGCTGGGCAGCAGACGACAGGAACCACTTGAGCTGGGCAGCAGACGACAGGAACCACTTGAGCTGGGCAGCAGACGACAGGAACCACTTGAGCTGGGCAGCAGACACCCGGACATCAGGCTGGAGGGCAGACACCCGGACATCAGGCTGGAGGGCAGACACCCGGACATCAGGCTGGAGGGCAGACACCCGGACATCAGGCTGGAGGGCAGACACCCGGACATCAGGCTGGAGGGCAGACACCCGGACATCAGGCTGGAGGGCAGACACCCGGACATCAGGCTGGAGGGCAGACACCCGGACATCAGGCTGGAGGGCAGACACCCGGACATCAGGCTGGAGGGCAGACACCCGGACATCAGGCTGGAGGGCAGACACCCGGACATCAGGCTGGAGGGCAGACACCCGGACATCAGGCTGGAGGGCAGACACCCGGACATCAGGCTGGAGGGCAGACACCCGGACGTCAGGCTGGAGGGCAGACACCGGGACGTCAGGCTGGAGGGCAGACACCGGGACGTCAGGCTGGAGGGCAGACACCGGGACGTCAGGCTGGAGGGCAGACACCGGGACGTCAGGCTGGAGGGCAGACACCGGGACGTCAGGCTGGAGGGCAGACACCGGGACGTCAGGCTGGAGGGCAGACACCGGGACGGCAGGCTGGAGGGCAGACACCGGGACGTCAGGCTGGAAAGCTGGAACATCAGACTGGAAAGCTGGAACGTCAGACTGGAAAGCTGGAACGTCAGACTGGAAAGCTGGAACGTCAGACTGGAAAGCTGGAACGTCAGACTGGAAAGTTGGGACGTCAGACTGGAAGGCTGGAACGTCAGACTGCAAAGCTGGAACTTCAGACTGCAAAGCTGGAACTTCAGACTGCAAAGCTGGAACTTCATACTGCAAAGCTGGAACTTCAGACTGCAAAGCTGGAACTTCAGACTGCAAAGCTGGAACATCAGACTGCAAAGCTGGAACATCAGACTGCAAAGCTGGAACATCAGACTGGAAGGCTGGAACATCAGACTGGAAGGCTGGAACATCAGACTGGAAAGCTGGAACATCAGACTGGAAAGCTGGAACATCAGACTGGAAAGCTGGAACATCAGACTGGAAAGCTGGAACATCAGACTGGAAAGCTGGAACATCAGACTGGAGAGCGGGCACAGGCTGAAAAGCAGGCACCGGGACATCGAGCTGGAAGGCAGGCATCGGGACAACAGACTGCAAAGCTGGAACTTCAGACTGCAAAGCTGGAACTTCAGACTGCAAAGCTGGAACTTCAGACTGCAAAGCTGGAACTTCAGACTGCAAAGCTGGAACTTCAGACTGCAAAGCTGGAACTTCAGACTGCAAAGCTGGAACTTCAGACTGGAAGGCTGGAACATCAGACTGGAAGGCTGGAACATCAGACTGGAAAGTTGGGACATCAGACTGGAAAGCTGGGACATCAGACTGGAAAGTTGGGACATCAGACTGGAAAGCTGGAACATCAGACTGGAAAGCTGGAACATCAGACTGGAAGGTGGGAGCGGGTTGGGTTACTGGCAAGATGGTGTGGGTCGGGAAGAATTTTTGTTTCTTTTTTGGTTTAGCCCGTGCAGTTTTGTATGTAGGTGCAGGGCTGTAAGAAAAGAAAGTAGCTGGATCGAAGGAAGACCAAGGAACTGTAGCTAGAGAGGGGTTTTGTGGGACTGTTACAGGTGGAGGAGAAGAGACAGGTGAATTGAAAGCAGGATAGGTGCGACACTTGGAGACTGGGTGGTAGTATTTGGTAGGGAACTGATTAAACTGGGTTGTAGCTGAGGTTGCCATAGGTGACGGGGAGATAGATCTTTTGGAAGGCAGATGATTAATGGCAGGGCTGGAATATTGTGGCTTAGCTAAAGACAGGAGATCTGACCATGCCTGCAGCAAAGGTTGAACAGACGCTGATTCACATACAGCCTGACTAACCAGAGATTGTACTGAATAAATGCAATCGGATAACACCTGCTGGGAACAAGCGGAATAATGTTCATCAAAGAAAGCCGGATCAGCCTCTAACAACCATACCAGGGATTCAACCTGGTCACAACTGAAAGGAGGGGAGAAATCGTCACTACCTTCGGGAGTGTATGACAAGGCTGACTTTGTACATAATTGGATCAAAGGCTGAACATCCTCAAATAACGCATGACCTTGATCTACAAGTAAATGGGCTGTTTGTATCATTTCCAGTAGTTGGTCACGGGTCCAATCTTTAAGAGTCTGACAACAATATTCATTATCCTCTGCCGCCAGCAGAGAATAATAGACAATTTCATCAAAGTCCATTTTGCGCGCCCACCGTAACAGGACGGTTTCTCAGTGCAGCCACGTCTGGTCAGGGATTGCCTTGGTATACTGTCAGGGTATCTAATTGACCAGACTGTGTGGACTGCACAGAGGAGACCAGAAACGCATGTAAGTGAAATGGTGTTTATTAACAAGTGATAAGTAAAGGAATCTAAACAGTGCAAAACCCACACAACAACCCACTACAAGCAACAATATATACAAGTAAAGGGAGATACCGTAATCGTAAACAAGTCAAGCCAAGGTCATACACAGGGAAGTCAGCAGATGGGTAAGGACAGGACACTGAACAGGACAAGGAGAGGATGGATGGATGGGGTTCAGGGCAGGGATACAAGGTAACCAGGAACAGAAGGGACAGGACTAGGAAGGCCTCAGGATAGGGATTGGATCAGATTAGGTCAGGACAAGGCAGATGCAGGCTCAAGGTCAAAATAACAGGCAGCAAGGTCAGAATGCAGGGAGAGAGAGAGAGATACCAAGGCAAGCCTATGAGGGCTTGCCGGGTATTTATAAGGCTGTGGTGATTGACCTCATGTCACAGCTGAGCGCAGTGTGAGCTGTTTGCTCCACACTGCCAGAGTGCACCCGCTGGTTGACACCGGTACTACGGCCCAAGGATGCAACAGTGCCACCAGCAGGAAAGACCTCTTACTGCAGGTCCTAGGTGTTGGAAGACACCTGCTGATGGACACTGGTACTGCGATCCAAGAGACCGATAGCGCCACCAACGGGTAAACCCTCTCATGACAGCTATACCCCCTTTGATCTATCATGGATGCTGCTGCCGGACATCCACCTTATCAACTGCTCCGTCCCTGATGTCACTCTCTACCAATCACTACACTGGCTTCCGTTCGCCCAACAAATTACATTCAAATTACCCAAAAAATACAAACCCCTCCTCAACTCTGCCCTGAGCTACATCACCAACTTTGTCTTCAAATATTACCAAAACCATCCTCTTTCATCTACTACCTCCAGACCACCTCCTCTCTAGCTCTATCTTTAACTTCTGCCATGCTCACCTCCAGGACTTACCTTTCCCCTACATTAAAACTGAACTTTTATAATCTTCATCCTCTCAGTTATCTTTTGTATCACTTGCTGCTCTCTTTAGATTGTAAGCTCTCAGAATTAGGGCCTCCCAAACCTTTTCTATCACCTTGTATGGTAACTGCGCAAACTGAATAATAACTAGAAAATGCATTTCCTGGGGAAAATGCGTGGGAATGCTGAATAGCTGAATTGCTAAAACGGCCACCATCAAAACTGCCCCCATTATATTGCCATCAAAACTGCCCCATCAGAATTGCCCCATCAAAATTGCCCCCATCAAAACTGCCCCATCATATTGCCACCATCAAAACTGCCCCCATTATATTGCCATCAAAACTGCCCCATCAGAATTGCCCCATCAAAATTGCCACCATCAAAACTGCCCCATCAGAATTGCCCCATCAAAACTGCCCCTTCATATTGCCACAATCAAAACTGCCCCATCAGAATTGCCCCATCAAAACTGCCCCATCATATTGCCACAATCAAAACTGCCCCCATCAAATCTGCCCCATCAGAATTGCCCCATCAAAACTGCCCCATCAGAATTGCCCTATCAAAACTGCCCCATCATATTGCCACCATCAAAACTGTCCTATCAGAATTGTCCCATCAAAACTGCCCCATCATATTGCCACCATCAAAACTGCCCCATCAGAATTGCCCCATCAAAACTGCCCCATCATATTCCTCTATTATAAATCAGTACATGGTGTGTCTGACCCCTCCCCCGGGCTCTGTAATCAGAGCTGAGATGCTCCAGCCACCTCCCCCACTGTGTATAACAGAAGCTTTGGTAACCATGGCAACAAAAGCAACACAGTACACTCTATTTAATGGCTAAAATTTCCTGAAATGACCTCTAAACAAAAAGCTTTTTCACAAAAACTGTAAAAGACTGCTAAAGCATTCCCACTAATAATATTAACAATAATAACAATAATAATAACTAGAAAATGCATTTCCTGGGGAAATGCATGGGAATGCTGAATAGCTGAATTGCTAAAATGGCCCCCATCAAAATTGCCCCATCAAAATTGTCCCCATCAAAATTGCCCCATCAAATCTGCCCCATCATATTGCCACCATCAAAACTGCTCCACCAGAATTGCCCCATCAAAACTGCCCCATCATATTCCTCTATTATAAATCAGAGCCAAAAAACGTACGGAATAAAGAAATAATAAAAATAAATAAAATCGAATAACAATAGTGGGACTGCTAAAGCATTCCCACTAATAAGACAGACAGATAGACAGATAGATAGACAGACAGACAGACAGACAGACAGATAACTTTACTGGAGGAAAGAATCATTTTTGATTATTAATATATCTTTAATAAGATTATTTACTTAAAGCAGATCACTTGTACTATAAGCTTTATAGTTGTTCCTAAAAAAAGAGGAAGGACATTATTTAAAGATACAAAGATATAAGCACATACATCACAGTGTTTTTTTACACTGACATGATAGGAAGAAGTAAAGTCAAAGATAATATACTGTATACTATGCCAGAGGAAAAGTAAATTATTGACAATGGATAAGAAACAAGTTTGGAACAATCTTATCGACTCCCACAATTGAATTTGTATACCTGTCTCACTGAATAATTCCCCTGGTGTAAAAGAGAGACAGGCTTTCAGGTTTAATATGCTTGGTTGTAATGTATACCGCGCTGATTCAATGGCTTTGTGCATTTAATACAATTATATAAAACAAAGCATAATACAATTAACCATGACATAATGTAACAAGATGCTACCCAGAAAAAGCTAAGAATAAAGTACACCGCCAAGATGAAAAAGCATATGGACAGTAGACATGTTGGAAAATAGCTTAGCCATATGGTAACTCTATATATAGTTTGTATATTCAGTTAGATTAAAAGAATGTAATATATTTAAAAGTAACAGTTTGTGTGTGCATACATGATTTTACTCAGAATCTACAGTAGTTTTGATTTTTGATTTTTATGATCAGGCCTAAAAAAAATCTAAACAAATATTGATTTTTAGTTAGGTACCAGTAACTATGAAATATTGCATATGGATTTATTGCAGTCTTTCATTCTGCCAGTAAGTAAAGATCTAGAAAACAGGCCTAACTAGAACCTCCAGGGCCACGGTGCAAAAAAACATGAAGCCCCCCCCCCCAAACCCCTCACTCCGAGCTTGGGGCCCTTTCCACTGATCCCAGGGCCTTTTACTCCCATGACATGTTGCCAACAGACAAAGTTGTATTGTTTGCTAAAAGGCATGTTCATTTCTTGCTTATGTTCCAATGATAACTCCTTCTCAAACCCTCACTATAAATTAACATCCTCCAAGGAAATGACCCATGCTGGTGAATACTACATTTTTTTTATCTGCAGCTGAGGCATTACCTAGAGATTAAATAAATTTAATAATAACCGTGATATGTGTAACAACTCAAAAACCTAAAAAAAATCCCTTATACCTGACTGCTGTTGCAACAAAGGTAAGCACTCTATCAACTAAAAGATCATTATGTTTTACAGCACTCTTATTGTGTGTGTATATACGTTATCACAAATAAATTAAAACTACAGTATGTGGATAAATTCATATATAAAGTGCTACATGCTCAAAATAATATTCCCTGTGGGTTTACTGCTTCCACTTTGCGCCTACTTCAATAATCTTATGGTGTTTGCCAACAAATTAAGTAAACTAAACCATGTGCAAATTCATATACAACATAAAGTGCTTTGTGCTCAAGATTTTGTTCCCTGAAGATCTACTGCTTCCACTTTGCTACCTCAATGAGTGTAGTTTACTCAAAAAAGTCCACAAATCAATGAAAAGTTCATAATGTGTGAAAGTGCTCCGTGCTTAAAACTGTGCCAGCTGTAGAATAGCCAATGGCTTTTTTCACCTCTTGCACACATGACGGTGAGGTTGCCCCTCAAAAGGGGTATAATGTGACTCCCAGCTTTTCAGCTACCACAGTCAAAAACAGCCTTCACACTCTTCTCATCTCCAGTGGCAAAGGAACTGGAGCCTTCTTGGTCACTCCTGCAACTCTGCTGCGGTTTCTGTCAGTCTCAAACCAAATAATGCTGTCAATCTCCCTCCTAGACTTGGCTTCTTCCTCCAATCGCTGTTCCAGCAGTGGCTTAGCCTCTTAATATGCACTCAGGCAAGGAGGGGAAGGGGAATCCAACATAGTGTAAAACCGTTTTATTAAAAGTGTGTACTAATAATGGCACTCACTTAAGAACAGATGTAACAATGCTTTATAACCAAGACCCAGAAAATCTGTGTGTTCCACAGACAGGAAGTAAAGTCCTTGTCCTTGAACCTGCAACCTCTGCTGTGTCAGGCAATGTCTGTTCTTGCTGAGCTACCTGGAATGCTAGACAATGCCTTGAACTGGTCATTCAACATGGTGACTGCCTGTGTACCTATCCTGCTGGTCGCTGGTAGTTCCACTACTGCTATAGCAACTGGTCTTTGAGCCTGACCTCTGATTGTGTCCGTCCTTCTCTTTCACGCAGAGGAGCCTATGTAGGTGGAGTAGTAGCAATACTCTTAGAAGAAGTAAGCTTGTTGTTACACAAATTATTTCTGTTTGTATCGTGCTGATGAGGAACATAATGTTAAACCCCCCCCCCCCCCCCCCTCCCCTTGAAGGCATCTAAACTGCAATGCCTAGAGTATCTAAAGCCAGTAGAAGAGCGAACGGTTTTCTTTTCTGCAAGAAAAGGGCTGTATTCCCCCATTGACACAGTCAGTGCTGATAGGGAATCCCCCCCGCAGAGCAATTATCTTCTCCCGGCAGGGGAACGGGAGAGGGAATGGGACAAGAGAGCCATTTCCTTCTGGGAGATCACACAGTGATTCTTGCTAGCCGCTGGCAATATTCACATGGAAAATTCTACAGGCTGGTTGTACTCAAGTTGATTAATCAACTTGGGGACATTCAACCTGCCCATACTTGGTACATTCAGCCTGCCCATACATGGTTCGATTCAAACTTTCTATGGCCAGCTTAAGAGAAGGTCCTTAGGCAATACATCATCCTGTCCCATCCACCTTTATTTCCAAGTCAAAAGTTTGTGGGCTTCAACTCTCTTAGACCCAGGTTGCATATTGCACCTCAATGCAAACCTTTTTCAAAACTGCTCACTTCTGCATCCCTTGTTATTTCCCAGCATTGTTTACTCCTGCATCCCCTGCCACCCTCTTCCAACACTGTTTATCCCTACAGCCTTTGTAATCTACAGCCCTCTTTATATATGGCTTACAGCTTAATTTAAGTGTAAATGACTTAGGACAGTACTCCTGATACCAGGAGCTATGAGTGGGGTTGTGGGTGGAAGCATACAATGTGTCTATTATTCTCAGCTACCCAAAGCTTGTTGGTCTAGGTTAGAGTATAGCAATAAATAGCAGCAATAGACAGAGATAATATGGCTAGTGGGTGGGCAGGGGCGCAGCAGAATTTGACAGTCCATTAGGAAACTGCTGTCCAGTGATTTGGGACTATTGGTGTATCTACCTAGCTGCTGCACCTGTGCCATAGACAGAATCCCTGGGGAGAATTTGGACCCTCAATCCTCTCTCCCTTATCTACTTCTGTGGCTAACAACTTATAATCTTATTTCTGCATTAATTTCCTTCTAGGATTCAAATATAATTCGAGCAACAAGTTTCTCAAAAGAATATTATAACTCAACATGCTACTGCCCATAGCTGCCACTAAAGTATAACTAAATGTACATTTTATATTGAATAGAGTGGAGAGGGTTTAGTACACCCATCAAGTTTGTATTGCCGTCTGCCCCCCCCCCCCCCCTTTAGGGAGATTCACCCTGTCTATTTGTCCTGTGCACCATTATCACTGAGAGTGAAAATCCACATTTTTGGGATTGGGATGTCACCAGAACAGGAATAAAAGTGAAATCTTCCAATGGGGACAACTGTTCTGATGACCCTGGTGACAACATGGGATTCCCTCACTTTGGAGGGATTTCTTCTCACTTCCTATTTTGGCTATGGGATAGGAAGTGAAGGGACATCTCCTCAATTGGACACAGCTGGCCAAAAAGAAAAAGAAAAGAAAAAGAAACTGGCATGGGGTTTATTTACTCTATCCAAAAAAAAAAAAAGTTTTTTGTCCGTATAGCATCTGTGCTTTTGTTGCTTTAATAGATGTGGTTGTATACACATTCTAAAATCCCAGATCATTAGATAACATATATCTTTACATTTTATTCTGTGAGACTATTTCAAGTTCGTACCTTGCTTGCAGACACTGTGGCTAGAAGTATAATATATCTAATTATAGCAAATATAGCTGCATAGGCTCCAGCTACTAAAGCTGCAGTGGTGAAATGTCAGTACACTTGTTTGTTTCAACGTCTTTATATAAGACATTTATACTTATTCAGAGTGTATAACTTGCAAGCTAACTGAGGGGTCACTGCTAGAGTTTGGTAAATTGAACAAGAGAATTTTCCCTGAAAGCTGAAGATTTCAGATGGAATACAAATGAGAAGAGGTTGCCGATGAATAATAAAAAACTACTTGTTGGGTAAAGCCTAATGTATTTTCATAGACGTGTTCAGATTTGTTCCAGGGATTTTATTTAGATTTTTTATTCTGGCTTAACAACTAAGGACATTTTTTTCAGACTTCCTTTCTTAGAAGCCCTGAGGTTTTGATGAGCAGCATGCATTTCCTTGAATAATACTGCCATGAATATTACTGTGTAACTTGTGCACTTTTTGGTGAAAATAATGTTCTGTAACAGAGGAGGTAATCATTTCAGGCAGCATACAGTGAAAGTGAGTACACCCCTCACATTTTTGTAAATATTTTATTGTTTTCTTTTTTGTGACAACACTGAAGAAATGACACTTTACTGCAATGTAAAGTAGTGAGTGTACCGCTTGTATAACAGTGTAAATGTGCTGTCCCCTCAAAATAACTCAACACAGCCATTAATCTAAAAAAAATGTATCATAACACAGAGTGGTACTGTGGATACATAAAATAGTGTAAAAGTGCCGCTTCCTGAAAACGATAATTCAGTGAAAGAAAGAAAAGGGACTTATGGACTTTGTAGGCACAGTAACACCAATTATTTTACAAAAATAGTTTATTGAAAAAACATAATTAAACAATAATTGTTAAAAAACCACAAACAGTTTTTGTACAGAAAAAATTTCATGTAGTTGTTGCTATACAAAACCACCTCTACATGTAAGACCTTGGATATAAAGATAGCTTATCCAGAGTAAGTAAATATCCAAGGACGTGGCTGGACAGCAATTCAAAAACGGGTAACTTCATATCAAAGAATGCTCTACATGTTCCGCATGCCTAGACGCTTCTTCAGGAGCAAGAATAGTTGTGGCTGGCAGATTAGATAAAATTGATATAATTATTATACAAAAATCAAACCAAAAAATAATAATAATACTCAATGTAAAAAGAGGTGTAAACGGTTCAGGAACCTCGAGTAGCCAGGCAGCAAAGGTAAGGTCTAAGGCACCCGAAAAGGGTGATGAAAAGACACCACGGGGGCGTGCAAAATATAATATTAACGTGTAAATGGGGGAATGAACAAAAAGGCATCTCAAGTAGAGATCCAGAATAGAAAGCATGCATGTCTGTCGGATAGAGTGGGAGGGAGAGGTAAAGGAAGGAGAGGGGGAGGGGGGGAGAGAGAGGGAGGGGAGAGGGAAAGGAGGGGAAAGGAATGGGCCAAAAATGGAGGGGGAGTGGGGGGGCGGGAGGAGAGGAGGTTGGAAGGGGCGTGGGGCCAAAGGGGTATGTAGGGGGGGGGAGAGGAGAGGGAAAGGGGGGGGGGAGACGGGGACGGAAAGGGGGAAGGGGAAGGACAGGAGGGAATTGGAAAGGGAGGAAGAGAAGGGGGAAGAGGGGGGAGGAAGGGAAGGAAGGGAGGAAAGGGAAGGGAGGGGAAAAAAGGGAGAGGGAGGGTGGACCAACAGGGAGGGAAAGGGAAAGGAAAGAAAATATAATATAATATAAGATACTTACTATAATATTATGGATTAAAATAGTGTGTAGATGCACACACACAATGGTAGAAAGGACGGTGGAACGGGGCTTGGGCAACATACGTGATGTATGGTCCAGAATATATATATGCATTCACATTGTCTAAGGAATAATATATGTAAAAGAAGTTTAATAGTGGATAATGGTAATGGTCTAAGGGGATCACCCATAATCAAACACTCACCAAAACGATGGGTTGTTTGAGGTAATTTATATATACTGTGTGGTATAGGGATAAAATCTAATCCTAAAGATATTGCTGGTTAGCATATCTCCATGAATGAAAAGGGATCCAGAAGAAGCCTAGGCAGTAGATATGGGTCATCCAGCAACACTCACCAATATGTATCTGGAATAGGACATAGTATACCTGGAGTATAAAAATATGCACCAATAAGAATAAAGACCAGGGGATAGTAAAATATTAATAATCAAAAGAAAGGTAGGTAAAGTGGCCCAAATATATATAAGATTCATTCCTGCAGATAGGCGACTTGTACCTGGGCAGTGTGAGTAAAGCGTTCCGGTCCAACCGTCTGTGGTGCCAGCTAGTCCATAGTGTAGGACGCAGTCCTATTTAAATGCACGTCCCATCCGTAGTCTGCAAATCGGCGTCGCCGACGTGACGTCATCCGGACCGGCCGAGAAAATGCCATTGCGCATGCGTACCACTCGGCTGGGAGCGTCATCGACGAGGATGTCGCTCCCGTCCAAGGAGAGGTGCGCGTGCAGCATGGAATGATATTGGCCAGAGAGCGGAGAACCAAGGCTCCCCCATTGGCCAATATATGCGTCACACCAACAGATAAACAGATGGTGTGACGCTGGGCGGCCGCATGATGACTAAGAGCTAAGAGCAGAGAATGAGATCATTGCACTAGGGGATGTAAAGAGACTGTAAAGAGGTAGGGGTAGTAGGCATTACAGGAGCGTTTTATACGATTGGGCTTCGTTTATACCAGGAGCATGGATGGCATTCAAGCGCTCTATCCAAAGTGTCTCTCTTTGGAGTATTTGTTTATCCCAATTCCCACCCCGTGGATTCTGGGGGATCGCTGCGAGGGCAATAAAGGAGACCAACGAGGTGTCGAATTTATGGTATAGGTCTAAATGTCTGCTTACTGAGGTGACCATTTTCCCCCCTCCGGAATAGTAGATATGATCTTTAATACGAGAACGAAACTGCCTAATGGTTTTTCCAACATAGAAGGCTTTGCATTTGCATGTCATTAAATAGACTATGCCTCGGGTCTCACAGTCAGCATAAAAGGTAGGGGTAAAAATTTCCCCATTAGGTAATGTAAAACGGGTACCTGTTTGAATCCAAGAGCAGAACGCGCATCTGCCACACCTAGCAATACCATTGGAGTGATATTGAGGTGTTGTGTTGTTACAATAGTGGCTTGATGTTAGTTTATCCCGTAGGGACCTAGATCTGCGAAAGGTGATATTGGGTGTGGGACTGACATATTTGGCCAGAATAGGGTCATCCCGCAGTGGAGACCAATGTGTTGTCAGGACCTCATGTAATTCAGCGTGATGCTGAGAATATCTGGTGATATATCTAACAACCTGGTTGGATTTAAGGGTCTTAATTTTATATAACAGAGAGTTGCGTGATTGGCGCAAGGCTCTGTTATAAGCACGTCGTGCAATAATCTCATTCCAAACTATGGTTTGATTTCTATACATTTTTATACATGTAGATATGATCAATCTGTATGTCTTTTTGGGTTTCTGCTTCTCCAGCTTTATGGTACAATCTGTGTCCCATTATGCATATACATGTTTTGTACAAATTATTATATTAAGAAAAATCTTTTTTGGATTTATTATTGCCAGGTCCTTCTTAAGGCATTAAGCACTGCAACTATAGAGAACTATTGATATTTATTTATATATTTTGTTCATACAATGTTTAACCTATATCATATTATAACATTGAACGGTTCATGTTTTCTCCGAGTGCCTGTCTGCTCGGTTGGGGCGGGCGCCCCCCTGTGGGTGAGCTCTTAGTCACCACGTGGCCGCCCAGCGTCACACCATCTGTCCATCTGTTGGTGTGACGCCAATATTGGCCAATGGAGGAGCCTTGGTTCTCCCTTCTCTGGCCAATATCATTCCATGCTGCGCGCGCACCTCTCCTTGGACAGGAGCGACATCCTCGTCGATGACGCTCTCAGCCGAGTGGTGCGCATGCGCAATGGAATTTTCTCGGCCGGTCCGGATGACGTCACGTTGGCGGCGTCGATTTGCTGACTACGGACGGGGTGTGCACTTAAATAGGACCGCGTCCTACACTATGGACTAGCTGACACCACAGACGGTTGGACCGGAACGCTTCACTCATACTGCCCAGGTACAAGTCGCCTATCTGCAGGAATGAATCTTATATATATATTTGGGCCACTTTACCTACCTTTCTTTTGATTATTAATATTTTACTATCCCCTGGTCTTTATTCTTATTGGTGCATATTCTTATACTCCAGGTATACTATGTCCTATTCCAGATACATATTGGTGAGTGTTACTGGATGACCCATATTTACTGCCTAGGCTTCTTCTGGATCCCTTTTCATTCATGGAGATATACTAAGCAGCAATATCTGTAGGATTAGATTTTATCCCTATACCACACAGTATATATATAACCTCAAACAACCCATTGTTTCGGTGAGTGTTTGATTATAGGTGATCCCCTTAGACCATTACCATTGTCCATTATTAAAGTTCTTTTACATATATCCTTCCTTAGGCAATGTGAATGCATATATATATTCTGGACCATACATCACGTATGTTGCCCAAGACCCGTTCCACTGTCCTTTCTACCATTGTGTGTGTGCATCTACACACTATTTTAATCCATAGTATTATAGTAAGTATCTTATATATATTTTCTTTCCTTCCCCTTTCCCTCCCTGTTGGTCCACCCTCCCTCTCCCTTTTTTCCCCTCCCTTCCCTTTCCTCCCTTCCTTCCCTTCCTCCCCCCTCTCCCCTCTTCCCCCCCTTTCTCTTCCTCCCTTTCCAATTCCCTCCTGTCCTTCCCCTTCCCCCTTTCCGTCCCCGTCTTTCCCCCTCCCCCCTTTCCCTCTCCTCTCCCCCCTCCCTTCCCCCCCTACATACCCCTTTGGCCCCACACCCCTTCCAACCTCCTCTCCTCCTGCCCCCCCACTCCCCCTCCATTTTTGACCCATTCCTTTCCCCTCCTTCCCCTCACCCCTCCCTCTCTCCCCCCCTCCCCCTCTCCTTCTCCCTCCCACTCTATCCGACAGACATGCATGCTTTCTATTCTGGATCTCTACTTGAGATGCCTTTTTGTTCATTCCCCTGTTTACACGTTAATATTATATTTTGCACGCCCCCCGTGGTGTCTTTTCATCACCGCTTTCGGGGTGTTTGTGTTTTTTTAACAATTATTGTATAATTATGTTTTTTCAATAAACTATTTTTGTAAAATAATTGGTGTTACTGTGCTTACAAAGTCCATAAGTCCCTTTTCTTTCTTACACAGCCATTAATGTCTAAACCACTGGCAACAAAAGTGAGTACACCCCTAAGTGAAAATGTCCAAATTGGGTCCAGGTAGCCATTTTCTCTCCCCGGTGTCATGTGACTCGTTAATGTTACCAGGTTTCAGGTGTGAATGGGGAGCAGGTGTGTTAAATTTGGTGTCATCGCTCTCACTCTCTCATACTGGTCACTGGAAGTTCAACATGGCACCTCATGGCAAAGAACTCTCTGAGCATCTAAAAAAAAGAATTGTTGCTCTATATAAAGATGGCCTAGGCTATAAGAAGATTGTCAAGACCCTGAAACTGAGCTGGAACACGGCAGTCAAGACCATACAGCCGTTTAACAGGTTCTACTCAGAACATGCCTCGCCATGGTCGACCAAAGAAGTTGAATGCACATGCTCAGCGTCATATCCAGAGGTTGTCTTTGTGAAATAGACCTATGAGTGCTGCCAGCATTGCTGCAGAGATTGAAGGGGATGGGGGTCAGCCTGTCAGTGCTCAGACCATATGCCGCACACTATATTAAATTGGTTTGCATGATTGTTGTCCCAGAATGAAGCCTCTTCTAAAGATGATGCACAAGAAAGCTCGCAAACAGTTGGCTGAAGACAAGCAGACTGAGGACATCGATTACTGGAACCATGTCCTGTGGTCTGATAAGACGAAGATAAACGTATTTGTTTCAGATGGTGTCAAGCCTGTGTGGTGGCAATCAGGTGAGGAGTACAAAGACAAGTTTGTCTTGCCTACAGTCAAGCATGGTGGTGGGAGTGTCACGGTCTGGGGCTGCATTAATGCTGCCGGCACTGGGGAGCTACAGTTCATTGAGGGAACCAATGAATACCAACATGTACTGTGACATACTTAAGCAGAGCATGATCCCCTCTCATGGGAGACTGAGCCACAGGACAGTATTCCAACATGATAAGGACCCCAAACACACCTCTAAGACAACCACTGCCTTGCTAAAGAATCTGAGAGTAAAGGTGATGGACTGACCAACCATGTGTCCAGACCTAAACCCTATTGAGCATCTATGGGGCATTCTCAAATGGAAGGTCAAGGAAGAGTGGAAGAGGACTCCAGTGGCAGCCTGTAAAGCTCTGGTGAACTTCATGCCCAAAAGGGTTAAGGCATGGCTGGAAAATAATGGTGGCCACACACAATATTGACACTTTGGACTCAATTTGGACATTTTCACTTAGGAGTGTACTCAATTTAGTCGCCAGCGGTTTATACATTAATGGCTGTGCGAGTTATTTTGAGGGAACAGCACATTTACACTGTTATGCAAGCTGTACACTCACTACTTTATATTGTAGCAAAGTGTTGTCACATGAAAACATAATAATATATATAGTGCCTTGGAAAAGTATTCATACCCCTTAACATTTTCCACACTTTGTCATGTTACAACCAAAAGCATAAATCTGAGGGGGGGTGGCCGGAAGTGAGATGTGGGAGCACGTAGAGTGAGAAGACGTGTGTGAGCTCCCTCCCTATGTAAAAGAAGGTAAGGGGTAAGTGGCGCTCCCTGGTAAAGATTCCCCTATATAAATGTGCAAACAAAATTATCACCTAAGTGTGTCATGCTGAAAGCCAACTAGATACTAGAATAACAGTAATAGGTGTGATACAAAAATACAAAAATATACGTATATATATCACAATACCATATACAGGTAAATAATACATCAATTCGTGGTGGTGTAGCAATGTGTGCAATACCGCTAACCATGATATAGTCAAAATTGTATATATCCAGTATCCTATTAACAAAAAAGGGGGAAATGGGACCACCCAAATATTCCCCTGCTATCAGCAAACTTTAGCCTTGATTAACAGAAATGATAAATCCACGTGATAAGTGTCCGCTTCAATGACAATAAAATAAAAAATATTGAAAAACTGCACAGTAGAAAATATATATATAGGTGGCAATTAAAAAATAAAAAGTAAAAATTGAAAATAAAAATAAAAGTGAAGCTCCAAATTGGCAAAATGTTCATAAAAAATATGACTCTTGGGGGCGTGGTCTGGTGCCACTCCAAGATGGACGTGTAGATCCGTAGCTCCCGTCCATGAGGTCCGGCATCTTCAGCTTTCTAGCTCTCTAGTCTCCCCTACTATGGTGAGAACATCCCGCAGCGCCTCGGCTACCCGGTCCCGATCTCCACGGAGCCAAGAAACCCAGGGTGACAGACACATTCCCGAGATCTTCCGATCCCGGCCTAGGGGAAGGACGCAGGCCGCACAGTCAGCCTCCGCAAGCACGGCGTTCTCCCCGAGTGACAGCCCCCACCGCTCCGGAGCCCAGAGCCCGTCAGATATGGGGTCAGAACAGAGACTACCGCCGGCTGTCAGCCTAGATGACTTACACAGCGTGGCTGCGGACATTAAAAACACTCTCATGGCGGCCATTTCGGACATGCGGTCTGACCTCCAGGCCATGTCAATTAGAATGGAGGAGGTAGAGATGACACAGACACGCCAGGATGCAGCCTTATGCCATGTACAGCAAATTACTGAATCCCATGCAGTTCACCTGAGAGATATTAACCGACACATGGAAGATATCGATAACCGCGGGAGACGCCGCAACCTCCGCCTAAGAGGGATCCCTGAATCAATCGATCCCAATCAACTTCCTCAAACAGTGTCATCCATATTTAATGAGCTACTCGAGAGGCCCCAAGACACTCCAGTGGCTTTTGAACGTATCCACAGAGCACTACGCCCAAGGGGAAGGGACACAGATCCCCCTAGAGATACGGTTTGCTGCCTCAATGATTTCCCCCTTAAGGAAGAGATCTTACGAGCATCCAGAAGTCGCAATCAACTTTCTTTCCAAGGCTCAAGCATCAAGATATACCAAGATCTCTCAAATATCACTTTGCAAAGAAGGCGCGAACTGAGACCGCTACTAGACCTACTAAGAGCCAGATCGATTGTGTATCGCTGGAAGTTTCCTTTTGGCCTCTCAGCAACACACATGGGTCGCACAGCACTTCTCAGGGTTCCAGAGGACCTGGAACACTTCTGTTCCACCCTGGACTTGCCAGTAGTTGCACTACCTGATTGGTATAGCGATTTCCGCCTACCACAAACGCAAAGAGCCACATCGATGGATGGCATCGCAGAAGCTGGCAACTTTAACCTGGGCCGCCGCCGCCCACATCCAGCGCCCCATCGCTCTCCACTGAGAGATCCAGGAATGCCACGGAATGGCAGCCCCACGGCCTCCCCTGCACACCGCAGGGCCCGCATCACCTAAACGGAGCGCCCATGTTCGCTTTAATGGGTTTTTCTCCTTTTTCTTTTTTTTTTTTTTTTTGATGTTTCGTTCTCACCTTCTGGTTTATCGAACCTACCTGACACAGGAAGGATGACATCGAGTCCTACGCTCCCCTCGGCTGTACACCCTCAGAGCCTGTGAGAGACCAGGGGATCTGTTACCAGACACTGTGACACCACCTTGGAATTCCTGATGACATCTAAATTTTAAGTTCCAGAAGACATATCCACATAGTGCCTTATCTTTATCTTCACAACTCAGCCGGAAGGGAACATTGTCACTGCACTATGTGGTGAATCACCCCACGCAGAGAGAGAGCACACTCCCTAGCTGTTGCTCTACACACCTTACCTACCGCCCTTTCCTCGAGAAACCGACTCCGATCCTCCACTAATTACCTTGCCCGTCTAACGGAGCTACAGCATGGAACTCATCCTCTCACTGAATCAACAGGAAGAGAGACATATTAATATTCAACAGAAGTCACACTGTCTCTGGATCCCAATTTATGACCACACGATCAAGAAACTTTCTTTGGATCCCCCTCTGAAGACATCTGCAGTATCTCAATACCCTCCTACAACTCCTTCCTTCCTCTCCCTCCTTCCTCACTTTTTCTCTTGCCTCCTCCTTCTCTCCCCTTTTCCTACCATATCTCCTTCTTCCAACTCATACTTTTTCGTGTTAACCCTACTATATCTCTCCCCTTATCACACTTACTTTGCCTTCCGTTGTATCTCTCCCAAGTAATGCACTCCACTGTCCCCATAGTATATCCATTGTACAAGCATTCACCCTTTCTCTTTCTCCTCTTACAGATATCTCTGTCATATCAAATTGTTTGAACTAAGAGCTGAGGAGAGCTAACTGGGAACCGAGTAGGACGTGCTCAGGTAAGAAGGACAAACACTACAACCAACCATTATACACATAAAGTCCAGAGGAGTAACACTTCCTCCTGACTCAAACTTAAAGCACACCCTTCTTCGCGTTCTCAAGGGTTCAAACGCAGGGTATGATTCATTAGACCACAGTTGAGCACGTCCCCCTCGGTCCTGGAGATGCTCTGTATAAGTTTATCTTCTTCTCTCACAGGTATGCACGCATTGCAGTCAATACTGTTATTTCATTACCTCTCTGTTAGGGTTGTACCTACAAGCTATCTCATAACTTATGCCTTCTATTCCACCCTGTGTCAGGTAGACCAGACTGTTTACCCTTAGTTAATAGTTTCAATAATTTCAATATTTTCAATATCCAGAATGAATAAAACATCCGAGATATTTACCACTCAAAGGTATAGTGTTAATCTCTAGTCTAGGATGTACCTTGACCTATTCAATGCTCCCCAACCATATGACACCCTCACATGACCCATACATCAGTGAGCTCTCTCCCCCTGCAATAATAACAAATAGATCCCCAATGACAAAAAGATCTATGACACCTCACGGACCTTACACACCCATCACCCTTCTCCGTTCTCCCCAAGCATATAACACACTCCCTCACCATAGTAAAAATCTTACACTTTGTGTCGGGAACATTCAAGAGACAACTTCATACCTCTCTGGAAACCCTGACACGATACACAGGAAACTTTACACCTAGCCCCGATGACCTCACTGGGACACGGGACTCACTCCCTTGGCTGACCGTCACTTGCCACCCCCACCACCAGCGGACTCAGGTAGATACCGCTGACCCAAACCGGTTCCTCGCAAACTCTGTAAGTGGGACTGCAGGTCAATCCCCACAACCGGTATATCTCCCAGATCGCCCCCTCCGATCCCAACACCCACACTCCTCACCCGATAATACCCTTACTACCTACCCTCCTCCACTTATCACTACTCCCCTCCCCCCCACTACATTTTTTATCTTCCATTTCCATCCCCCGTCTCTGACTTCCCTGCTGCTAAACAATAAGCTAGGTAGCTCATACCCAGACTAGCTGACAATGGCACACCGCCAAACATCACCCGCTAAGCTCTCCCTGAAAATAATTTCTCTCAATGTGAAAGGATTAAACATACCTGAAAAGCGTTCGCAGTTGCTAGCCCATATGCGAAGCGCAAAGGCAGATGTGGTGTTCCTCCAAGAGACCCACTTTGACGGTAACAATATACCTAAACTGGCGAACCATTCTTTCCCCCACCACTTTCATGCTACAGCCCCATCTTCAAAAACTAAAGGAGTCTCCATACTCCTCTCCAAAAACGTACCCTTACAAGTTACAGACACTCTTCTAGATGATCAAGGCAGATTCGTCTTCCTTAAAGGCACGTTTAACAAGAGACCGATCACTCTCGCAAACTTATATAGCCCCAACACTACCCAAGTCCCCTTTTTCAGAACAGTGATAGGGAAACTAACAGCCTTCCAGGAAGGCCTCTTAGTCTTGGGCGGTGATTTAAATGTCCCCTTAGATCCTCTAATAGACACTTCCACAGGCAAATCTCATTTACCGTATAGGGCCCTGAAACAAATCAAGGGTTGCCTCCAAGAACTTTCTCTCCATGATGCATGGCGCATCCTCCACCCAAAAGACAAAGACTTTACCTTTTTTTCCGCTCCCCACAACAAATACTCTCGCATTGATTATCTATTCCTCTCACAACAAGACCTCTCGACTCTGACTGCGGCAACTATAGACCCCATGATAATGTCGGACCACCATCCCATCTCTATGACTCTTACCTTTCCTGACATACACCACAGAACGTACATTTGGAAATTAGACCCTACCCTCCTAACAGACACAACACATGTACAGGAGATCCGTTCCTGCTTAAAAGATTATTTCATCGACAATGACACCCCAGACACGTCTCCCCAGACACAATGGGAAGCTCACAAATGTGTCATACGAGGCAAACTGATATCACTAGCTGCTTCTATCAAAAGGGCGAAGAAAGCTACACTATCCAACTTATTTGCTAAACTGAAAAAACTTGAGACCCTACATAAACATACTCTAGCTCAACAAACGCATTCCGAACTAACGGAGATACGCACACTGATTAAGGAGGAGTTACATTTAAATCTCAAAAAAAGATTCATCTTGTCTCACAAACTCTTTTACGAATTTGGGAACAAGAGTGGCCACCTACTCGCACGGGCCCTCCGTAAGAAACAAAACAATAACACCATCCACCAATTACATTCTGCTAAGGGACATCTCCTCACGCACAATGAAGACATAGCTAAGGAATTTGAAACATATTATGCCTCCCTTTACGACTTACGTACTTCTGCACACGACTCGACCTCAGCACCCCAAAGGACTCTGAACATTGACGCATTCCTAGAGCAATATGCCCCAGGGAAAATACCCCAAGAAACAATAGCATCCCTTGACTTACCGATCTCTCCCATGGAATGGGAACAGGCAGTTAAACAGCTTAAACCTGGAAAGAGCCCGGGACCTGACGGGCTCCCAGCGGTATACTACAAGACATTTTTAAATATTCTCCAAACCCCCTTTCTTAAGACCTTTAACTCACTCTCCCCTACAAACCCTCTTACAAAGGGAATGTTGGAGGCCCACATTGTAGTCATCCCCAAAGAAGGAAAAGACCCCTCCCAAACAGGAAATTACAGACCAATTTCACTATTAAATGTGGACATTAAAATATTTTCCAAGATATTAGCCAACAGATTGCTAGCCATATTGCCTTCCATAATCTCCCAAGATCAAGTTGGTTTCGTCCCTGGACGCGAAGCCAGGGACAACACCATCAAAGCAATTAATCTACACCACATGATGTCCCTAACAAAACAAAAAGGCTTTTTCCTGTCACTAGACGCGGAGAAGGCGTTTGACAGAGTGTCCTGGGAATATATGTCGGCGGTTTTACGAGCCATAGGCCTTGGACCGAAGTTGATTGGGCTGATCCTATCATTATACGGCAACCCCTCAGCTAAAGTAAGGGTCAATGGCACTCTGTCAAACGCCTTCCCTATCCGCAATGGAACCAGACAGGGATGCCCCCTGTCACCTATTCTCTTTATACTCACCCTCGAACCCTTTCTCCGCAAACTCACAACTAACCCCGACATAAAGGGAATTATGTCTCCGAAGAAAGAGTACAAATATGCTGCCTACGCAGACGATATATTACTGTTCCTCACACAACCACTGACCACTCTGCCAATACTTTTATCCGAATTCAAGCTCTTCCAGACCTTATCCAACTTAAAGATCAACTTCACCAAATCTTTCGCCCTAAATATATCACTACCCCAAAGTCAAGTGGTTCAATGCAAGGAAAATTTCCCCTTTCTTTGGAAACATGATTCGATCACATATCTGGGAACTCAAATCCCTTCCAAAATCTCTGATTTATATGCCAAAAATTTCCTCCCCCTTCTCAATAAACTAAATTCAGATCTCAAATCCTGGAACAAACCGATCTTCTCATGGTTTGGTAGGGCGGCCATATTAAAAATGAACGCTCTACCAAGGATTCTATATCTCTTACAGACGCTCCCGATACAGATCCCTCCTTCCTTCTTTAAAACCTACAGACAGATATGTTCCAGCTTCTTATGGGGGAAACACAGACATAGGATCGGTCACAACCAACTTACCCGTCCGAAAAACCTAGGAGGCATAGGCCTCCCAAACATTCTTCACTACCACACAGCCACCCACCTGGCCAGGATAGTGGACTGGAATGTCCATACTCAACAGAAAGACTGGGTCTCGTTAGAGGCTTCCTTCACAAAACTAAACTTGAGCTCACTCCCTTGGATCTCCCCAAACCATCTCTCCCCAGACATCCGCTCACACCCAACAATAGGACCCACCATACAATACTTTCACCAAGCACGTAAAAAAACATCCATATCCTCTATCCCCAGCCCACTGACTCCAATAAAGCTGAACCCCGACTTCCCTCCGGGAATGCATCACCAATATCTGTCGGCCAACTGGTCGCAGGAACAAATCAGAGCCCACCAATTTTATCACCAAGGTAACCTACTCACGGCAGCTCAAATTGCTACCCGTTCAGAGAAATCACCTATCCCTCCATGGACATACATGCTGATAGTCCATTACCTCAAAATCCTAGACAAAAGTGGTCACTGTTCCAGACCGCTCAATCCTTTTGAATCACTATGTACCAAGACAACACCACAATCGCATCTTATCTCTTACATACACAACCTCCTATACGCTGATCTCAAAGCAAATGAAAGCCGGTCATGCAGAAAGTGGGAAGATGATTTATCCATCCACATCACGGAAGACAGATGGGAACAAATATTTCTGAACATACATAAGGGCTCAATTAATGTCACCACCCAAGAAAATGGGTTCAAAATCCAGGCTAGATGGTATCATACCCCAGAGTTGCTACATAAATTTAAAGCTGTAATCCCCGAAACGTGCTGGAGATGTCACCAAGAAAAGGGCACCCTGCTACATATCTGGTGGTCTTGCACACCATTGCAAACCTTTTGGGCTGAGGTCCATCGCATAATCATGCAAGTTACCACCTACAACCTAGACTTCACACCTGCTCAATTTCTTCTCCACCTCTCATCTTTGTCGCACACTACGTATCACAAATCGCTCATGATGCACATGATTAATGCAGCAAAACAATGTATCCCTATACATTGGAATTCAAAACAAATACCCACCCTCCAAGAATGGTTCGCCAGAATAAACAGAGTAGCAGAAATGGAACAGCTCATACATATTTCACGAGACACGCCAACAAAATTTAGTCACAAGTGGGCCTGCTGGATACATTACCAATCCACACCTGAATACAAAAACATGCTAAATCCACCCACCTAAAGTAGATCTAAATCTGATGACCTATAGGTCATAAAATCTAAAACTCTCCACCATCGATTCTTCTTTACTACATCGGGGTTTTTTCCCCAAAATCAACCCGATATCCCTTTGAAATATCACAACTAGATAACATATATAAAGGGAAGTCAGAGACCCCCCAATCCCACCCCACCCCCCTTTTTTTTTTTTTTTTTTTTTTTTCTCTCTCTCTCTCTTCCCCCTCTCCTCCTTTTTCCCTTCCTCTCCCTCCATACTCCCCTACCTCTAAATTGCCACCTCCCCTCGCCTCCCCCATTCCCCATGGCCTACATACAGACACCCACGTAGGCAAATGTCTGCTCCACTTCACCTCCATATCAAATACCCAATCGGCATAATGAACCCTAAACAATCACAACGATACTCGAAAAGCTCACTAACCAGACTCACTGTAAGACCCAATAAGAACTATATCTCACCTACGACAGAAGTTTTACATGTTTCTTTCTGTTCAATCCTCGTACATTGACTCTCTTATTGCAAACAAAATACAACCTCTATAGAAAGTCGGTTATCATTTAATAACACCAGACTATAGAAATAAGTTGGGTATTTATCCCTTTCACAACTCACCCAGCATGGAAGTGGTTATCAATACTAGCTGGGATATTCTGTTGTTGTTTACCTTATGACTGTAACATTTACAATGTTTAATACATAATGTATGATTACTGTATTGCCTTCATACTCACCAATAAAAATACTTTGAAATAAAAAAAAAAAATATGACTCTTGTGCTTCATCAAAATTCGGTGACTTCTGTGATCCCCCTCAAGGGTCCCCACTCACCAGCTCCTGGTACCCTTGCAGGGGTAATAGGCATATACCAGCAAGGGTGGATGGCTCCCTGGATCCGGTCACAGCGTCCGCATGGGTCCTCTATTCAGCCCAGCATCCAGCATCATATCCAAGAGATGGTGCACCGGCTTCTTGTGGTCATATCTTTGGTTCCTGGACACAGAGCTTTGGTTTCAGATCTCGCTAATATTTCTGTACAATATTTCAATCCAGATCACTGTTTTCAGATCCTCATACCCCTGCAGGGGTAGATTGCATAAAGTGGGGGTATATCTGGAACTGTCCTCCTCCTTGATGTATCAGACCCTGGGATGTCCAGACCTTATATTCCTGCTGGGGTAAGCAGCTATGTGCGTGGCTGTCAGCTCCTGGATGGTCGCCTTCTCTGTGGTACCTCAAGACCCTGGGGTATCCTCGTGTGAATGGAAGAGACGGGCAGTCATAGTATAAGTCCGTAAGGGTTACCAAATTTGTTAAAATAAAATAAAAGTGGAACAGCAAAACCAGTTGCCGAATTTCGCATTAAGGTAACACAGTACAAAGAAATCTTGTTTAGACGCTGAACAAGATTTCCATGTACTGTGTTACCTTAATGCGAAATTCAGCAACTGGTTTTGCTGTTCCGCTTTTATTTAAATTTTAACAAATTTGGAAACCTTTACGGAATTATACTATGAGTGCCATTTCTCCATCTTTTATCTTCTTCCCTTTTTTATATGCAGGCTAAAATACTTAATATAGCCTCCTGGAATGTTAGGGGGTTGGGTAACCCGGTTAAGAGATCTGTAGTTTTCTCTATGCTGGAAAGGTATGGAAGAGGGTTGGTCTGCCTGCAGGAAACACATTTAACAAAACATACTATGTTACAATTAAAGAATAGGAAATATCAATGTCAATATCATTCGGTATACTCCTCCTATTCTAGGGGGTAATTATAATGGTACGAGCTGGGGTGGCTTTTTCCTGCAGGCAGATCAGCATAAACGAAATGGGTTGCTACATCTTCCTCTATTGTTTAATGGAGAATAAGATGTACGTTCTGGTAAATATATATATATATATATATATATATATATATATATATATATATATATATATATATATATATATATATATATATATATATACCCCCGCCTTTGAAATTGGAAGTTATGTATAGACTAATGGAATTTATGGTGGATAAGGAAGATATTAAGTAGGAGACTTTAATAGTAGGAGACTTTAATGAGATCCTTGATAAAAGAGTAGGCAGGTTTCCCCCGGGGGCACAGCTGGACAAAGTGGTGGAGGGCCAGTTGTGGCAATTCTTGGAGGAAGCAGGATTGGTTGATATGTGGAGAGTGCAGAATCCGAATGCTCAGCAACATTCTTGCTTTTCAAGTTCCTATTCCAAACTTTCCAGGATCGATATGGTCCTGGGAAATGGGGAAGCACTACAAAGGATAAAAGGGTATAAAATATAAGTATAAAATAAGCCCATTTTGGTTTGAATTAATGAAGAAACCAGATGAGGTGCTATCAAAACTTAATGAACTTGTGTAGTTTAATGAAGGTACAGCGTCATCTGGGGTGATGTGGGACACCTTGAAAGCGTTCCTCAGGGGCATACTGATCCAGCAGGTGGTAAAAATTAAGAAGGAATTTAGGGAATGGGAGGAAAGTATTAGAAAGAAGGCGACAGAGGCAGAAAATAATTATGTAGAGGATCCAACCCCGGTGAAGCAAAAATTATGGTTAGATAAAAACAAGACTATAGAATAGCAGTTATAAGGAAAGCAGAGAATAGGCGACCTTTTCTGGAGATGAAATTGCCCGCCTCGATGTCAGAGGCAACTATAATAGTGATACATAAAGAGGGGAAAGACCCGTTATATACATCATCATATAGACCAATATCCCTTTTATGCTTGGATGTTAAAATATTAGCTAGGGTGCTAGCAGCTAGGCTGAATAAAATTGTCTCAAAACGTATACACCCAGATCAAATGGGATTTATTGCTAGTAGATGAAAACAAAGATAGTGGTTAGTATGTCCTAGTAGATAAGGCACCTCATCCCAAAAGTGTAGGTATTGTGGGGAGCAGAGGAGAGGGGATTATTGCGGTGCCAGCAACAACTCAATACAAAAGGTATATAAAAAAACAGATTTTATTACAATGAAACAATGAAACATTGGTACATTTCGATGAATCACATATAGAAGGGAGCACTTTACAATATTCTATTGACCAAAGAAAGATGATGGTATGTATAACAGCAGGTCAATATTTCCCTACTAGTTTCGCCAAGGCATTGGCTTCATCAGGGGAGTAGAATATAATAGAAAACAATGTGGTTCTATAGAAAAAAAGAACAGAAACATAAATATAGTGCAAAAAACAGTAAGCAAACAATAACGTGATGCGTATCGCTGAATGATTTGGTGGAATGGTGCCGAGAGTCCGATCACCCCCTCCCAAGTAATCAACACCCCAGGAATATTCCCATGTGATGGAATTGTGTCCCGCAATAATCAAAAATAGTTATATCAATACAAATCATTAACGATATAAATTAAACAATTGAATTGAATAATAATCAGAAATAAAAAAAAATGTAATTGAATTGTTTAATTTCTATCGTTAATGATTTGTGTTGATATAACTATTTTTGATTATTGCTAAATTTGTCCATTATATATAGTTACATAGTTACATAGTAGGTGAGGTTGAAAAAAGACACAAGTCCATCAAGTCCAACCTATGTGTGTGATTATGTGTCAGTATTACATTACATATCCCTGTATATTGCAGTCATTCGGGTGATTATCTAATAGTTTCTTGAAGCTATCAATGCTCCCCGCTGAGACCACCGCCTGTGGAAGGGAATTCCACATCCTTACCGCTCTTACAGTAAAGAACCCTCTACGTAGTTTAAGGTTAAACCTCTTTTCTTCTAATTGTAATGAGTGGCCACGAGTCTTATTAAACTCTCTTCTGCGAAAAAGTTTTATCCCTATTGTGGGGTCACCAGTACAGTATTTGTAAATTGAAATCATATCCCCTCTCAAGCGTCTCTTCTCCAGAGAGAATAAGTTCAGTGCTCGCAACCTTTCCTCATAACGAAGATCCTCCAGACCCTTTATTAGCTTTGTTGCCCTTCTTTGTACTCGCTCCATTTCCAGTACGTCCCTCCTGAGGACTGGTGCCCAGAACTGGACAGCATACTCCAGGTGCGGCCGGACCAGAGTCTTGTAGAGCGGGAGAATTATCGTTTTATCTCTGCAGTTGATCCCCCTTTTAATGCATGCCAATATTCTGTTTGCTTTATTAGCAGCAGCTTGGCATTGCATGCCATTGCTGAGCCTATCATCCACTAGGACCCCCAGGTCCTTTTCCATCCTAGATTCCCCCAGAGGTTCTCCCCCCAGTGTATAGATTGCATTCATATTTTTGCCACCCAAATGCATTATTTTACATTTTTCTACATTGAACCTCATTTGCCATGTAGTCGCCCACCCCATTAATTTGTTCAGGTCTTTTTGCAAGATTTCCACATCCTGCAGAGAAGTTATTGCCCTGCTTAGCTTAGTATCTTTTGCAAATACAGAGATTGAACTCTTTATCCCATCCTCCAGGTCGTTTATGAACAAATTAAATAGGATTGGTCCCAGCACAGAACCCTGGGGAACCCCACTACCCACCCCTGACCATTCTGAGTACTCCCCATTTATCACCACCCTCTGAACACGCCCTTGTAGCCAGTTTTCAATCCATGTACTCACCCTATGGTCCATGCCAACGCACCTTATTTTGTACAGTAAACGTTTATGGGGAACTGTGTCAAATGCTTTTGCAAAATCCAGATACACCACGTCTACGGGCCTTCCTTTATCTAGATGGCAACTCACCTCCTCATAGAAGGTTAATAGATTGGTTTGGCAAGAACGATTCTTCATGAATCCATGCTGATTACTGCTAATGAGATCATTCTTATTACTAAAATCTTGTATATAGTCCCTTATCATCCCCTCCAAGAGTTTACATACTATTGATGTTAGGCTAACTGGTCTGTAATTCCCAGGGATGTTTTTTGGGCCCTTTTTAAATATTGGTGCTACATTGGCTTTTCTCCAATCAGCTGGTACCATTCCAGTCAATAGACTGTCTGTAAATATTAGGAACAACGGTCTGGCAATCACCTGACTGAGTTCCCTAAGTACCCTCGGATGCAAGCCATCTGGTCCCGGTGATTTATTAATGTTAAGTTTCTCAAGTCTAATTTTAATTCCATCCTCTGTTAACCATGTAGGTGCTTCCTGTGATGTGTCATGAGGATAAACACTGCAGTTTTGGTTACTGAAGCCCCCCGATTCACTTGTGAAGACTGAGGAGAAGAATAAATTCAATACCTTTGCCATCTCCCCATGCTTTGTAACCAGATGTCCTTCCTCATTCTTTATGGGGCCAATATGGTCTGTCCTCCCTTTTTTACTGTTTACATACTTAAAGAATTTCTTGGGATTTTTTTTGCTCTCCTCCACTATGTGTCTTTCATGTTCTATCTTAGCCATCCTAATTGCACCCTTACATTTCTTATTGCATTCTTTATAAATTCTGAATGCTGAGGATGATCCCTCAACCTTATATTTTTTGAAGGCCTTCTCCTTTGCTTTTATATGCATTTTTACATTGGAGTTAAGCCATCCAGGATGTTTGTTCGCTCTTTTAAATTTATTACCCAATGGGATACATTGGCTAATGCCCTTATTTAATATGCTCTTAAAGCAAACCCATCTCTCCTCCGTATTCTTTGTTCCTAATATTTTATCCCAATTTATGCCTTTTAGCAAGGTTTGTAGTTTAGGGAAGTTGGCTCTTTTGAAATTCAGTGTCTTTGTGTTCCCTTCATGTTTCCTATTTGTGTGATTTATACTGAAACTAATTGACCTGTGATCGCTGTTACCTAAATTGCCCCGTATTTCCACATCTGTTATCAGGTTTGTATTGTTGGTAATCAGTAGATCTAGTAATGTTTTATTTCTAGTTGGTGCGTCTACCATCTGACCCATAAAATTGTCCTGCAAGACACTAAGGAACTGGCGAGCCTTAAATGAATGCGCGGTTCCCTCCGCCCAGTCTATGTCTGGATAATTAAAATCCCCCATTATGATAACACTTCCCATCCTTGCTGCTAATCCAATTTGTGATAGGAGATCTGTCTCCACTTCCTCCCTCAGGTTTGGGGGCCTATAGCATACTCCCAGTATTATTTTCCCCTTAGCTTCATCCCTTTGGAGCTCTACCCATAAAGATTCCACCTCCTCCCTAGCCCCCTCAGTGATGTAATCTCTCACACTCACTTGTACATTATTCTTGATATATAGGCATACCCCTCCCCCTTTTTTACCTTCTCTATCCTTGCGGTATAGGGTATACCCTTGAATGTTTGCCAGCCAATCATGAGAGCTGTTGAACCAGGTCTCTGAAATTCCCACAAAATCCAAATCCTCCTTGTACAACAGTATCTCTAGTTCACCCATCTTGTCCGCCATGCTCCTGGCATTGGTGAACATGCCACATAGTTTAGACTGGTCGCATATTGTCCTCGTATTGGGTGTTTCAAGATTGCAACTAGGACTTGCTACTATACTCACCTTGTGTTTTTGTGCTTTGGTTAACCTACCACTAATGCCCCCAATACTACCCTCTGGAATATCTTCCGCACTGGCTATCACTGTCTCTGGACCCTCCCCCCTTATACTTTTGTATATATTTCTTTATTATGCTCTAACACACATATCTATAATATGTTGCGTTTAATTGCTGAGTGGTTGGCTGCTTGGACGAACTGTCATGTATATGGAGCACTGCATGACTTGGTCCTGTTCGCCCCTTCCCCTGATCCCTCCCCTGCTTTATTCTTCCCTTTGTCCTCTTTCCCATCTGCCCTGGTAACTAGTAGGGAAGTATTGACCTGCTGTTATACCTACCATCATCCTTCTTTGGTCAATAGACTATTGTAAAGTGCTCCCTTTTATATGTGATTCATCGAAATGTACCAATGTTTTTAAATCATTGTAATAAAATCAGGTTTTTTACATACCTTTTGTATTAAGTTGTTGCTGGCACCGCAATAATCCCCTCTCCTCTGCTCCCCACATTGCTAGTAGATCTACTCATATGAATATCAGAAGGGCATTCCTGAACCTGCAGACCCCATCAGAAAATATGGGATCGAGAGCTGTTTTGTCCATAGATGTGACCAAAGCTTTCGATAGTCTAGAGTGGGGATACATCTAGCACGTTCTGGAGGAATTTGGGTTTGGACCTTCTTTTATTGGCTGGATAAAAATGTCGTATAATGACCCAAGTGATAAAGTTAGAATCAACAACGAATATTCGGGAAAGATTCAACTGAAAAGGGGGACAAGACAGGGATGCCCATTGTCGCCTCTGCTTTCTACTCTTGCGATGGAGCCATTGGCAATCATAATTAGATATGCGATTGCAGGTATGAAAGGTATGGAAGGATTCCAAAGGAAGACGGGGGAGGAAAGAATTGCATTGTATGCGGATGATGTTCTTTTTTTGGGGGGGGGGACACTGGGCAATCCCTTAGAAAGGTAGTACATATAGTAGAGGAGTTTGGAAGATTCACGGGATTAGCAATAAACTGGGAGAAGATGGTATTATTACTAGTGGACCCTATTAATAGTAGTGCCTAATATGCCACAACTAGAGGTAGTAGAAACAATGAAACACTTGGGGATATATCTGGCGAGAGACCCTAATCAATACATTAGTAAGAATATAATACCACTATTGACTAAATTCAAACAAAAAAGTAATATCTGGAGCCGGTTTCCCCTATTGCCACAACTGTTATACCTGCTACACTTAAAGGGTTGTGATACCTTGGGAGGAGGTAGTTCAAGTGGGAGAATA
The DNA here is from genome assembly GCA_037952835.1 of Lithobates septentrionalis. Lineage (NCBI taxonomy): Eukaryota > Metazoa > Chordata > Amphibia > Anura > Ranidae > Lithobates > Lithobates septentrionalis. The sequence continues at coordinate 4,213,126 of JBBDGP010000108.1, forward strand.
ATGGTGTCAGGAGCTTTGCATAATACAATGGTGGAGGCGTTGGAGGCGGACTCTTTTTCCCTTAGGAAACCAACAATAAAGATGGTTATAAAAGTATGGAAAATAGTTAAAATACTAATGGGATATAAAGGGGTATTATAACATACCCCCCCTTTGGAACAATAAGAACCTGCAGGAGCTGTTGCCTATAGGAAAGATCAGAGAAATACAGGGTATAAATCTATAAAATGGGAGTACTTTAAAAACATTTTTAGATTTGAGAAGAGAGTACGATAAACCAAACCACTCATGTTATAGATATCTACAGATTAGACATGCTTTAGAAGCCCAGTTTAAGACACAAACACTTGAATGCAATAAAACCTTCCTCTTCCAAAGGATATGACTAAGAGGCTTTTTTCCAAGCTATATGCACAGTTATGTAACAGAGCCATCGCAGGTCTGGAGCCCCTCAATAATAGTAGGAAGAGATGGGCAGAGGATATAGAGGACATAACGGAGGAACAATGGAGGAGGATACTGGAACTGGGGCCATTGGTAACGGTCTCCCACTCAAAAAAAGTATCACACTTGATGTTGATAAAGCTTATTATACCCCTAAGAGGCTGTTCTCATTTGGTAGAAAACCGGATGCTAATTGTCCCTGAATGCCAGACCGGAGATCTTATACATATGGTCTGGAGATGCCCAAAGCTATTTCGATACTGGGCAGAGGTTCTTGACACCATAAATAGAATCTATGGGATGACGTTGGGGATGGAAGCCAAACTCTGTGTATTGGGATACAGGGAAAAAGCTAGTAAAGTGACAAGCTTTACGGTAGTGATATTAAGATGCTTATTCCAAGCAAGGAAACTGATTGCACAGAGATGGCAGTCGAGGAGACCCCAGTCAGTGAGAGAATGGATCCATACCATAAATGAGACAATATTGAAGGAAAAAGTAGTCTATACTAAAAGAGGTAATCTTAAGGAATTTGAAAAGATGTGGAGGCCTTGGCTGGATAAGATGGGAAATCTCCCTTAGATGGAAGGAAAGTTTCAGAGAAACACCTAAAGAAACAGGATAGGTACGGAAATAATACTCTTGGAAAAATGTTAAGGATGCGCTGGAATAATGGAGGAGAAAGTAGACTAAAATAGTTAATATATATAGGTATATATTGAAACAGTCATACATTGGAGACAAGAGCAAGATAGTTGATTCAGAGAGTGTTTAACTGAAGGGGGGAGGTGGGAGGGGGTAAAGACTGGTGCTATGTATCATAATATGGAAAAAAAATAAACACACTGGAAAATATTTTTGCTGTAATGTTTTTATATGATGTTTTGTATTTAAGAAAAAAATGAATAAAGAATAAATAATTATAAAATATAAATAAAAATAAAATAAAAAAATAAAATAAAAACGTAAATCTATTTTATTGGGATTTTATGTGATAGACCAACACAAAGTGGCACATAATTGTGAAGTTAAAGGAAAATGATAAATGGTATTCAAATTTTTTTTACAAACAAATGTGTGAAAAGTGTGGCGTGCTTTTGTATTCAGCCCCCCTAAGTCAATACTTTGTAGAACCACCTTTTGCTGCAATTACAGCTTTGCACATCTAGAAAGTGAAATGTTTGCCCACTCTTCTTAGCAAAATAGCTCAAGTTCTGACAGCTTGGATGAAGAGCATCTGTGAACAGCAATTTTCAAGTCTTGCCACAGATTCTCAGTTGGATTTAGGTCTGGACTTTGATTGAGCCATTCTAACACATGAATATGCTTTGGTCTAAGCCAGGGATATGCAATTAGCGGACCTCCAGCTGTTGCAGAACTACAAGTCCCATGAGGCATAGCAAGACTCTGACAGCCACAAGCATGACACCCAGAGGCAGAGGCATGATGGGACTTGTAGTTTTGCAACAGCTGGAGGTCCGCTAATTGCATATCTGATCTAAACCATTCCATTGTAGTTCCGGCTGTATGTTTAGGATCGTTGTCCTGCTGGAAGGTGAACCTCTGCCCCAATCTCAAATCATTAACAGGTTTCCTTTTATAATTGCCCTGTATTTGGCTCCATCCATCTTCCCATTAACTCTGACCAGTTTCCCTGTCCCTGCTAAAGAAAAGCATCCTTACAACATGATGCTGCCACCACCATGTTTCACGGTGGGGATTGTGTGTTCAGAGTGATGTGCAGTGTTCGTTTTCCACCACACAGCGCTTTTAGGTCAAAATGTTCAATTTTGGTCTCATCTGACCAGAGCACCTGCTTCCACATGGCTTCTCGCAAACTGCAAACATGACTTCTTATGGCTTTCTATCAAAAATGGCTTTCTTTTTGCCACTCTACCAAAAAGGCCAGATTAGTGGAGTGTACGACTAATAGTTGTCCTGTGGACAGATTCTCCCACCTGAGCTGTGGATCTCTGCAGCTCCTCCAGAGTTACCATGGGCCTCTTGGCTGCTTCTCTGATTAGTTCTCCTTGACCGGCCTGTCAGTTTAGGTGCATGGCCATGTCTTGGTAGGTTTGCAGTTGTGCCATACTCTCCATTTTAAAATGATGGATTGAACAGTGCTCTGTGAGATGTTTAAAGCTTGGGATACATTTTTATAACCTAACCCTGCTTTAAACTTCTCCCCAACTTTATGCCTGACCTGTGTGGTGTGTTCCTTGGCCTTCGTGATGCTGTTTGTTCTCTAAGGTTCGCTAACAAAACTCTGTTCACAGAACAGCTGTATTTATACTGAGATTAAATTACACACAGGTGTACTCTATTTACTAATTAGGTGACTTCTGAAGGCAATTGGTTTCAATAGATTTTAATTAGGGGTATCAGAGTAAAGGGGGCTGAATACAAATGCATGCCAGACTATTTATATATTTATTTGTAAAAAAAATTGAAACAAATTTATCATTTTCCTTCCTCTACAAAATTATGTGCAACTTTGTGTTGGTCTATCACATAAAATCCCAATAAAACACATTTACTTTTTTGGTAGTAATATGTCAAAATGTGGAAAATTCCAAGGGGTATGAATATTGTATTCTGTATATATGCAGTATTCTTTATAATATATATATATAGAGAGAGAGAGAAAGAGAGAGAGAGAGAGAGAGAGAGAGAGAGAGAGAGAGAGAGAGAGAGAGAGAGAGAGAGAGATCTATATAGATATATAGATAAATATCTATAGAGAGAGAGAGAGAGAGAGAGAGAGAGTATATACTAATATTTGAAGTATTATGAATAATATATCAGCTCAGATATAGAGCTTTAGATTAGATTGGTTGGGAATGTAATAGTTCTTAATGTGAAATAACCACTCCGTAAAGTGAGCAGTGCTACCACTTTGTGACAATCAGGAAATCTTATCAGCCCAAAATAATGTTCAACTTGCATATAGCACTCCACAACATTTAGATCAGATTGCTTGTGTGACCCTCTTCCCCTTAGTGCTGCGCACAACACATGCTGGTGAAAAAACAACACTCCAAAACAATGAAAACTCACTAGAATTTGAGACCCCTTAATATTTAGGTGGGTAAAAAGCACTAGATTTTATTCCAGAAACAGTTCTCCCTGTTTGTATAGGTCAAACTCAAAAACCTCTTTGGATATTAAAGTGGTCAGCAATGCTCAATAATCCTCAAGCATTCACTCTCCACTTTTATATCATCTCCAGAAAATACAATGAAGTGATAAGGGGTGCCATAGTGTAAAACCATTTCTATTTAAATATATAAACCATTAAAAAGTGCGCAATCACACACACATCAGTCTGATCCCTGCACTTGGTAAGACAGCATGATTCTCTATTAGGGATTGTCTCCACTGGCTTCTCCCTGCCTGGTGCAAGAGGGTATCCCATGCGGGTACATTATTTTTGACTGGTAAGAAGATTGCCTAAATTGTTTGTCACAAAGTGGTAACACTGGTCACTTTATGGAGTGGATACTGCACATTAAAGAAATAATACAGTAATTCCTATCAAATACATGCAGTTCATTTTCTTTTCCTGATAGACTCCATGTCAGCATACATTTGGGTAGACTCTGTCCTCGCTCCTACCCCATAGGACCCCACTCCCATAAATTTTGAGGCTGAGCCAGAGGCTTGTTTCTGTAAATAGCCTACTCGCAACACTGTGACTGTGACCATACCCATGCTGCCATGAAGTCCATCAAGAAATCAGGACTACAAGGCAGCATACATTCAGGAAATAACTAGCTAAAAAAAGGGTGGGATGCAGAAAATGTAAGGTTTCGGTCATAGCTCTAGCCAACAGAAACTTTAAGGTCAAAAACAGGATAAGGCAGCCAGAAAACCACCATAGGGAGCCAGAATGGTTTTAGCTATGGGGCATTACTGTGATGACTGACATTATCTTTGGCAAAAGACCTAAAAAGCTGCATGTGACTTGTACTGGAGGAAAAGCATACAGCTTGCGAAACCTCTCCTGATCTGTCATAAAATCCACTTTCCACTGGCATATGTAAGGAGATGCAGGAACCTGGCTGTAGCGGCCACTCGCTGTCAGATTGTGCCACAAAATATGTATTCCTCATGAAAGTTCTTAATCCGAATGTAGATTTGACAAAAAGGTTTTAGATATTGCTCTCTACTGCAGTCACAATCATCTCTAGCTCTCTCATTAGACTGAAACTGCAGGTTCTGATCTGCTCCTTGATAAAGTACACTACTATCAGGTTGTTCAGTCTCATCTAGACTAAAGAGCCCATGATCAAGCGACAAAAGGCATGGAGAGCAAAAAATGGGCTGGTCAGAAAACTGGAGTGTTTGGAACAACTTTCTGAACAGGGGAATTCCAATAGCCATAGTTTTGCAGCACAGAAGATTTACTACAGGGCTTATTCTGATTGTCCGTGAGGAATGAATAGCTTGGTGCATGTTCACCGTTGGAGAAAAACCCTTTTTGACTAGAGATCTCCTCCAATGAGCACACTTTAAATGAAGGATGGGAGAGACCATGGTCCCAATCATCATCATCAGTCATTGAGATGCTTACAGGTGAAGAGAGGAAAGCCAGAATAACCCAGCGTCTTACCTCCTGGTATGCTCTAGTGGCCAGAGCATAGCCAGCCAACCTCCTGTAGGGTTCTGAGAATCCCCTCTGTAATTTTGAAAATGATCTCTGTCTTGAGAAGGAGTGGATTGAGAATCCAACCAACAGACATGCAAGCTTCATAATGTCTTGATCCATGTAAAAATGGAGGTACAACAGAAAAAAGGCTCTGTAAAAGTGTAAACCCTCCAAACAAATCTTGTTGTTGAACAAGAGATTCTTTCTGGTGCAATCAGAGGCTTGACGATGACTGATTGCCCAAACATGGCCTGAAGTGCTTGTCTTGAAGATCCAAGCGTCCAAGAGCAAACCTGTACACTTGCACTGAAATTGGTATCTATAAGATATGTATGGGTGAAACAATCTCAAAGAGACAAGGAAGCATCCTGCCTTAATAAAGTGGAAATGAATGAGCCTTTACAATTGTGGATGTAGTTGCCATCAACCCTATACAATGTAGAAAATGTATGTTTAAAACCTTACGGTGGGATTTTCTAAGGCAACCATATCAATACTTTTGTGTTAAAATTCAATATATTTTATTTCTTTTTATTAAAAAAAACTTTCAATAAGGTAACATCAAAGTTCAGGACAAAAAAAAAAAGTAATAAAAACATAATACAGAGACAAACTTGCATAATGGTATAATACTCAATTAGCATAGTGGTTTTCCCAAATGCTGGTTTTAGAAGCCCATACATGTAAATTAGACTGCATGGTCTATTCAGGCAGTGGGTATCCGACTGTCAGGCTAGGAGCATATAACAGGTAACAGTTCAGGTGCTCTGATTATGCAAAGAGTTAGATGTTGATAGATTTTGTCTGGTGCTTGTAGTTCACCGCTGCAGGTGAGGATAGATGTCTGGTGCTTGTAGTTCACCGCTGCAGATGAAGGTACTACAGTAGAATCAGGCAAAGCGTAGTCTAGGCAAGCTGGGTCATACACAGGAAGATCAGAGTCCAAACGGTACCAAATCAGAAGCAAGCAAACAGGGTCAAACGAGCCGGGTCATACATGAAATACACAGAGCAGATATCAACTGGATCAAACACAAGGTAAACTCTAACATTAGCACTGATTGAATGCTGATACAAGTGATTTAAAGGTGAGCTGGCCAATCACTGTTGTTTCCCAGGCAAAGGCTGTGTCAGGTGAGTTGTGCTGGGTCCTAAAGGGATCCTAGTACTGACAGTACCCCCCCCCCCTTTCTCAAGGGGTTGCTCCTGCACCCCCAGGCTTACTTGGATAACAAAGATGGAACTTCTTCTTAAGTCGGTCAGCATGAAGATCACGAGCTGGGACCCAAGATCGATCCTCTGGGCCGAAACCTTTCCAATGAACGAGATATTGTAAGGAATTGTGCATTCGTCTGGAATCAAGAATAAATGCCACTTCGTATTCCTGTGCAAAGATAATAAAAGTATACACTGCGCTAAATTCAAAAAATATATGGTGCGGAGCAGCTACATACAAGGTGACAACAACCAAAAAATCATGTGAAAGTAAAATGTAGCGCATAAATTGTGCAAAAAGTCTTCAATCAAGAAAACAACTGAAAAACAAATATCCATGAATGGTAAACACAGCAATGATAAAACTTATAAGTCTCTCAATGAAGGTGAATAAAGTCCAGTGAGTGAATAGAAAACAAATATACATGGAATATCCCACTGGAAATGGTATGTGGATGTGAGACGGCAAATGCTCTAACACGGGTAAATCATCAGATCATCCTATCTCACAACTGCATGTGACTTGGTAAAGATGGTGTGTAAGAAACTCTTACCAGAGTCCCTCCTTCTCTCCTCGACACTCGGAGAGAGCTATCACGTGACAGGGGACGGACGTCGAGCGGGCTTTGCGCTCTGACGTCACTTCCCTGTGTTTGCCTCGTGGAGGTCGGGCGGCGCTGACGGAGACTTCCTGTCCCTGCAGCTATTGGCCGTCGGCTCCGCCCGCCCCCAGAGACGCGGTCCCTGATTGGCACTGACTCCCCTGTAGTTCTAAGCAGACACAGAAGTGTCAGCAATGGGAGTACTGTGCTAGAAGGTTCAGTTCTTTTTATTTCTTTTTCAGTATTAAACGTTTGAATTAACCAGTGTTATACTATTCAATTACTGTTTAATGTGAGGTCTGTTTAATAACATTTAACAGGTTAATCACACACCACGAATGCAAATGAATGATGTTTTACACCTGCTAGGTTTAGCCAGGTGCGATCAGGTGACCCCACTCATCCAATGGGGAAGGCTGTTTGACAGCACATACAATTTGCTTTCTTGAATGTTTTTCTCATAAATATAAGGCAACTTGGAGGGGATGCTGTATGCCCCAGTAGACGATCCATCGATCGAAACGCGTCGGGCGCTTTCAGCATCCTTCTTGTTGCCCATCTTTGTTTTTATACCCTGTGATCACATTTTATTGTTACCTGGCTTTTTTAGCAATAAAAATCCCACTTTGCTCATCTACACTATGTGGAGCCTGTTTATTTTTTCTCCACATATCAACTGAGAGATCAAACCAGCCTTCACTTCAGTTTTTTATGTGACGCACTGTTCCCTCTGATTCGCACCTTGGCCATCCTTTGGGAGGACCCACCTGGCGGCCCCGGGAGATCCATACAGAGTTTGACCCAGAAGGTTGCAGAGCTGTGATGTCCGCTTTCTGGCCCTGAGAGGCAACCCGCTCGAGTGACTCCCTGTCGCTGACAAGGGAGTCCAATGTATCTGGTAAGAGTTTCTTACACACCATCTTTACCAAGTCACATGCAGTTGTGAGATACAGCTTTGGGATGATCTGATGATTTACCTGTGTTAGAGCATTTGCCGTCTCACATCCACATACCATTTCCAGTGGGATATTCCATGTATATTTGTTTTCTATTCACTCACTGGACTTTATTCACCTTCATTGAGAGACTTATAAGTTTTATCATTGCTGTGTTTACCATTCATGGATATTTGTTTTTCAGTTGTTTTCTTGATTGAAGACTTTTTGCACAATTTATGCGCTACATTTTACTTTCACATGATTTTTTGGTTGTTGTCACCTTGTATGTAGCTGCTCCGCACCATATATTTTTTGAATTTAGCGCAGTGTATACTTTTATTATCTTTGCACCTGTTTGTTTGACTTTTTACACAGCAGCTATTGTATCACCCTCCACATTTTTCATGGATGTGTTCGAATACAGGACCTCTAGGTCCTTAAACACTGATGGTGTATTTACGAATACTAATCCCAACACTGAATTAGGGGGTATGTTCATCAGACTCAAAAATCTGATGATTAGCGAACTTCACCTCCAATGGGATACCGCTTTCCTTGAGCAATACGTTAAAGGAACAGATGGTCCCTAGAGGTCTGAGGTGGGACATCCACCCTCAGTAAGACGAGGCAGATTTAGAACCATGGTTCAAATTCTTCAATGAGGAAGGCTTAAAATTATTGAGATTCCTATTAGACAAAAAACAGATCAAATTGTCCCTCATTGATACCGAAATTAGGGATTTGAAGGACAAATTAACTCCACACAAAACAACCGCAGAATACATTTCACTATCCACCAGCTTGAGAAACAATTTGGAAAAAGAAGAGAAGGAACAAAGGAATAAAAAACAAAAAAAGTACAACAGAGACTACACAGATTATACCACACGTTCGGTCTTTAATTGGCAGAGAAAGCTCAATACTCTTCCGGTTGCCAATGGAGACCCTCCATCCATGGAAACCGCCATGGCAACAATAACCAATTTAGACCGAACACTGGTTTATCAACCTCCACACAAATCAGAGTCTAAAGAACCTCCACCTCCTAAAAGAGGTGCAGAACAAGGACCACCCAGACTACCTGGAGGTCCTCCCCCACTGGGAAACCGGGCAGGGAGGGGCGCCCCGAGGAGAAGAGGTCGGTCCAGAGGATACCCTGTAGATTCTCACTACAAGAGTAATTCGCGGGTTCCCCCTTCCAACTATGGAGACCCCCGTAATTACCATACCCCACAACGGCGGAGTCTGGATTATAATTACCATTCTCTGATTCATGTTAACAACAGATTCAGCCCTCTCAGGGATAATGTCCCCTATGAAAGGTACGGAGGCACACACTCTCACTACGAAAGAGAGGATGATTATTACCATCGTTCCCCTTATATCTACAATCAAAGTAGGCCAGGCCCCAACCAACCCCAGGATTTTCAGAGAGTCACAGACTACCATCCAGGAAATTCAGACAGAAAAGGGGGACCAGAGGGGGGAGGAGGGTCCAACGCCAAAAGGAAAAGAGTGTAAGGGGAACGGGTATTTTTAATTTGAGTTCAGCTGTATTAACAGAAGCTGAGAAGTCGGTTCTGGACAGAGGACTCAAGTTTGTACCACCCAAACCACTTAACCATTTCGCAACATTTATTGATGTACTTAAATTTACCCGAAAGCTTAGTGTACAGAGGCACTTTCTTACCAAAATCACTCCCCCCACTCAACAGACCATTGTTTCAGCCACTACCCAAGTATCGACATCTTCCCACAATGGAACTGTACCCTCTACAGAGGTAACGTCTTTGCACCCTCAGGTAGTCCATTCGGGATTGTCTAACTCATCCCTATTCAATCCCCCTGGTACCATGGCCCCCTCTATCCAGGTCTTCAAGAGTTTGGTCTTGGAGGACCTGGATAGACTAGCCAAATGTCAAAAACGTCTTCATGTCAAACCTGACATCAAGACAGGTTTAAAATCATTGTGTGAAAACAAGAACCTTGTCATCCGCCCAGCGGATAAGGGCGGGGGCATTGTTGTTCTTGACAAAGTAGATTATCTTAAGGAGATGAATAGGATTTTAGGCGATTCCGATACTTATCAGTGTATCCCCAGGGATCCCACAGTTTCCTTTAAAAAGGCCTTGGTTGAATTGATAGAGGAAGGTTTTTCCTTGGGAATTCTCAAAAAAAGGAAAAATGTTTTTTGGTCCCCCAAGTACCACGTATTCCCGCCATATACTACCTTCCTAAGGTTCACAAGAACCCAACCAATCCTCCCGGCCAACCCATCGTCAGCGGGATTGATTTGGTTACGGCGAGGATTGGCAAATACATGGACTTCTATTTACAACCTCTGGTTCAGACCACCCCCTCTTATCTGAAAGACACCAGAGACACAATCAAATTATTGGAGTCTGTTTCAATTAAAAAAGGTACTCTCTTAGTAACAGCTGACGTAGCAGCGCTATACATGTGCATACCACATCACCTAGGTTTCGAAGCAGTCGAAAACCATCTCTCCAGAGATGGAAGACTCCCCACATTACAACGAAATTTTATTATGCAGCTGTTAAAATTTGCAACAAGGCACAACTACTTCTGGTTTCAGGACCGATTCTTTTTACAACAGAGGGGCGTGGCTATGGGGGCTAAATTTTCCCCCAGTCTCGCTAACCTCTTCATGGCCCAGTGGGAGGAGGATGTCGTCTTTGCTGCCCGGAGACCCGAATTGGTTCTTTGGGCCAGGTACATAGACGACATCCTCCTCCTTTGGGAAGGAGATCTGGCATCCCTCGAGGGCTTCATGAACATTCTCAATGTCAACGATAGGGGGATTTCGTTGAGCTTTGAAGCCAGCACAACCAAGGTGCATTTTCTTGATCTCGAAATTTCAGTTGTGCATCAACATCTGGAGTTTCGTACCTACTTCAAACCCACAGATCGGAATGGGTACATTCCGATCGACAGCTGCCATCGCGAACAATGGCTTCGGTCAGTGCCCCGCAGCCAGTTTCTGAGATTGAGGCGCAACTGCACCCAAACTTCAGACTTTATATCCCAATCTCAAGTCCTCAGAGGTAGATTTCTTGATAAGGGTTACGACCCTCACCTTTTAGACAGTGAAATCAATAGAGCTTTGCTCACTGAAAGGCAGGCTACGCTCACAGAACGCTCTAAAGACAACACTACATTTAATGCAAAGTTATCTTTCTTCACCACCCATTCCATTCAATCTAAACAGATTAAAGGTATCATTAAAAAAGACTGTGGAATATTACAGAACGACAGACTACTTGGTCCTGTTTTACCCAAACAGGCCTCGGTAGTGTTCAGAGGCGCTAGGTCCATTCAGGGACAGATCGCCCCAAACATAATAGACCCCCCTAAGAAGGTGTCGTTCTTTCAGGAGTGCAAAGGTTACTACCCCTGTCGTAAGTGTCAAGTCTGCCTTCACAACAGTGGGGGAAGACGCAAGAGCGTCACTTTTAAATCTACGGTCACTTCCTGTATTTACTCCATGAAGCATTTCACCACGTGCTCCTCACAATACATTGTATACCTGATAACTTGTCCCTGCCACAAGCAATATGTGGGTCGCACGATCAGAACTTTTTCTGTTCGTGTCAACGAACACGTGGCTGCAATCAAAAAAGGTAGGGACAAGCATACTGTGCCACGTCACTACTTGGAACACCACGATAGGGACCACACAGGAACCCTGTTCCAAGTTATTGATAGGTTCATTCCGCACTGGAGGGGTGAGTCACGTCTACGTGGAGTTTCACGCCTCGAGACGTACTGGATCCACGAGTTGAGGTCCTTCTTCCCGTTTGGGTTGAACGTGGAGTGGGACCTCAACTCGTTCATCAACTCATCTTAGCATTAGTTTTATTGCACCCACTTGGTTCCTTAATCGCAACACTATATGCACTTTCATGGTGCCCTCTTTAAACTTCCTTTTCCTATACATCTTCATTACACATTTTTAGTTTTTATATATTTCTAGTCTTCCCCGTGTTGGCGCATTTCTGGGGGGTGCGCTCACATTAGGTTTCTAGGGTTAGTTAAACCTCCCTTATTTCTGGGGTTTTCACACTGGCATGTGCATTATCCACATTCTGTGGATGGCACATGCCGGGTAGCTGCAATATTTATGAACTCACTTTATTGTATGTTTTTGCAAGCATTGTATTATTTCTCAATTTAAACCACCTCATTCCGTTCATTGTTTTGATCGGAAGGGATTTCTTATTTACTTTGGGGTCTCTCGCCATCATTGATATTTGATTTATTCAATGGTGGTCTTTTGGTCCCTTGTGCTTTAATTGCTGGGAGTGAGCTGGGCACCGTCCCGTTTTGAGGCACGCCTCTTTGCTGCACGGCCCCCTCCTTCATGCCCTGCCCTATATCAGGTGGTGTTATTCATCCCCCACTTTACAGGTGATGTTTACCAGTTTCCCACCATCCGGGTGGGATTTCTGGTCATCACCTGTACTCAATGTTATTTCCGGGGACACGGGGGAGGAGCGTGGGAACCGGCGTCAGGAACGTCCGGTCTGACGCATGCCCCTCCTCCCTCCTTCTCTCCTCGACACTCGGAGAGAGGTATCACGTGACGGGGACGGACGTCGAGCGGGCTTTGCGCTCTGACGTCACTTCCCTGTGTTTGCCTCGTGGAGGTCGGGCGGCGCTGACGGAGACTTCCTGTCCCTGCAGCTATTGGCCGTCGGCTCCGCCCGCCCCCAGAGACGCGGTCCCTGATTGGCACTGACTCCCCTGTAGTTCTAAGCAGACACAGAAGTGTCAGCAATGGGAGTACTGTGCTAGAAGGTTCAGTTCTTTTTATTTCTTTTTCAGTATTAAACGTTTGAATTAACCAGTGTTATACTATTCAATTACTGTTTAATGTGAGGTCTGTTTAATAACATTTAACAGGTTAATCACACACCACCAGATGCTGTATGCCCCAGTAGACGATCCATCGATCGAAACGCGTCGGGCCCTTTCCGCATCCTTCTTGTTGCCCATCTTTGTTTTTATAACCTGTGATCACATTTTATTGTTACCTGGCTTTTTTAGCAATAAAAATCCCACTTTGCTCATCTACACTATGTGGAGCCTGTTTATTTTTTCTCCACATATCAACTGAGAGATCAAACCAGCCTTCACTTCAGTTTTTTACGTGACGCACTGTTCCCTCTGATTCGCACCTTGGCCATCCTTTGGGAGGACCCACCTGGCGGCCCCGGGAGATCCATACAGAGTTTGACCCAGAAGGTTCGCAGAGCTGTGATGTCCGCTTTCAGGCCCTGAGAGGCAACCCGCTCGAGTGACTCCCTGTCGCTGACAAGGGAGTCCAATGTATCTGGTAAGAGTTTCTTACACACCATCTTTACCAAGTCACATGCAGTTGTGAGATACAGCTTTGGGATGATCTGATGATTTAGCCGTGTTAGAGCATTTGCCGTCTCACATCCACATACCATTTCCAGTGGGACATTCCATGTATATTTGTTTTCTATTCACTCACTGGACTTTATTCACCTTCATTGAGAGACTTATAAGTTTTATCATTGCTGTGTTTACCATTCATGGATATTTGTTTTTCAGTTGTTGATTGAAGACTTTTTGCACAATTTATGCGCTACATTTTACTTTCACACTTCATATTCCTGACTGTCCAACACATCCACAGATTCTGGTTCATTTACTTGGAGGCTGGAATGAACAGGTTAACAATGAAACATGAAAGATATTTGGAATGCGCATGGATGGGGGGAGTTTTAATCTATAGGATACAGGATTAACAATCTTCAAAATTTCATAGGGCCCGATTTTTTAGATGGAACATGCAGGGACAGATTCCTAGATGATAGCCACACTTTGTCAAACCAACTTTAAACCTTGTTGCCTTTGAGCGTCTCTTGTCAGCCATTTTCTTAAAAGCCTCCACAGAGCGAGAAATAGCACGATTAATATCGGACCAGATTTTGGAGAAATTTTCAATTGTGGTGTTGGCACCTGGCACATCAGAGGGTGGAAGATCAAAGGAGCACACACGAGGATGCAACCCGTAAACACAGAAGAAAGGAGAGGTCCCTGTAGATGTGCTGGCACAATTATTAAAGGCAAACTCTGCCCATGGCAGGACGTTGACCCACTCCACATCATCATTGGCCATCAGACAACGTACCATCTTCTCTAGAGTCTGATTAGTCCTTTCTGTTTGGCCGTTTGTCTCAGGATGATATGCTGAAGAATATGATAACTTAATCCCCAGCTGAGAGCAAAGGGCCTTCCAAAACTGGGCTATAAACTGAGAGCCACGGTCTGAGACAATGTTAAATGGTGCCCCATGGAGCCTGAAAACATGTTTAATGAATAAATATGCCAGTTCTTTAGCAGATGGAAGTTTCGGAAGCGGAACAAAGTGGGCCATTTTACTGAACCTGTCTACCACCACCCAGATCGTGGAACATCCCTGGGATGGAGGCAAGTCAGCGATAAAGTCCATAGATAAATGGGTCCAGGGACAGGTAGGTATTGATAGAGTACATAGGAGAGCAGGTAGCTTAGAGGTACTGCTCTTGCTTCTGGCACAAACTTCACAGGCCTGGACGAAGGCTAACACATCCTGCCTAATCGATGGCCACCAGAGGTTGCGAGAGATAATCTCAAAAGTTTGTCTAAACCCCGGATGTGCTGCAGGTGTTGATGCATGTACCTGCTGCAATACCTGCAAACGAAGAGCCAGGGGCACAAAAAGCATACCAGAGGGAGTGGAGGGAGGGGCTTCAGCCTGTGCAGGTAACAAGGCCTCAGAGATGTCAGTCTGGGTGAAAGCCAAAATCCTATCCTCAGAGATAATGGGTTGTGGTGGAAGCAGAGGAGGAGACTCTGATAAAAAGCTGTGAGACAAGGCGTCAGCCTTAATGTTTTTTGGCCCTGGTAAATATGAAATTGTGAAGTCAAATCTGGAGAAGAACAATGATCACCTGGCTTGACGTGAGTTCAGTCTTTTAGCAGAACGGATGTATTCAAGGTTTTTGTGGTCAGTCAGAACTATGAATGGATAGCGAGCTCCCTCCAGCCAATGTCTCCATTCCTCCAAAGCGAACTTTATGGCTAGAAGTTCTCTGTTGCCTATATCATAATTGCGCTCTGCTGGGGAATATTCATGAGACAAGAAGGCACAGGGGTGGATGGCAGCATTTACAGGATCCTTTTGTGACAAAAGCGGCCCCCACCCCTACTTCAGATGCATCTACCTCGACAATAAAAGGTAGCTCAGGAACAGGATGGCGTAGGATTGGTGCAGAGGTAAAGGCTTTTTTTAACTGAGTGAAGGCTGCCTGGGCTTCAGTAGTCCATTTAAAGGTAGTCGGAGTCTTCCTGGTGAGAGAGGTGATGGGATGTGCAATGGTGGCAAAGTTCTTAATGAATTTTCGATAGAAATTTGCAAAGCCCAGGAAGTGCTGAACTGCCTTCAGGTCTGAAGGTGGTGCCCAGTCTAAAATGGCTTGAATCTTGGCTGGATCCATGGTGAGGCCTGTGTCAGAAATTAGGTAGCCTAGGAAAGGTACTTGTTTAACATGGAATGAACATTTTTCAGGCTTTACAAAAAGGGAGTGAGTCTTTAATCGGGCCAATACCGAGCAGACATGCTTCTGATGTGTTTCAAGATTGGGAGAATATATCAAAATATCGTCTAAATATACAAGCATGAAGTGACACAACATGTCACGGAAAATGTCATTCATAAAGTTCTGAAAGACAGCTGGTGCATTTCTGAGACTGAAAGACATGACAAGACATTCGTAATGACCATCCTTGGTGTTAAAGGCTGTCTTCCACTCGTCGCCTGCACGGATGCGCACCAGATTATAGGCTCCCCTTAAGTCCAGTTTGGAGAAGATTTTGGCTCCCTGGATTTCAGAGAACAATTCTGTGATGAGAGGAAGAGGATACCGATTGGGAACAGTTATTTTATTTAGACCTCTGTAATCAACACAAAGTCTCAGTCCCCCATCATTCTTTGGGACAAAGAAGCATCCTGCTGAGGTGTAGTGTCAGGCAAGAGGTCAATGGGACAATCATAACTGCGATGAGGTGGTAAAGTGTCAGCAATCCCTTTAGAAAACACATCCCAAAAGTCCTTATAACAAAGTGGAATCTGTTCCAATCCCACTTGACAGGTAGCAAGTCGAACAGGGTGCTGGATGCAGTTCTTTTTACACTGATTGGACCAAGCCAGAATATTTCTTGTTCGCCAGTCAATTACAGGATTGTGCTTCTGAAGCCAAGGAAGGCCTAGGATTAAAGGAGTGGATGGAGAGTCAATGACAAGACATGAAATCTTCTCCCAATGCAAAGCCCCCAATTGTAACTGGAAAGGGTTGGTGGATTGGAGCACTAGATCTTGTGAGAGAGGCCGATTATCCACGGAAATCAGGCGGACTGGGTAATCTAGAGCATGAGTTTCCAGGGACAAAGAGGTAATCAGAGTCTTATCAATAAAATTCTCAGCGGCTCCAGAATCTACCAAGGCCAGCAGTTCATGAGCCCCTGTCCCAAAGTGAATGACAGCGGGTAAAAGAATATGATTGTCCCCCTGGGGAGATGGGAGCAGACCTAGGGTAACCTCCCCACAATTACCTAGGTCCTGGAGTTTCCTGGACGTGTAGGGCACGAACGGAGCATATGACCCCTGAGGCCACAATACAAGCAGAGTTCCATTTTATGCCGGCGCGTGTGTTCCTGGGCAGATAACTGGGTGGAGCTTAACTGCATAGGTTCTTCCTCAGATTTGGCACTGGAGGTGGAATAGTCAGGCGGCAAGGGAGGTATATAGTTTGCCACAGCTGTAGTTTGTTCTCGTCTCCTCTCTCGCTGGCGGCGGTCAATTCTAATGAACAAAGAGAAGTCTTGCGAGCCACAATAATCCAATGCCCAAATGTGCACAAAGCGTGGAAATCAAATAAAAATGTAAAAAATAATGTAAAAAATAAATATCTAGCAGCAAACGCAGTTCACGTATTCATAATCATGCAAAGAGTGTAAATAAAAGATATTTGCGCTGCGCCTGATAATGGAACATAAGAATAATACCAAAAATTACTTATAAATAAATATCAAACAAAGTGAATATATCTTTCTACACGAGAACTTACTATGTGCAATGTGCATACAATCATCTACAATATATATATATACCAAACAATTCTAAGTGCAATGTGCATATATAATTATACCAATAAATATCTTAATCCAGTGATGAGCTAAAAAAAACATGCAGTATCTTGCATAAAGTGCAACATGCAAGTAAAGTATCAAATTGTGTAAAAGTGCCCAGAGCGTGTTAAACACAATTGGTATAATCTGTGTTTAGTGAAATCCTTATAACAGTGTCCAAGAAATGTCCAAATTAAATGTGCATCTGTATCCAAAAGAAATGAATGTCCAAATCATCCAGCGTGCTGAATTCAAATGCTGCAAACAACCGTGATGTGTCTTGGTGACCCCCCAAAGTGATTGCGCTCACCTCAGAGCGTGTGACACAGTGGTTAACTGCGTCAAATCATGCTTTGTAGCCACCCCTTGGGCTCTGCATGGTAAGCTAGATACGATCTCCACTCTGGGTTAAATGGCTCCATAGACATCCAATCATAAAAATGAAGAGAGACTATATAGTGTAATACTATTAAACACTAGTTTATTAGACAGAAAACCACTTCCCACAAAGGGGTACTCACATTCTCTTGGTGCTGCTGTGCACCAAACAGAAAAACGCTATGTAAAAACGCCAATCTGTATGCCGCAGGGTATGTGTTTCTCCCAGCTCATATCCCCCTGATGAAGACACGTGACTCCCTGTTTCGAACACGCGTAGGGGAGGGGCCAGGACGGAGTGAGCAGCACACAGCTGAGCTGGGAGAAACACATACCCTGCGGCATACAGATTGGCGTTTTTACATAGCGTTTTTTTGTTTGGTGCACAGCAGCACCAAGAGAATGTGAGTACCCCTTTGTGGGAAGTGGTTTTCTGTCTAATAAACTAGTGTTTAATAGTATTACACTATATAGTCTCTCTTCATTTTTATGATTGGATGTCTATGGAGCCATTTAACCCAGAGTGGAGATCGTAGCTAGCTTACCATGCAGAGCCCAAGGGGTGGCTACAAAGCATGATTTGACGCAGTTAACCACTGTGTCACACGCTCTGAGGTGAGCGCAATCACTTTGGGGGGTCACCAAGACACATCACGGTTGTTTGCAGCATTTGAATTCAGCATGCTGGATGATTTGGACATTCATTTCTTTTGCATACAGATGCATATTTAATTTGGACATTTCTTGGACACTGTTATAAGGATTTCACTAAACACAGATTATACCAATTGTGTTTAAGACGCACTGGGCACTTTTACACAATTTGATAATTTACTTGCATGTTGCACTTTATGCGAGATACTGCATGTTTTTTTAGCTCATCACTGGATTAAGATATTTATTGGTATAATTATATATGCACATTGCACTTAGAATTGTTTGGTATATATATATATATATATATATATATATATATATATATATATATATATATATATATATATATTGTAGATGATTGTATGCACATTGCACATAGTAAGTTCTCGTGTAGAAAGATATATTCACTTTGTTTGATATTTATTTATAAGTAATTTTTGGTCAATTCTAATGGCTAGACTCATAGCCTCCTCCAGTGAGGCTGGGTAGGATAAGTTGACCAGAGCATCCTTAATTGCTTCTGAAAGGCCCATTCTAAACTGGCTGCGGAGAGCTGCATCATTCCAGCCAGATTCCGGGGCCCACCTGCGAAACTCTGAGCAATACATTTCAGCTGTGGTAGTTCCTTGCTTTAAGTTACGCAGGGTTGATTCTGCAGTAGCAGCACGATCTGGATCATCATATAGCAACCCTAGGGCCTCAAAGAAGGCATCTACTGTTAGCAAGGCTGGATGGTTTGGTTCCAGGTTAAAGGCCCAAGCCTGGGGGCCACCCTGTAGTAGAGAGATAATGATTTGAGCCCTCTGAGTTTCAGGGCCAGACAAGGATGGTCTTAACTTGAAATATAATTTGCAACTGTTTTTAAAGTTGCAAAACCCTTTACGGTCACCAGAAAACCGGTCAGGCAAAGGAATTTTTGGTTCAGATGGAGTTTTTGTAGCGGTGGTAATAGAAGGAGATTGCACCTTGTTGAGCTCTGTGGCCATTTCCTGAACTTGATGGGATAAGCGGCAAAGTTCCTATGCAAACAACTGAGCCTGCTCAGGATCCATAATAGGTTTCCTTTATTATGTATGGCTCGTGTTATTGTCAGGCTAGGAGCATATAACAGGTAACAGTTCAGGTGTTCTGATTATGCAAAGAGTTAAAAGAACAAGAGTACATACCATGAGCAGGTCTGAGCAGAGCAGGTCAGCTGGGACTTGTAGTTCACCGCTGTAGATGAAGGTGGATGTTTTCTGGACCTTGTAGTTCACCGCTGCAAATGAGGATAGATGTTGTCTGGTGCTTGTAGTTCACCGCTACAGGTGAGGATAGATGTCTGGTGCTTGTAGTTCACAGCTGCAGATGAAGGTACTACAGTAGAATCAGGCAAAGCGTAGTCTAGGCAAGCTGGGTCATACACAGGAAGATCAGAGCCCAAACCGTACCAAATCAGAAGCAAGCAAACAGCGTCAAACGAGCCAGGTCATACACGAAATACACAGAGCAGATATCAACTGGATCAAACACGAGGTAAACTCTAACACGAGCACTGATTGAATGCTGATACAAGTGATTTAAAGGTGAGCTGGCCAATCACTGTTGTTTCCCAGGCAAAGGCTGTGTCAGGTGAGTTGTGCTGGGTCCTAAAGGGATCCTAGTACTGACACCGACACATTTAGAGCTTAGACAAGCTCTTCCTTGGGGATTTATTACCACTCTGCAAAGTACAGATACTATTTTACAATGAAATTCATCACAATAAGATATACAAAAGCAAAAAAGAAACACCCTTCAAGTAGGCAGGCAGCTACATGCTGACACTCTCTAGCAGGCACACGTTGACTCTCCGAGCTGCCCTGCCAATGGCTCCTGTTGCTATGGATCTGCCCGCTGGATT
Organism: Lithobates septentrionalis; assembly: GCA_037952835.1. Classification (NCBI taxonomy): domain Eukaryota; kingdom Metazoa; phylum Chordata; class Amphibia; order Anura; family Ranidae; genus Lithobates; species Lithobates septentrionalis. Next base: position 4,233,109 of record JBBDGP010000108.1, read on the forward strand.
GGATCGGGCACAGGTAAGAATAAGGGGAAGGGTATGGGGGGATCCTGCAGCACAGAAGGTTTTTTTACCTTAATGCATATAATTAAGGTAAAAAACCTTGAGGCTTAAGAACCACTTAAAAGTGTATGCAAACCTTATCAATGGTCTATTTGCTCCCTTTTGGCTTGTTAAATATTCACTAGGAACTGCTCTGTTATACCTGTTCCACAGGTACAAAAATACCTGTTACTCATGTCAGAAATTCAGAGCTAACTTATGCTCTCTTGGGGCTATAGATCAATTAACCTTTATATTGTGGAAAATGGACAAGAGGGACATAAAGAGGAACTACAAAGCATCTGAGCACCACAAACCGAAAACACTCTTTAATTAATTTTTAATATTTAAAGCAAACTTCCTCATCCAACCATCTTCATACTTTATTTTGTTGAGAAATCACTTTGAAAAACAACCCCCTAGCATTTCTGGCTGTGGGCATCTTGAGTAAGGGCAGATGATTCATGTAGCATTTACTTCCTGTAATCCATCTGCTCTTAGCTCGGGCGTGCAGTCAGGAGGGTGCGCTTAGCTGAGAAAACCCCTCCTCCCCTCCTGAAGATTCCTGGGGGGTATGACATAATTGGCCTATGCATAGAAACCAGGAAGTAACTGAAGAAATGTTTAAGAAAAGTTTAAAACAAGTGAATATGATATACTTTCCTATATATTTACTAATGCTAGTAGCCTAAGGATTAAAAATATTCAATGTTGATTGAGAAAGTGAGGTTACTCTTTAACCATTTGACCACTGGGCACTTAAACCCCCTTCCTAACCACACCAATTTTCAGCTTTCGGTGCTCTCACACTTTGAATGACAATTACTCAGTCATGCAACACTGTACCCATATGAAATTATTGTCCTTTTTTTTCCACAAATAGAGCTTTCTTTTGGTGGTATTTTATCACCTCTGGGTTTTTTATTTTCTGTGCTATAAATGAAAAAGACCGAAAATTTTGTAAAAAAATTAATTTTTCTTCATTTCTTTTATAAAAATTTGCAAATAAGTAATTTTTCTTCATAAATTTGGGCCAAAATTTATACTGCTACATATCTTTGGTAAAAAATAACCCAAATTAGTGGATATTATTTAGTCTGTGTGAAAGTTATAGAGTCTACAAGCTATGGTGCCAATCACTGAAAACTGATCACATCTGATCACACCTGATATACTGAGACTCTTGAGACCCTAACAAGCCAGGAAAGTACAAATTCCCACAAAATGACCCCTTTTTGGAAAGTAGACATTCCAAGGTATTTAGTAAGAGGCATGATGAGTTTTTTGAAGTTGTCATTTTTTTCCCACAATTCTTTGCAAAATTAAGATTTTTTTATTTTTATTTTTTTTCACACCAAATTGTCATTATAACAGGTTATTTCTAACACATGGCATGTACATTCCACAAATGACACCACAAAATATATTCTGCTACTCCTCCTGAGTATGGCAATACCACATGTGTGAGACTTTTACACAGCCTGGCCACATACAGAGGCCCAACATTGAAGTAGCACATTCAGGCGTTCTAGGAGCATAAATTACACATCTAATCTCTTAACCACCTATTACACTTTTGAAGGCCCTGGAGCACCAGGACAATGGAAACACCCACAAAGTGACCCCATTTTGAAAAGTAAACACCCCAAATATAATCTATGAGGCATAATGAGTCTTTTGAACGGTTCATTTTTTTCCAGAAGTTTTTGGGAAAAAATGAAAACGCATTTTTTTTACACAAAGTTGTCGATTTCTAAGATATTTCCAACACATAGCATGTACATAGGAAAAATGACACCCCAAAATATATTCTGCTACTCCTCCTGAGTATGGCAATACCATATGTGTGAGACTTTTACACAGCCTGGCCACATACAGAGGCCCAACATTGAAGTAGCACATTCAGGCGTTCTAGGAGCATAAATTGCATATCTAATCTCTCAACCACCTATTACACTTTTGAAGGCCCTGGAGCACCAGAACAATGGAAACGCCCACAAAGTAACCCCCATTTTGGAAAGCAAACACCCCAACGTATAATCTATGAGGCATAATGAGTCTTTTGAACGGTTCATATTTTTCCAGAAGTTTTTGGAAATGTGGAAAAAAAATAAAAACGCATTTTTTTTACACAAAGTTGTTCATTTCTAAGATATTTCCAACACATAGCATGTACATAGCAAAAATGACACCCCAAAATATATTCTGCTACTTCTCCTGAGTATGGTGATACTACATGTGTGAGACTTTTACACAGCCTGGCCACATACAGAGGCCCAAAATTGAAGTAGCACATTCAGGCGTTCTAGGAGCAAAAATTACACATCTAATTTCCTTACAATCTATCATATTTTTGAAGGCCCTTCATATTTCTAACACATAGCATGAACATACCAAGAATTACACCCTAAAATACATTCTTCTAAGCAAAGAGTAAACAAAAGATTACCCGTGGTTTTAGTAGTTCAGTTGTCCACAGGAGGAGAGCCCCAATCCAGGCAGCAGGCAGGCACGTGGTCAGCGACAGTGAATGGAATTGTCCAGGCAGCAGGCAGGAATATTGTCCATAGTCAGTACAGGCAGGGATACTGTTCATATACAGTCCAGGGTAAGTGCAAGTAGAGACATTGCCAGCAGTGCCAAAATATTGGTCCTAATAGTAAGCAGGAACATGGTCCAAGTAGCAGTCCAGGAAAGAATGGGGACAGGGGTAAAGGCTTCTCCCACCCAAATCTCTTTGAAGCCTCCGAGTCTCCAGACTCTAATCAGGGAATGAGAAAACGAAAAAATTAGTTTTCTTCATCCAGAAAAACAATTCTGGAGCCCCTCACATATGTGAGACCCCTGTGTTATGAAGCCCACTACTCCAGTAGCAGAGTAAAAGACCAGTCCAAGAGGCAGGCAAAAAACATGGTCAAACAGTCCAGTAGACATGTGCATTCGTTTTCGTCTGAATGCATTTTCGTCCGAATTTCAGGTATTTTCGTTATCGTTTTAACAAACGATAATGAAAGTGCAGAATCCGAAAAACGAAAGATCCAACATAAACAAATGCTTTATTTTCATTTTCGTTGCTACAACAGTTCGATATGTAGGAGATTCGACATGATGATGACAATAACAATCTGTGTCCATCAAACCTGTGGTCGAATGTGCCTAACCTTAACTCTATTAGTCCAAGATTATTCTACATAGAAAGAAAAGATTCGACATAGAGAGAAAAGATTTGACGTAGGGGAGAAAAGATTTGACGTAGGGAAGAAAAGATAAATAAAAATAATGATGATGATGAATGTTATTGGCTGATTGTAACCAAAGAGGAGAAGCAGTAAAATAGCTAGAACTAAGAACACACGTACTTTGGCTTATGGTGTCTGTTGAAACTTCTAAGAAGATGCAATGGAGCAGGTAAACTATACGGCGTCGTACAGTTTAGCTGCTCCGTCGAATCTTCTTTGAACATTCGACAGACACCATAAGCCTTCAATGACAGATTCGACCTTAATTTGGATTTTCGGACGAATGCAATTTTTAACGAAAAACGAAATAAATAAAAACGAATTTCGGGAGTAACTAAATAAATTTATTTTTTAGACGAAAACGAAATTCCGAAACAAAATATTTCAGTGTGTCCATGTCTACAGTCCAGGGTCAGTTCCAGAGCAGGCAGAGGTAGGTACAGTTTAGCGTTAGGCAGAAGCGTGGTCGTTTAGCAAGCCAGGGTCAGTTCCAGAGAAGGCAGAGGTAGGTACAGTTTAGCATTAGGCAGAGGCGTGGTCGTTTAGCAGGCCAGGGTCAGTTTTGGAGAAGGCAGCGGTATGTAAAGTGGCATAAAGGGGTGTGGCGGTAAATGACAATTACATTTACCATACTTCCCTAATGATGTAGATGTGTATGGTAACGGCGAAAACATTCATCAATACAAAGGCCTGGTTGGGAAGGACAATCAGGACAATAATACACGGTGTCTTTTCTAGCTCCTCCTCTGGAGCACACTTGGCATTTCTTCTGACGTTTCCGGCCTGCTTCATGGTGAGGGAGTTTCTCAGGAAAGTGGCGTTCGTGGAGTCTGCTCACTGAATCCGAGCGAATGCTTTCTGGGTACAAAAGGGTGGAGATAATTTCTTCTTGGTACTGAAGATAAGATACAGGGCTCTCTGTAGATTTGCGGTAAATAACAAAACTATTGTAAATGGCCAAACTGAAAAGATATATGGACACTTTTTTTATACCAAGAGCGGCTTTTTCTCGTGGGAAGGTAGGGTTCGATCATCTTATCATTGAAGTCGACTCCCCCCATGAACAAATTATAGTCATGGACACATTTTGGTTTCTGGATTGGGCCATTTCTTCTGGGGATTTCTACGTAGGTGTCGTTGTGGATCGTTGTGAGCATGTGAACATTTTGTCTGTCCATCCACCTGAGAGCCAATATCTCTTCATTCCACAAAGACACTGTCTCCCCTTGTCTTAGTCTTTCAGTAATGAGCCTTTGTGGGAAGCCCTTCCTATTGGCTCGCACTGTACCACGCGCTAGAGTGTCCTTGCGGTAAAGATTGCGGAAGAGGGGCAAGCTTGTACAGTAATTATCCACATAAAGGTGGTAACCCTTTCCAAGGAGTGGATATACAAACTCCCAAACAACTTTTCCGCTGGCTCCGATGTACTCTGGACATTCAGGGGGATGCAGTTGGGTGTCCTTCCCTTCGTACACCTGGAAGGAATAGATATACCCCGTTTCTTGGTCACATAGTTGTAGAGCTTAACCCCATATTGAGCCCTTTTGCTGGGGATAAACTGCTTGAAGCCAAGCCTGCCTGTGAAGTGGACCAATGACTCATCCATATTTGGATATTTTGGTCGGGGATAAATAACTGGGGGAATTTCTCAGAGAAAAAATTTAGAAGTGGCCGAATTTTAAATAATTTGTCATGTGATGGGTCATTTCGGGGAATGCACTGGGTGTTGTCAATGTAATTATCATGAGGTATCTTGATCTTCGCATAATGGATGAATAGATTGGCATGTGGTAGATGGGGTTGGTGGACCAATAGGAGTATAATTCATTTTTTTTGTGAGTCCCATATTAAATGTTAGGCCTTAAAATGATTTAAATTCCTCCACTGTCAATGCTCTCCACTCTTAGGGATGGGCATAACTTGAACCAGGGTTGCTTGTTATAAATTGTTGTGCATAGAGTTTGCACTGGGCCATGATGGAGGATAATAGGTTTTGGGTAAAAATTAAATTAAAAAAATCAATAGGGGCAAAATTCTCTATGTTCACCTGAACACCTGGCTGGGCGGTGAAAGGGGGGATGTTTGCTGCTCCTGAATTAGGGGGAAGCCACAGAGGGTTTTCAAGGGCATAGGGAAGGCCGGCATGGGTCCTAATGCTTTGGGGCCGAGATAACAGCCCGCTAGTTCTTTGCCTTTGCTGCAGTGGTACTTCATTTCTTCTGGATGGCACTGTGCTACTGGTGGATGGCACTGAGCTGCTAGTTGATGCCACTGCATTTCTGGTGGATGGCATGGAGCTGCTGGTTGATGCCACAGCACTACTTGTGGTAGCCTGCTGTTCCATCCAGAGCGCCTTCGTTTCACGGGCACACTTTTCTCTTCCTCAGATACTGTATCAGACCCACTACTTACAACGGGTTCATATTCTGAACCAGAATCAGACGCAGACTCTGAGAGCTCCCCGCTGCTCTCGTCAGTCAAGCTAAGCTGTTGGTATGCCTCCTCAGCGGAAAATGTTATTTCGCCATACTGGTGACTGTGGGCTGTGGTGACAAACTGCTGTGGTAGGGACACTTTGGACAGATATGGCTGCACTAAATGGGTGCTGATGAGGCTGGTCTAATGAGGCTGCACTGCTGGGTGCTGAAAAGGCTGCACTACTGGGTTCTGATGAGGGTGCACTGCTGGGTTCTGATGAAGGTGCACTGCTGGGTTCTGATGAGGGTGCACTGCTGGGTACTGATGAGGGTGTATGCTGGGTACTGATGAGGGTGCACTGCTGGGTACTGATGAGGGTGCACTGCTGGGAACTTATGAGGGTGCACTGATGGGTACTGATGAGGGTGCACTGATGGGAACTGATGAGGGTACACTGATGGGAACTGATGAGGGTGCACTGATGGTAACTGATGAGGGTACACTGATGGGTACTGATAAGGTTGCACTGATGTACACTAATGCACCACACTGAGGATTCACTGATTATCTGGCACTGATGTGCACTGATAAGGTAGCACTGATGGGCTCTGATGAGGATCCACTGATATGGTGGCATTGATGAGCCCTCACTTATGGGCACTGATGTGCACAATTGTGTACTGTAGTGGCACCGATGAGCACTGTAGTGGCACTGATGAGCGATGTAGTGGCGCAGATGAGCGATGTAGTGGTGCAGATGAACGCTGTAGTGGTGCAGATGAGCACTCTAGTGACGCTGATGTGGTACTGATAGCACAAATGAGCACTGTATTGGCACTAATGTGGCACTGATGAGCACTGTATTGGCACTGGTGTGGCACTGATGGAGCACTGACGTGGCACTGATGGAGCACTGATGGAGCACTGACGTTGCATTGGTGGCACCGGTGGGCACTGTAGTGGCACAGGTGGCACTGGTGGCACCGATGTGGTACTGGTGGCACAGATGAGCACTGTAGTGGCACTGGGCACTGGTGTAGCACTGACGGAGCACTGACGGAGCACTGACGGAGCACTGACGTGGCACTGGTGGCACAAATGGGCACTGAAGTGGCAGAGGTGGCACTGAGGGGCACTGGTGGCACTGATGTGGCATTGATGAGCACTATTGTGGCACTGATGGCACAGATGAGCACTTTAGTGGCACTGATGGACACTTTAGTGGCACTGATGGGTACTGTAGTGGCACTGATGGGTACTGTAGTGGCACTGGTGGCACAGATGGGTACTGTAGTGGCACTAATGGGTAGTGTAGTGGCACTGGGGGCACAGATGGATACCGTAGTGGCACTGATGGGTAGTGTAGCGGCACTGATGGGTAGTGTAGTGGCACTGTAGGGCACAGATTAGCACTGTAGTGGCACTTGTGTGGCACTGTATGGCACTGCTGGGCACTGTAGTACTTTCACTCACTATTTGTCACTCGATTTGTCACTGGGTCTCTCTTCTCTCCTCTCATGCTGTATTGGTGTGAGGAGAGAAGAGAGCTGGGACCTTTGCATGACCCCAGTTTGTTGACATTATGACCGCTGTCATTGGCCCTTTACCGCGATCCGTCCTGCGCCGGGTCCTGTGAACCCAGCGAGCACGGACACTTCCATGCACGTGCCCCACCGGGGAGCAAGTGTTCCGGAGGACGTTCGACAGACGTCCACCCAGAACAAGCCGACTGCACTGTAGCCGTCTTTCGGCTATGGCCCGGTCGGCATGTGGTTAAGTAGTATAGAAATAGAAAACTGTGCAGGGCTTACAACACTCAGTCCACAACAAAGCTGTTTGTTGTCAAACCACAATATCCACAACAAAACTCATGCCTGGTTCACACCTATAAATAAGCAGTGCAGTGCTATAAATACAACCAGAAGACTCAAAAGTTGCTCATAGCATAAATATAGTATAGTCCCCTTTAAAATGAAATTAGTGGAAAATAGACGGGTTGACAGAAAAAGAAGTCTCCTCTGCGGTGGTCTGGGTGCTCACAACAGTTCATACAGTGCAACGCAATCTGTGATTCCATCACCAGTTAGCCAAACCGCTTACCTCAGCAAATGGACCACTGAGCTAACAGATGGGTCAAAAAGGCATTAACCACTCTCAGCGGACATGGATGGAGACTTGCATAGGTGGTCAGTCACACCACTTTAGGAGACAGCACTCAGTATATAATGCACACTGTGTGGCTAAAATAACCTAATTTATTGAAAGTCAGGTACTCACATAAAAAGCACTACAACCCTAGTGCTGGGATAAATGGTGTATAATGACATCATGAAATAACATCAATAGAGAAGGTGGCTGCAGTGATGTCCTATGAAACTCCCGCACGCGTATCGTCCAGATCAGGACTTCCTCAGTGGTAATAGAGTCCCGGACATCAAATCTATATATATAGTGAGCCCCATTTCAAATTCACCTGTGTAGTGAAACCTCCCATGGACGCCGTCCAATCAACACGGACTGCTACGAGGTCAGGGGAATTGCTTCCTGTTTATATTCATAGGTAGCTATAGCGACTGTGGCGTCATCAACGGCATGACGCCCGGTCACGTGACACTACGTTCAGGGTCGATAATTTCTACTTATATTGTAAAAAGCTATAAACGCCATGAGGTCAACGACATCAAGACGCCCGGTCAGGTGACCTCGCACTCGTGTTTCCAGCTTTACGCTGGAACTCAAACAGAGGCAAAGCTCCGCCCTTTATGAGCAAACCTCCACTTGAGATCGTTACTATGGTAATCCATCTGCATAGCCAGAGACCGCCCTCCCAAGGACTGCTCTATAAGCTAATACCAAGGCATATGCATACTATTAACTCTGAAACGGCTTGAATCAGAAAACCACCAACCAGTCAACTTACTAGGAGGTGATGAACAGAACAAAGTAGATAATGGCCACAAGGGAAAAGAGGAATATAAAAATAAAAATAAAATTAAAAATGTAAGATCATGGTTATAAAATTAAATTAAAAAATAAAAATTATGATATAATGATAAATTGATTAAACATATAGAATGTGGGAGAAGCAATTCCTCACATAATTTGTAAAAAACGACATCACCGCAGCCACCCTTTAACAACACTACAAATGTATAATCACCAATCAGTCACATAACATATATTCCCAGTCTGGGTGAGTAAAAAGAGAGCATAAACTGTACAGAGATCCTTAGGATCACAAAAAAGAAAAACTAATATTTAACGATCAGAAATAAAACAATTTGAATCAAATTCGACATTGAGCCCCATGGGTACCCCCACTCGGGTCTCATAGACCCAAAAAGACTCTCGACGGCTCAATTGTCTAATGTAATTCCCCCCCTCCAATGAGGGGTCACTTTCTCAACCCCCCAAAATTTTAGTTTAGCGGGGCTGCGGGCATGGAACAATCTGAAATGCTTGGAAACATTATGTGTGACCAAACCTTTTTTAATATTTGTCACATGTTCTCCAATTCTTATATGCAGAGGTCTAGATGTTCTCCCTATATATTGGAGGCCACATTCGCACTCCATCATGTATACTACCCCTGATGTAGAACATGTGATAAACATCTTTGACTTGATAAACCTTCTTGGTTGCCGTGACAACAAACTCTTTGCGTTTTTTGACATTACCCTTAGCCTACCAGCTCCGGTGGACCCCTTAATTACAGGGGGTCAGAGACAGCATGAATGAACCCAAGGAGGAACAGCTGGGCTAGTAGTCATCTGCCGGGGGTACTCATCCAAACGGCGGGGAATTCCGTCAGGCAAAGGGAGATCCGTATGTGAACTAGCAGAGTGCACAGTGGTGATTCCACAAGGAGAAAGTGAAAGTAAAAGGAATCTAAGAGCGATCCATCAATGAATACTTTTAAACTTTATTAAAAGTTATTGCAGGGGTATGTAAAAAGTGGTAAAAAGGCATTTCACAGTGCCAAGTGATAGATCACAAATCAAGCCGGCTAGGGTAGGAGACAGGCTGTTCGCGTCCGAACAGCTGTCGGCAAGAAATGGCAGCGGGTGACGTCGGTACTGTAGCTCCGCCCCCGTACGCGGCGTTACGTCACTATGGACTTCGTCAGCGAGGGTGGAGTACACCCGTCACCCGGAGAGATATAAGTACTAATTAGAGAGCCAATGGGAGTGTCTAAGGTGCGGAAGTAAGTGTTCCAACCGGGGAAAACCCTGCCAAAACCTTATGGGGACAGCAATCCAAAAAACTGGTGATGATTCCTTGAGAGCCACTGAGAGGGAAAGCTGCTCTATCAAGGCATGGAGATAAATCGGATTAAAGGGATGAATCCTCATTAAATATATATAAAGTGCCAAAACCTGACATGCAAAACATTGCAAGATACTGAGAATATATGGCACAATTAAAATCTCTCCAAAAATAATGTAAAAAATATTGTAAAAATCAGACCTGACACCCGCGGCCATCTCAAACCATGGTCATATTTAAAAATTATATCACAACTTATAAAAATCCAGCGTATAAAAATAAGCAGATAACACTGCTCAAAATAAATGCATACAAAAATGGGGATACATGATAGCTATAAATACAGAGTCTGATTACATCATTTATTAGAAATAAAGCAGTTGAGATCGAATTCAACGTTCAGTCCTCTAGGGACTGCCACTCTGGTTTCATGTATCCAGAAAGATTCTCTCTGACTGAGCTGTCTGATAAAATTCCCCCCACGCCAATGTTTAGTGACTTTTTCTATACCCCAGAAAAACAATTTTCTAGGGTCTCTGTTGTGGCATAGTCTAAAATGTTTGGATACAGAGTGAGATTTAAGACCACGCTTAATGTTACTTACATGCTCTGAGATGCGGACCCCCATGGGTCTCGAGGTCCGGCCCACATACTGGAGGCCGCATTCACACTGGAGCATGTACACCACGCCTACAGTATCGCATGTAATTAAATTCTTTATTTGGTATGACTTGCCAGTGACATTAGCAGAGAAAACTTTTTTCTTTTTGTTGTTAAATTTGCATTGCCTGCATGCTGAACATTTTCCGCATGCATAGAAACCAGACATGAAATTAAAAATCCGTTTTTCTCTAATAACAGGAGGGTCCACTACTCCAGGAGCTAGCAGGTCGCGTAAGGTAGGTGGGCGTCTGTAAATAAAACGTGGACATGCTGGAAGAGTGGGGCCTATGACATTGTCTTTTTTAAGGATGTCCCAATGTTTTAAAATTATTTTTTCTATTTTTTTCTATTAAATATTGTAATCCAGGATTATCCTGTATTGAGAACCATCCTGGGACATATTGTTATTCCTATTGGATTCTGCTACCAGAGAGGATCTATCCAGAGATCCTACTCTCATTAGTTCATCATTAATCTGTGTTTCTGTCTGCCCCACAGGGGGCTATCCCCAAAAAACCCAATAGGAATAATAAAAAAGGGACGGGTAACAACTCTAGTAGGAGAGGTGACAGAGTTAGTTATCATCAACAATATCCTCAGTACACTCAGGAACGAAGAGAGGAAGAATGGCGGCCATCTCGGCCCCCTAGAGGGAGGGGTTCGGGCACTACTCACATCCTGAGCAAAACTCGCATTACGACAATTATGACCAACAATACGCTAGGACCCCTATCACCTTACAAAATAGATTCACTCCTCTGTCTCAGGATAACTCCTATTACCAAAATCATTTTTTAGGACACCCCCAATCCCAATGGCCCGACCGAGGGGATTTTACCCCCACCGGGAGCAGACAGGGCGGAAAGCGAAGACAAAGAGAGGGAGAAGAGCAGGACGAAAAACAAAAATGATTAAAATCCCATTAGGTAGGGGTATTTTTAAAATCAGTGGGGTAGATCTCTCCGAAGATGAATTACGAGTGTTAGACAATGGTTTAAAATTTGCCCCAGCGTGCAACCTCAGTAAATTCAAAACGTACATCAGCTTGCAAAAATTTGTTAGATCTTTAAATATTAAGAGATATTTTCTCTCTAAACCCGGGGAAAGGTCCACCTGTGGTCCCTCTACAATTAATGCAGGTATACATTCTAATTTAGCTAACAAGTCTGTTTTTAATCCCCCAAAAAATGATCACAGACACATAGAGGTCTTTAAAAAAAATGGTCTCTAGTGATCTAGAGGATCTAAAAGTGAGAAAAGTGGGTGACCCTTCTTTCATTAAAAAAGGTATTAGCTTATTAGAAAAAAATTAAAATGTCGTCATCCGACCAGCTGACAAGGGGGGGGGGGGCTGGTAGTCATGAGTAAAATGTATTATCAGGGAGAAATGGATCGTTTGTTGTCAGACAGGAAAACTTACTAGATTCTTGGTAAGGACCCAGTTCTCCAATTCAAAAAAGAGTTAGAAGCATTAGTCACCTCAGGAAAATCATGCTAAATTAAAAGGAAGCATCATATCTGAACCCAAGCGCGTGCAGAAGACCAATCATTTATTTTCTACCAAAAATTCACCAGGATCCCCAGGCACCTCCAGGGAGACCCATTGTGAGCGGTATAGACTCGGTCTCTGCACGCTTGGGTCAATATATTGATTATTTTTTGAAACCTTTGGTCACTACAACCACTGCTTTTTTGAAGGACACAAAGCACATTATCAATATTGTGGAAAGTTTACCTTTTAACCACTTGCCGACCGCCGCACACAGATGTACGTCGACAAAGCGGCACGGGCAGGCATAAGGGCTTACCTGTACGTCCCTGCCTGCCCGCGGGTGGGGGGTCCGATCGGTGCCTGCGACGGTCGGCAAATGTCCCCCGGCGATCGGTGGTGAGGGGGAGGCCATCCATTCGTGGCCCCCCCCTCGCGATCGCTCCCAGCCAATGGGATCATTTCCCTGCCTCTGTATTGTACACAGAGGCAGAGGAAATGATGTCATCTCTCCTCGGCTCGGTATTTTCCGTTCCGGGCCGAGGAGAGAAGACTGTAATGTGAGTGCACAACACACACACACACAGTAGAACATGCCAGGCACACATTACACCCCGATCCCCCCCCCGATCGCCCCCCGATCACCCCCAATCACCCCCCCCTGTCACAAACTGACACAAAGCAGTTTTTTTTTTTTTTTTTTTTTTTTTTTTCTGATTACTGTATTGGTGTCAGTTTGTGACAGTTAGTGTGTTAGGGCAGTGAATGTTAGGCCCCCTTTAGGTCTAGGGTACCCTCCTAACCCCCCCTAATAAAGTTTTAACCCCTTGATCACCCCCTGTCACCAGTGTTGCTAAGCGATCATTTTTCTGATCGCTGTATTAGTGTCGCTGGTGACGCTAGTTAGGGACATAAATATTTAGGTTCGCCGTCAGCGTTTTATAGCGCCAGGGACCCCCATATACTACCTAATAAATGTTTTAACCCCTTGATTGCCCCCTAGTTAACCCTTTCACCACTGATCACCGTATAACTGTTACGGGTGACGCTGGTTAGTTCGTTTATTTTTTATAGTGTCAGGGCACCCGCCGTTTATTACCGAATAAAGGTTTAGCCACCTGATCGCCCGGCGGTGATATGCGTCGCCCCAGGCAGCGTCAGATTAGCGCCAGTACCGCTAACACCCACGCACGCAGCATACGCCTCCCTTAGTGGTATAGTATCTGTACGGATCAATATCTGATCCAATCAGATCTATACTAGCGTCCCCAGCAGTTTAGGGTTCCCGAAAACGCAGTGTTAGCGGGATCAGCCCAGATACCTGCTAGCACCTGCGTTTTGCCCGGCCCAGCCCAGCCCACCCAAGTGCAGTATCGATCGATCACTGTCACTTACAAAACACTAAACGCATAACTGCAGCGTTCGCATAGTCAGGCCTGATCCCTGCGATCGCTAACAGTTTTTTTGGTAGCGTTTTGGTGAACTGGCAAGCACCAGCCCCAGGCAGCGTCAGGTTAGCGCCAGTAGCGCTAACACCCACGCACGCACCGTACACCTACCTTAGTGGTATATTATCTGAACGGATCAATATCTGATCCGATCAGATCTATACTAGCGTCACCAGCAGTTTAGGGTTCCCAAACAGGCAGTGGTAGCGGGATCAGCCCAGATACCTGCTAGCCCCTGCGTTTTTCCCGTCCGCCCGGCCCAGCCCACCCAATTGCAGTATCAATCGATCACTGTCACTTACAAAACACTAAACGCATAACTGCAGCGTTCGCAGAGTCACGCCTGATCCCTGCGATCGCTAACAGTTTTTTTGGTAGCGTTTTGGTGAACTGGCAAGCACCAGCCCCAGGTAGCGTTAGATTAGCGCCAGTACCGCTAACACCCACGCACGCAGCATACGCCTCCCTTAGTGGTATAGTATATGAACGGATCAATATCTGATCTGATCAGATCTATACTAGCGTCCCCAGCAGTTTAGGGTTCCCACAAACGCAGTGTTAGCGGGATCAGCCCAGATACCTGCTAGCACCTGCGTTTTGCCCCTCCGCCCGGCCCAGCCCAGCCCACCCAAGTGCAGTATCGATCGATCACTGTCACTTACAGAACACTAAACGCATAACTGCAGCATTCGCAGAGTCAGGCCTTATCCCTGCGATCGCTAACAGTTTTTTTGGTAGCGTTTTGGTGAACTGGCAAGCACCAGCGGCCTAGTACACCCCGGTCGTAGTCAAACCAGCACTGCAGTAACACTTGGTGACGTGGCGAGTCCCATAAGTGCAGTTCAAGCTGGTGAGGTGGCAAGCACAAGTAGTGTCCCGCTGCCACCAAAAAGACAAACACAGGCCCGTCGTGCCCATAGTGCCCTTCCTGCTGCATTCGCCAATCCTAATTGGGAACCCACCGCTTCTGCAGCGCCCGTACTTCCCCCATTCACATCCCCAACCAAATGCAGTCGGCTGCATGAGAGGCATTTTCTTTATGTCCTCCCGAGTACCCCTACCCAGCGAACCCCCCCAAAAAAGATGTTGTGTCTGCAACAAGCGCGGATATAGGCGTGACACCCGCTATTATTGTCCCTCCTGTCCTGACAATCCTGGTCTTTGCATTGGTGAATATTTTGAACGCTACCATGCACTAGTTGACTATTAGCGTAGGGTACAGCATTCCACAGACTAGGCACACTTTCACAGGGTCTCCCAAGATGCCATCGCATTTTGAGAGACCCGAACCTGGAACCGGTTACAGTTATAAAAGTTAGTTACAAAAAAAAAAAAAAAAAAAAACACATACAAAAATATAAAATAAAAAAAAAATAGTTGTCGTTTTATTGTTCTTTCTCTCTCTATTCTCTCTCTCTATTGTTCTGCTCTTTTTTACTGTATTCTATTCTGCAATGTTTTATTGTTATTATGTTTTATCATGTTTGTTTTTCAGGTATGCAATTTTTTATACTTTACCGTTTACTGTGCTTTATTGTTAACCATTTTTTTGTCTTCAGGTACGCCATTCACGACTTTGAGTGGTTATACCAGAATGATGTCTGCAGGTTTAGGTATCATCTTGGTATCATTCTTTTCAGCCAGCGGTCGGCTTTCATGTAAAAGCAATCCTAGCGGCTAATTAGCCTCTAGACTGCTTTTACAAGCAGTGGGAGGGAATGCCCCCCCCAACGTCTTCCGTGTTTTTCTCTGGCTCTCCTGTCTCAACAGGGAACCTGAAAATGCAGCCGGTGATTCAGCCAGCTGACCATAGAGCTGATCAGAGACCAGAGTGGCTCCAAACATCTCTATGGCCTAAGAAACCGGAAGCTACGAGCATTTTATGACTTAGATTTCGCCGGATGTAAACAGCGCCATTGGGAAATTGGGAAAGCATTTTATCACACCGATCTTGGTGTGGTCAGATGCTTTGAGGGCAGAGGAGAAATCTAGGGTCTAATAGACCCCAATTTTTGCAAAAAAGAGTACCTGTCACTACCTATTGCTATGATAGGGGATATTTACATTCCCTGAGATAACAATAAAAATGATTTAAAAAAAAAATG
Organism: Lithobates septentrionalis; assembly: GCA_037952835.1. NCBI lineage: Eukaryota > Metazoa > Chordata > Amphibia > Anura > Ranidae > Lithobates > Lithobates septentrionalis. Next base: position 4,248,773 of record JBBDGP010000108.1, read on the forward strand.
AAAGGAACAGTTTAAAAATAAGATAAAAAAATAATAATAATAAAGAAAAAAAAAAAAAATAAAAAAGCACCCCTGTCCCCCCTGCTCTCGCGCTAAGGCGAACGCAAGCGTCGGTCTGGCGTCAAATGTAAACAGCAATTGCACCATGCATGTGAGGTATCGCCGCGAAGGTCAGATCGAGGGCAGTAAGTTTAGCAGTAGACCTCCTCTGTAAATCTAAAGTGGTAACCTGTAAAGGCTTTTAAAGGCTTTTAAAAATGTATTTAGTTTGTCGCCACTGCACGTTTGTGCGCAATTTTAAAGCATGTCATGTTTGGTATCCATGTACTCGGCCTAAGATCATCTTTTTTATTTCATCAAACATTTGGGCAATATAGTGTGTTTTAGTGCATTAAAATGTAAAAAAGTGTGTTTTTTCCCCAAAAAATGCGTTTGAAAAATCGCTGCGCAAATACTGTGTGAAAAAAAAAAATGAAACACCCACCATTTTAATCTGTAGGGCATTTGCTTTAAAAAAAATATATAATGTTTGGGGGTTCAAAGTAATTTTCGTGCAAAAAAAATTTATTTTTTTATGTAAACAATAAGTGTCAGAAAGGGCTTTGTCTTCAAGTGGTTAGAAGAGTGGGTGATGTGTGACATAAGCTTCTAGATGTTGTGCATAAAATGCCAGGACAGTTCAAAACCCCCCCAAATGACCCCATTTTAGAAAGTAGACACCCCAAGCTATTTGCTGAGAGTCATGTTGAGTCCATGGAATAATTTATATTGTGACACAAGTTGCGGGAAAGAGACAATTTTTTATTTTTTTTATTTTTTTTTGCGCAAAGTTGTCACTAAATGATATATTGCTCAAACATGCCATGGGAATATGTGAAATTACACCCCAAAATACATTCTGTTGCTTCTCCTGAGTACGGGGATACCACATGTGTGAGACTTTTTGGGAGCCTAGCCGCGTACGGGACCCCGAAAACCAAGCACCGCCTTCAGGCTTTCTAAGGCCGTATCACAGTTTCGGAGGCCATGGAATGCCCAGGTGGCAAAAAAAAACCCCCAAATGACCCCATTTTGGAAAGTAGACACCCCAAGCTATTTGATGAGAGGTATAGTGAGTATTTTGCAGACCTCACTTTTTGTCACAAAGTTTTGAAAATTGAAAAAAGAAAAAAAAACATTTTTTTTCTCGTCTTTCTCTATTTTCAAAAACAAATGAGAGCTGCAAAATACTCACCATGCCTCTCAGCAAATAGCTTGGGGTGTCTACTTTCCAAAATGGGGTCATTTGGGGGGGGTTTGTGCCACCTGGGCATTCCATGGCCTCCGAAACTGTGATAGGCAGTGAGGAGTAAAATCAAAAATGTACGCCCTTAGAAATCCTGAAGGCAGTGATTGGTTTTCGGGGGCCCGTACGCGGCTAGGCTCCCAAAAAGTCCCACACATGTGGTATCCCCATACTCAGGAGAAGCAGCTAAATGTATTTTGGGGTGCAATTCCACATATGCCCATGGCCTGTGTGAGCAATATATCATTTAGTGACAACTTTGTGCAAAAAAAAAAAAAATAAAAATAAAATTGTCACTTTCCCGCAACTTGTGTCAAAATATAAAACATTCCATGGACTCAACATGCCTCAAAGCAAATAGCTTGGGGTGTCTACTTTCCAAAATGGGGTCATTTGGGGGGGTTTTATGTCATCTGGGCATTTTATGGCCTTCAAAACTGTGATAGGTAGAGAGGAGTAAAATCAAAAATGTACGCCCTTAGAAATCCTGAAGGCAGTGATTGGTTTTCGGGGCCCCGTACGCGGCTAGGCTCCCAAAAAGTCCCACACATGTGGTATCCCCGTACTCAGGAGAAGCAGCTAAATGTATTTTGGGGTGCAATTCCACATATGCCCATGGCCTGTGTGAGCAATATATCATTTAGTGACAACTTTTTGTAATTTTTTTTTTTTTTTTTTTTTTTTGTCATTATTCAATCACTTGGGACAAAAAAATGAATATTCAATGGGCTCAACATGCCTCTCAGCAAATTCCTTGGGGTGTCTACTTTCCAAAATGGGGTCATTTGTGGGGGTTTTGTACTGCCCTGCCATTTTAGCACCTCAAGAAACGACATAGGCAGTCATAAATTAAAGGCTGTGTAAATTCCAGAAAATGTACCCTAGTTTGTAGACGCTATAACTTTTGCGCAAACCAATAAATATACACTTATTGACATTTTTTTTACCAAAGACATGTGGCCGAATACATTTTGGCCTAAATGTATGACTAAAATTGAGTTTATTGGATTTTTTTTAGAACAAAAAGTAGAAAATATCATTATTTTTCAAAATTTTCGGTCTTTTTCCGTGTATAGCGCAAAAAATAAAAACGGCAGAGGTGATCAAATACCATCAAAAGAAAGCTCTATTTGTGGGAAGAAAAGGACGCAAATTCCGTTTGGGTACACCATTGCATGACCGCGCAATTAGCAGTTAAAGCGACGCAGTGCCGAATTGTAAAAAGTGCTCTGGTCAGGAAGGGGGTAAATCCTTCCGGGGCTGAAGTGGTTAATAAAAACAGTTTACTAGTCACAGCCGATGTAGGCTCACTCTATACTATCATTGGACACTCTGATGCCATTTGCTCTGTGCATTGGGCCTTGGAGAAATCCATCTTACCCCCACAACTCAGACAATTTATTTTGAAAGCATTGGAATTTTGCCTAGCCAGGAATTACTTCTGGTATGGAGGCAAATTCTTCTTGCAAGTTCTCGGTGTTGCCATGGGCGCTCGGTTCGCACTGAGCATTGCTAATTTATTCATGGCACACTGGGAAGAGACTTGTGTCTTTGGTAGCAGACCACCACAGTTGGTCTGCTACCAAAGATATATAGATGACCTGTTCATAATCTGGGAGGGAGATTTAATCAGCCTCCAGTTATTCATGTCCAGGTTGAATGGCAATACCAAAAATATCCATCTTTCTTGGAACTCTGATGCTACTAGCATAGCGTTCCTTGATTTGGAGATTTTCAAGCATGAAGGTGTATACCGAACACGTAATTACTGTAAGCCCACTGATAGGAATGGTTACATTCCTTTGGATAGTTGCCATCACAACACATGGCTAATGAACATTCCTAGGGGACAGTTCATTTGTTTGCGTCGTAACTGTTCCTGGACAGTGATTACTTTTCGCAAGCCAATATCATGGCCGAAAAGTTCGTGCAGAAGGGCTACACAGATTAATGATGAACTAATGAGAGTAGGATCTCTGGATAGATCCTCTCTAGTAGCAGAATCCAATAGGAATAACAATATGTCCCAGGATGGTTCTCAATACAGGATAATCCTGGATTACAATATCCAATATAAAAATATAGAAAAAATAATTTTAAAACATTGGGACATCCTTAAAAAAGACAATGTCATAGGCCCCACTCTTCCAGCACGTCCACGTTTTATTTACAGACGCCCACCTACCTTACGCGACCTGCTAGCTCCTGGTGTAGTGGACCCTCCTGTTATTAGAGAAAACCGGATTTTTAATTTCATGTCTGGTTTCTATGCATGTGGAAAATGTCCAGCATGCAGGCAATGCAAATTTAACAACAAAAAGAAAAAAGTTTTCTCTGCTAATGTCACTGGGAAGTCATACCAAATAAAGAATTTAATTACATGTGATACTGTAGGCGTGGTGTACATGCTCCAGTGTGAATGCAGCCTCCAGTATGTGGGCCGGACCTCGAGACCCATGGGGGTCCACATCTCAGAGCATGTAAGTAACATTAAGCGTGGTCTTAAATCTCACTCTGTATCCAAACATTTTAGACTATGCCACAACAGAGACCCTAGAAAATTGTTTTTCTGGGGTATAGAAAAAGTCACTAAACATTGGCGTGGGGGGAATTTTATCAGACAGCTCAGTCAGAGAGAATCTTTCTGGATACATGAAACCAGAGTGGCAGTCCCTAGAGGACTGAACTTTGAATTCGATCTCAACTGCTTTATTTCTAATAAATGATGTAATCAGACTCTGTATTTATAGCTATCATGTATCCCCATTTTTGTATGTATTTATTTTGAGCAGTGTTATCTGCTTATTTTTATACGCTGGATTTTTATAAGTTGTGATATAATTTTTAAATATGACCATGGTTTGAGATGGCCGCGGGTGTCAGGTCTGATTTTTACAATATTTTTTACATTATTTTTGGAGAGATTTTAATTGTGTCATATATTCTCAGTATCTTGCAATGTTTTGCATGTCAGGTTTTGGCACTTTATATATATTTAATGAGGATTCATCTCTTTAATCCGATTTATCTCTATGCCTTGATTGAGCAGCTTTCCCTCTCAGTGGCTCTCAAGGAATCATCACAGTTTTTTGGATTGCTGTCCCCATAAGGTTTTGGCAGGGTTTTCCCCGGTTGGAACACTTACTTCCGCACCTTAGACACTCCCATTGGCTCTCTAATTAGTACTTATATCTCTCCGGGTGACGGGTGTACTCCACCCTCGCTGACGAAGTCCATAGTGACGTAACGCCGCGTACGGGGGCGGAGCTACAGTACCAACGTCACCCGCTGCCATCTCTTGCCGACAGCTGTTCGGACGCGAACAGCCTGTCTCCTGCCCTAGCCGGCTTGATTTGTGATCTATCACTTGGCACTGTGAAATGCCTTTTTACCACTTTTTACATACCCCTGCAATAACTTTTAATAAAGTTTGAAAGTATTCATTGATGGATCGCTCTTAGATTCCTTTTACTTTCACTTTCTCCTTGTGGAATCACTGCTGAGCATTCTGCTAGTTCATATATGGATCTCCCTTTGCCTGACAGAATTCCCCGCCTTTTGGATGAGTACCCCCGGCAGATGACTACTAGCCCAGCTGTTCCTCCTTGGGTTCATTCATGCTGTCTCTGACCCCCTGTAATTAAGGGGTCCACCGGAGCTGGTAAGCACCATCATATATATTGAATTGCTTCTCCTCATCCATCGGGTGGAAAGAGCTATCTGTCTGTTCCCAGAAGAAGTTTGTTTGCAGATTTGATGTTATGGACTTCAGTTTTTAATAATTTTAATATTTTTGATATTGTTCCATAATCATTGGACTCTGCATGTATCTAAGATTTGACACATTTTTGCGCTGCACTTATTTTTATTTTAAGATAGATTTTTGAGGTTGGTGTTACCTTTAGTGTTCAGCTTGCATATTATTCAGGTTTTTAAGTTTGCGCTGATTGCCCTTTTGTTTATATTACCCTTAGCCTATTTACATGGTGGACAATGCCCACAGGAATAAAAATCCTGTCAATACATTAAATATCCTATTCTCGAACAAAATTGGTGGATCAATGACCCCAGGGACCAATTTATCTCTCAAAGATGGAGCCTTCTTCTAAACAAACTGGGGAAATTCGGAAAGGGCTGGACCCAGTACCTTACCCTGTTTGAGAATAGGCCAATGTTTACGAACAATCCTTTTGAATTGTTTGTATTGAACATTGAAATCCAGGACCATTTTGATATTCCCAGATGTATCCTGTTTAGCCTTAGGACAATTGGACACCAATGTTGTTCTATTCAACAACCGGACGCTTTCAATATCTTTATCTATACTGGATTTGTCATACCCCTTTTGTAAAAAGCGGGCTGACAAAACCTGTGATTGTTAAAGATAGTCACTTTCATGTGAACAATTTTGCCTAATGCGTACAAATTGTCCCTTCGGAATGTTGCACAACCATTGAGTGTGGTGGCAACTTCCTAGGGGAATGAAACGCATTGCGATCAGTAGGTTTAAAGTGATTCATCAACTTAAACCGATTACCCTCCACAGAAATATCCAAATCGAGGAAGACAATCCGTTTGCTACTTACATTACAGGATAGAAAAATATTCCTATTGTTCGTGTCCAATTTCTGCATGAATAGATCGGGGTTAGGCCTGTCGCCTTTCCAAATCATAATGATATCGTCAATATATCTTTGGTAACAAACAAGTTCCGGGTGTGTTTTTAAAGATGGCATCTTCCTCCCAGTGTGCCATAAACAAGTTGGCAACACTGGGAGCAAACCGAGCCCCCATCGCTACGCCTCTGGTTTGGAGGTAGAACTGTCTGTTATACCAAAAATAATTTTTTGATAGACAAAACTTCAAACAATCCAAAATGATAATCGTGTACAATGAACTGACATCTGCTGTTATCAGGAAACAAGAGGACAAATTAAGTAAAGCTTCAAGGATCTGGATGATGTGTTTGGTGTCCTTCAAAAAAGATTGAGATCAAGTCTCCTAAAGTCGTGTGACTGTCCACCTATGCAAGTCTCCATCCATGTCCACTTAGAGTGGTAAACGCCTTTTTGACCCATCTGTTAGCTCAGGGGTCCATTTGCTGAGGTGAGCGGTTTGGCTAACTGGTGGTGGAATGACAGATTGCGTTGCACTGTATGAACTGTTGTGAGCACCCAGACCACCGCAGAGGAGACTTCTTTTTCTGTCAACCCGTCTATTTTCCACTATTTTCATTTTAAAGGGGACTATACTATATTTATGCTATGAGCAACTTTTGAGTCTTCTGGTTGCATTTATAGCGCTGAACTGCGTATTCTTCAAGGACTTATATGTTTGCCTTCAGTGTTCAGCTGCTTGTATTTCACAGTTAGGATATAGTTTTTGCGCTGACTGAATTTCCATTTTTATTGGTTCACACCTATGTATTTTTTAGTGCGTTTTCAGTTTTGCAGAAACACACTACAGTCCATTTAACATGGTTTGCTATGGATGTAGTTCACATCTGTGCATTTTATGGACAGGGCCAGGGACTTATTTTACTGGTTTTTGGTTCCATAGACTTCAATGGATCAAAAGCGTGTATTGAAAAACGCAAAATGCACCTGGAATATGTAAACTGCAACTTGCATAGGTGTATCTCTACACCTATTTTTTTGTTTGTGATAGAATCAATAGAACCTTTTTTGGGCTTTCATATATTTTAATGCATCAAATCACATCACTCTGACCTCAACCATCCCTAATTGAGGGGTAGGTGCTTGGCCAAGCAGTGACATTGCACAAAACCAAAGTAGAAGAAAAATCCAGCACTCCAACAATGGATCAGAAAGACTGGTTGGGGCTTGGCTTGGCGCGTGGCTTAGATGGCAGCATTCTAGAGGAGCTCCGATAAAGCACACACCCTTTAAGCCTGACACCCGTCCACAGAGCCGTCAATGCCGGGCAGAAAGTTATACAGCACTCCCCAGACACGTCCTCGCCATGGACAGCCGCCATCCGCTGCTCGGGACATCTTGGATCTGTTTAGATTACAATCCGCAGCGGGCCGCAGCAAGGCCGGTCTCAAGATGGGGCCGACTCAGCGTAGCTAGCACCATGAGGAGGAATTCAGCGGTGACTCAGAATCAGCACAGGAGGATTCAGGTAGGGGGAAAGCTAGATCAAACTAACCCCTGACTTATGCTGACATGTCCTGCTTCACAGCAGATATAAAATCCACATTCTCTGCTGCAATTACGGACTTAAAAATGAACCTTGTAGTCCTCAAAGAGAAACTAGCAGCAACAGAACACGCGGGGAGGCAGAGGGATAAAGAACTCCATAGGCTGGACAAGGTTACAGTCACCCATGCACAACATTTCATTGATACAGTATGAACAGACACTTGGAGGACCTCGACAACCGAGGTAGGAGGAACAACATCAGGGTGAGAGGGGTCCCAGAATCTGTTGAGAGTGACCAAATTGCCCCTGTCCTCCAAAGAATGTTCAACGCTTTTTTTTAGACCGACAGGAAGATGCAGAGATTGAATTTGTACGAGCACACAGAGCTCTCAGGCCTAGGGGTCCAGAGACAGCACCACCGAGAGATATGATCTGCTGCCTGCAGAGCTTTCAACTGAAAGAGGACATAATGCGTAAAGCTAGAAGAAACGACAGGATTATCTTTAATGGTGAAAACATAATGCTGTTTCAAGATTTGTCACAGATTACCCTAAAAAATCGCAGGGCCCTGCGGCCTCTACTTGAGAAGCTCAGAGACAGAGATCTCAAATACACGTGGCGCTTCCCTTTTGCACTCATTGTGTCAGCAAACGGTCACCAACATATTCTGCGTACTCCATCGGATTTGCCGGACTTTTGCGCTGGATTAGGTTTGGACCCTGTGGAACTTCCTGACTGGTACGCGGACTTTCTCCTGCCACTACATGATAGGAGCCCAACTCGCTCCCCATTTACCACACCTGAAAAGAGACTCCCCAAACAGATGAAACATGGCAAGGCAGGAGGATCCAAAGTAGGCACACCAAATCTGCGGTCTGTTCAGGAGCAGGATCAAGCAGAAGGATAAAGTTCAGTGAAACTTACCACTTAACCCGTATAGCTTGGAACTTTACTTTATGTTTGAGATCAAGAGAACCGTGGTTACTTTGATATTCGATCCAGGCTCTTTACTTTTACTTTTTGGTTGCTCAGTTACACATTTTTTCTGTTTTTCTATATTTTTTTTTTCAGCTTGGACTCCCAAACCTAAGATATGTAATAGGTTAGACTTAGACCAAAAAACATTGGCAGATATGTCTTACAGAGGTTGATGACTTTGATCATAATTATATGCCCCTAGCCTGGTTATATAGCTGAATACTTCGGTATCTGCTGCTGAAGTAGAGTGTTCACGTTGCAAAACTGAGTGAGAGAACACCCATGGTCACTGCACTCTTTTAATATGATCGGACTCTGGGACTAATATTTTGTCACTACTAGTTGTATTTGAGAAGTTAGATGGGAGATTAAAGAAAAATTATTTTCCCCGGGGGGCGCGCAAAGTGGGGCTCCTTGTAAGCCCCTTGAGGCTGGCTCTCCTGGGAGATTGAGGGTGGCCCCCTGAGCTCTCCGGTGTTTCCATTGGCCCTCAGTACATATCCTGGACTAGAGAACACCCATTCCACCATTGAGCGGTAAAGACTCATTATCTTGGTTTAATCCAAGTGATGCACAATAATATATATATATATATTTATGTATTTGAATTTGATTTATGTAATTCTTTTTTAGATCCAACTGTCCCCCTGAAGAGACCATATACAGGTCGAAACGCGTCGGGATTTGCTATTTATGTAACATTATGTAACCTAACAATGTGTATTAATATGTGTTTGTTACTGCACTGGGGAATAAGATGTGTGTTACTGTACCAGATGATTCTCTATACTGTACTTCAAACCATGATATTGGATAAAACTTTTTATACATCCATTAAGAACTTCCTTTTATTATGTGTATTGCTGTTTTAAAGCCCCACGGGGAAAATAATTTTTCTTTAATCCAATTCCGGGGTGCGCAGCCTTTCTTGTCTCTTTCATATGTGTCTTCCTTTTTTCAGTTAGATGGGAGATTACACCTCAACCACAGGGACCTCCCATGGTATTGATGCTCCTCCTTCCTCTCCTTGTGACAGGAGGGAGGACAGTTTTTACAAAGGAAATCTTGTGTAGACTAGATGGGGCAAGGGCGGGGGCGGTGGTACAGGGGTACAGAGATTTGCTTTGTAGTGGAGGTGGATGTCTCAGTATCTCACAGATTAGGGGGATGGCGGAGACGTCGATCAAACGGGTTGATTAACTTAAGAATTTAATATAAGTTGCCATTAAGGCTGTGTGTGTTGTTTTATGGAGGTAGAACTGTTTACTGTTTTTTTTTTTTTATTCACTCTCTGAGTGGCCGCCTCCTTCTTCCCCGCAAAGTGGACGAGATCTCGGGATATATTCCGGATCTCGACTCCACTAACGAATTCTAGATAGGGCTCTATCTAGAGATATGACATAATTCTCTTAACTTTTATTTAACCTCTTTTCTTTCTCTTATAAGTTCTACTTAACCACATTGATCACTTATTGCAAGAAGTCTAATTAGCATTTCAGTTTACATTTCAGACATCCTCGGACTAAACCACTCCTGATTCTTCATCATGGCATACACTTCGCTGGGCTGCCGACCGACAGTGATTTCTCACAATGTTAAAGGGTTAAATATTCCAGAAAAGCGCACCACCCTACTAAGAGAAATCAAACGAGGTAAGCCACATTTCGTGTTGCTGCAAGAGACACACTTTAAGACTCATCAGGTAACTAGACTTACCAACTCGACTTTCACCAGAGCGTTTCACGCTACTAATGATTGCACCAAGTCAAGGGGGGTCTCTATCTTGGTAAGTAAAGACGCTCCCTTTGAATTGTTGGAACAAATGGTCGACCCAGAAGGCAGATTTTTATTCATAAAAGGGACATACGCAGGCACACCCATCACTATAGCAACTGTCTATTTCCCAAATAAGGCCCACTTAACTTTCTGTAAAACCGTAGTGCACCAATTACAAGGCTTCGCTACTGGTTGCTTAATATTGGGAGGAGACTTCAACATCCCTCTGAATCCTTTGACAGACACCTCAAATGGCACCACTAGCATCAGATATAAGATACTTAAACACATTAAGACACTCCTGCATTCCCTTCAGTTGGTGGACTCCTGGAGATTTCTAAACCCTGACGGTCGAGATTTCACCTTTTACTCGAACCCACATAAGAAATACACCCGTCTGGACTATCTCTTTATCACACAAGCTGATCTTCCTGCCCTCACAGAAGCCCATATAGGGGTGCAGTCCATTTTGGATCATGCCCCCATAGCTTTGACTTTGGACTTGACTAACTCACCGCCAAAACCCCAGACTTGGAGACTGAACTCCTCCATTCTATCTGACCCATCTCTCTTGCCCAAGTTGACAGACACCCTCAAAGATTATTTCACCCACTATAACACCCCAGAGACAGACCCTTTAATAATTTGGGAGGCCCATTAATGCACAGTGAGGGGTGAATTGATTAGAATGGGTTCTCAACGTAAAAAGCAAAGAGAGAAAGAAATTAAAACACTGTCTGACCGCATTTACAATCTTGAATCCTTGCACAAACAATCCCTGTCGGTTAAATCTGCCACAGAGTTGTTAGCTACTAGGAAAGAGTTGCAGCAAATTCTTGATAATAGGACCAAACGGTTCCTATTTTTTAAAAAAAAGCTATACTATGAGTCAGGTAACAGGACAGGTAGAGCTTTAGCCAGAGCACTTCGAGATCATAAGAATAGCAACACCATTATGGGTATCAGACAAACACACGGCTCGTTAGATTTCACGACAGCGGCAATTGCAAAACACTTTCACTCATTCTATACCGATCTTTATAACCTCCCCCAACAGCACAGACAACCAGACATGATAGGAGACAGGACTCAGATCATACGAGACTTTCTAAATAAAAGTGGACTCCCTTCCCTAGACACCTGGACGCTAACGCTCTAGAATGTCCGATAGACTCAACAGAAATCAGAGGTGCCATCAAACATCTGAAACTGGCCAAGAGTCCGGGACCAGATGGTTTCACAGCCATTTATTATAAAACTTTTGTATATCTGCTGATGGACCCGTTGGCGGTGGCATTGAACTCCCTGTCCAAACCCAGAGAGGTGACCCCAGACCTGCTCTCTGCCTTCATAACGGTAGTGCCGAAACCTGGCAAGGATCCCTCGGTATGTGCAAGCTATCGCCCTATTTCATTGCTCAACCTGGATATAAAAATATTCGCAAAGATACTCGCCAACAGACTGAGACACCATTTACAGCAGCTGATTGGACCTGAACAGGTGGGCTTTATGCCAGGCCGCAAGGCCAAAGACAATGTAATTAAATCATTACTTCTAATCTATTCGGCCAGGTCTCATAACTCAGAAGGCCTTCTCCTGTCCACAGACGTGGAGAAGGCCTTCGATCGCGTTGCATGGGACTACATGCTGGCGACATGTAGCCATGTGGGTTTGGGCTCTAGGATGTTGGCGTGGATCTCAGCTCTCTATCAAAATCCCACAGCGAAGCTAAAAATAAATGGCACACTTTCCGAGAAGGTTCACATTACCAATGGTACGAGACAGGGCTGCCCTCTCTCCCCTCTCCTTTTTATAATGTCACTAGAACCATTTATCAGAACGATCAATGCTGATCCTTCTATATCTGGTTTCCGGGTGTTGGACAGGGAGTTCAAGATAGCTGCTCACGCAGACGACTTATTATTCTTTTTAACTAATCCCCATGTCACTATACCCAACTTGTTGACAGCGTTCGCATACTACGCATATATATCCAATCTAAAGATAAATTACTCCAAATCTGAAGCTATGAATATAACTCTTCCAGAACACACTCTAAGGTCCACAGTGGAGAACTCCCCCTTTAATTGGGACTCTAAGTCCCTGAAATACCTGGGTATTAAATTAACACCTAAAATTGACTCAATTTATGAATACAATTTCCCTCCTTTACTTAAAAACATTGAAAGGGACTTCGCTAAATGGAATGCTGGAACCTTTTCTTGGTTTGGCCGAGCGGCCATTGTCAAAATGACTATCCTCCCCAGGCTTCTTTATTTCATGCGCACTCTCCCAATTAAACTACCACGTAGTATGTTCGCTAGCCTGCGCTCAATACTCCTAAGATTCATCTGGGCACATAAAAAGCCAAGAATCAAGTATGCAACGTTAATAAGGATAAAGGAACATGGAGGATTTGGTTTGCCCAACTTTGGAGACTATCATTTGTCTTCCCATCTAGCGAGGGTTATTGACTGGCATTGCCATCAAGACTCTAAAGATTGGGTTAACTTAGAGAAGGACCTTAATTCTATACCACTACAATTTGCACCCTGGATACCATGGTCAGCATACCCGATTGAACTGAAACAACACCCCCTAACAGGAACCACTCTAAAATTGTTTCATGGTCTAAATAAAGAGAAGTTGATCTCTTCTACAACGGGACCGCTCACCCCGCTGCTAGATAACCCTGATTTTATCCCGGGAATGGGGAACCCTCAACTCACGTCACACGTACACAACAAACCACTTTTAGCCAGGGACTGCTATAAACACGGTGGAATTAAGGACCTCCCCACCCTCAAGGAAGACAATAACCTACCCCAGATGCAGTTCTGGGCATACCTACAAATCCGTATTTATCTCTACAGCAAAGGGAAAATGGGAAATTTTTCCAGACCTCTGACGGAACTTGAGTCGGTGTGTCTCAGGAGAGACAGGAGAGAAGGTTGAAAGAACAACATCCTTCATCTACGCTTGGCTACAAGAGGCTAAAAGACCAACGGATGACAGACTCAGGAGGGGGTGGTCCGAGACGATGCAGGTAAACATCTCATCCAAACAATGGAAAAATGCATATATCTTATCACATAAGTGTTCCATGAGCACTAAAATGCAGGAAACAGCATACAAATTAATGATTTATTGGTATTTAACTCCAGCGAAACTGAATAAGTGGAATCCTCAGATATCACATTTATGTTGGAGATGCTAGTCAGAAATCGGCTCCCTATACCATATCTGGTGGCAATGCCCCTTAATTGCTCCTTATTGGGACAAAGTAAAAGAGCTAGTCTCATTGATTACAGAAACCACCCTGACACTCAACGCGGCGTGTTGCCTGTTGCATATTACAACATGGCCCCTAAAAAAATACAAGCAGTCTCTTACAAAACATTTATTGAATGCAGCAAAATCACTTATTCCGATTCACTGGAATTCCACTAGGGTCCCATCGATAACAGATTGGATCCACAAAGTTGCAGAAATTTATGAAATGGAAGACACTTTAGCACAGTCCAATGCACAGATAGAAAGATTCCACAAGACATGGCAACCGCGGACGATTTTTAAATATTCGTCAGCCTATGCAGACTACACAGCTGGACACATTACCGGGACCGGTACTGTATGAAGAACTCATCAAACACTCTGGAACATGAATGATTAAGAAAGGGCTGTTTATGTGGTTGAGTGTTATTCTTTACTATATCTATTTTCTCTCTCTTTTTCCCTATCATCCTTTCCTAACTCCCCTATGTTAAGACAGCACATAAGTCAGGAGATTTATTTGCTAACCAACATTTCCTGAAACATAGAATAAACATCTGGAGATATCCTAGCTATAGACTCAGAAGATTTAAAGCAGTACTAGTTTGACAGAAATATAGAATGGGTAGACTTATCTTTGAGTTGTTATTTTCCTTTATTAGATGTTTATACGTGTCTTAAGCCATACTAAGCCTTCTTATAAATGGATAATTTGTTGTGAATGATGCAAACCTGATTTGTACTGAACCTTTTATTTTTTCTAAATAAAAACTATAATGTTACAAAAAAAAAAAAAAAAAAGAAAGACTGGTTACTGAAATCGCCCCCCCCCCCCCCCCAAAAAAAAGTGTTTGAGAGCTGATGGACAGAGACTTTTATAACTGCCTGTATGCCCACTAAGAAGATTCACTCTTTCCATACTGACCACTCTCCACTCTAGGACAGAAAGCAGAGTTGCGCTTTGGGTTTGGGTTGAATGAAACATTGTTTGCCAGTGGGTTGTTGTGATTGGTGATAGATCTACATCATTGGATGACATGATTCATACTGGAAATACATTGGAAGACATTATTTCTGTTTTTTATTAAAAGACTTTGTCTAAGTATGTGTTTATTTACTTTTAATGCTTTTTGGGAATGAGTAATAATGGGTACTATTGTATCCCATACGCATACCTCATGAGGGACAGAAAATTGGTTTAAAATGGACACAGGACTCTCAAAGAGTCCATTTGAGAAGCTCCAGCGGAACTTTTGTGAGCAGAGAAAACTATGTTTTAGGTCTTCTCTGGATTTGGTAAGTCCAGATCAGAGCTGGGAGCTTGAAGACTCCAGAGAGTATTGGGTAGGATTGAGTCTTCAGTCTTGTGTTCAGGTTTTCCAGAAAGGAAGGTTGTGTGTGTGTGTCCAGGTGCACACACTTGTTATAAGGAAAATGTGAGCATAGCTCAGAGGAGGTGGAGTGTTGGTGTTGGAGCAGCTGCTGCAGCCAGGAGGGAGGTGTGCTCTTGTTTAGGAACCAAGGCAATAGCTGCGAGGTGGCACTCCATGTGGGAGAGGTTCCAGGTCAGGGGACTGAGAGAGCTGGGCTAGCTGAGAGAACTGGGAGAGAGAGACCTGAGGACCAGAGGAAATTATGAGTCTCAGAAGAGTGAGAACACCTGGAGTGTCAGGAGAATCCCTTCCGAGAGGCCAGGAGTGGGCCTTAACAGTGGGTTATGTCCACTTCAGATGTGCTTTTTCTTCCCACTTTTATTTAAAACAGAAATAAATTTCACAAATTAATAGCTTCCCATGCAGGAGATTCCCACCATCAATATGGAAAAGAACAATATTTAGTCTCCTGGCTCTCTTTGCAGCTCTACTGCTCAGGCCTTGTGCCTTGGTCTTCCAGTCCATCTAATACACATCCCAGTGCTCATGCACAAACACTGTACCTCTGTCAGCTCTGTGTCTTTCTTTGAAGCTCCCTGCTGCACTGTCTCACTCTCAGGCTCAGGTCACTGTCTGTCCTGTCCCAGACAGCACGGTGCAGACATGCACCTCTCTTCTCCCACGCAGACATTATTGTGCAACCCTCATGAAAAATGTCTGAAACAGGGATATCCAAAACAGTCTGTTTGTGGTGGGGGTGTGCCTCATCCCAAATGTAAATAGAACTCATGAAAAATGTCCACATTTATGAAATGTAAAAGAGTGTAATGTATTGCCATTCCACACTTCATAGTTGTGCTCTTCTCCAAACACCAATGTGCAATCTGGTGTACTCTCACCTGTGTACTGATGGACCTCAACATACAATAGGAGCTCAAAACAAGCTTTTTAATGTTAAATGGATTTCCACCCAAAAATGGAACTTCCGCTTTTCAGATTCCTCCACCCCTCCGGTGTCACATTTGGCACCCTTCAGGTGCGGTGTATAATCCAGGTATTTGCTCCCACTTCCGGGCATAGATCACCGCAGTATCCGTGGCGATCTACGCCATGTCCGGCCCCTCCTCCGTCCCCCCGCTGTCTTCTG
The DNA here is from genome assembly GCA_037952835.1 of Lithobates septentrionalis. NCBI lineage: Eukaryota > Metazoa > Chordata > Amphibia > Anura > Ranidae > Lithobates > Lithobates septentrionalis. The sequence continues at coordinate 4,264,769 of JBBDGP010000108.1, forward strand.
GGAGACACGCAGGTCCCAGAAGACAGAAGTGAACAGTGAGATCGCGCAGCACGACTCACGCATGTGCAGTAGGAAACCAGGCTGTGAGGCCGCAAGGCTTCACTTCCTGATTCCCTATAACATAGGATGACACTTTAGAAGATTCTGATAAGGCTGCACACCCCGAAACAAATGTTTGCAAAAAAGAAAATGGAGGTTCCCCGTGGGTTTTTTTTAGCAGCAATTGTAAATAAAAAAAAGGGTTTTGTTAAAAAAATTGATTTTATTAACAAAGTACATACTCTGGACATAAACCATACAAAACAAGTGTTTAAAAACATGAGCTCCGGTTTACATAATGCGAGACACAGGGGATTGGGTAACAAATCAGACAATAAGTTAATATCATGTAGAAATTGTTGTAAGAGGTATACATACAGCGACGCTACCTATACCATTAATTATAGTTACACTGTCCGATGTTGGAGAAAACCCCAATGCATTTCAACCTTATTGGGTCATGGTCTTCCTCAGGGGGTCCTTATAATACTAAAATAACATCAGAGAAAAATCCGAATCGTAATATTATTAAATATGTCTTCTACAGAATATTGGAAATAATCTCTTATCTTATCTAATCTCTCCTGATTCCCTTACCAAAGATGCCGGCGCCTCCACCCGGGAGCCAAGGGACAGATCGGCTTTGGGTGAGGACATCGCAGGCACCCTGGGCGGGTAAGTGTTCTAGTATTAAAAGTCAGCAGCTGCAGTATTTGTAGCTGCTGACTTTAAAAAAAAAAATTTTGGTGGAACTCCGCTTTAAGATCCCCCAAGCTTCCCCCATGACCCTACCTGATAGGATTGGTGTTTATAGAAGAGCATAATTAAAGTGTAGAATGACAATATTTTGCATTTTTTTACAATTCAGAAAAGTGGACATTTTTTCATTAGGGTTGAACAATATACAGTTTACATTTTACAATTTAGAGTTCATCTCACAAAAGTGAGTACACCCCTCACATTTTTGTAAATATTTTATTATATCTTTTCATGTGACAACACTGAAGAAATGATACTTTGCTACAATGTAGTGAGTGTACAGCTTGTATAACAGTGTAAATTTGCTGTCCCCTCAAAATAACTCAACTAACAGCCATTAATGTCTAGTGAAAATGTCCAAATTGGGCCTAATTAGCCATTTTCCCTCCCCGGTGTCATGTGACTTGTTAGTGTTACAAGGTCTCAGGTGTGAATGGGGAGCAGGCGTGTTAAATTTGGTGTTATCGCTCTCACTCTTTCATACTGGTCACTGCAAATTCAATATGGCACCTCATGGCAAAGAACTCTCTGAGGATCTGAAAAAAAGAATTGTTGCTCTACATAAAGATGGCCTAGGCTATAAGAAGATTGCCAAGACCCTGAAACTGAGCTGCAGCATGGTGACCAAGTCCATACAGCAGTTTAACAGGACAGGTTCCACTCAGAACAGGCCTTGCCATGGTCGACCAAAGGAGTTGAGTACACGTGCTCAGCATCATATCCAGAGGTTGTCTTTGGGGGAAAAGACATATGAGTGCTGCCAGCATTGCTGCAGAGGTTGAAGGGGTGGGGGGGTCAGCCTGTCAGTGCTCAGACCATACGCCACACACTGTATTAAATTGGTCTGCATAGCTGCTGTCCTAGAAGGAAGCCTCTTCTAATGATGATGCACAAGAAAGCCTGCAAATAGTTTGCTGAAGACAAACAAACTAAGGACATGGTTTACTGGAACCATGTCCTGTGTTCTGATGAGACCAAGATAAACTTATTTGGTTCAGATGGTGTCAAGAGTGTGTGGCGGCAACCAGGTGAGGAGTACAAAGACAAGTGTGTCTTGCCAACAGTCAAGCATGATGGTGGGAGTGTCATGGTCTGGAGCTGGATGAGTCCAAACCTGATCCGAATCAGATTGTAAGCACCTCATAGGTCTAGTTTAGAAAATACTTGTGCTCCCCGCAACCTCTGGAACAACTCAGGGATCAATGGAAGAGGGTTCTTGACAGCTATTTTATTAAGATCACGATAGTCTATACAGGGTCTCAGGGCGTGATCCTTTTTCTCCACAAAGAAGATACCGACTCCTACAGGAGAGGAAGAGGGCTGGATAACCTTTTTCCAGGCTTTCATCAATATATTTGCGCAAGGCTTCCAGTTCAGGTTCCGAGAGATGATAGATTCGGCCAAAAAGGATCTCAGCCCCTGGTAAAAGTTCAATGGGACAATCGTAAGTCCTGTGGGGAGGAAGAGTATCTGTGTTCTTCTTGTTAAACACATCCAGGAATCTGTGGTGTGCAACGGGTACTAACTTCATAGTTTCAGGGTCAGAGTGGATGCTGAGGAGAGAAGCAGAGTTAACAGTCTTTTCCGGGTAGCAATGTCCCTGACAATAATTGAAAGAGAAGGAGATATCTCCAGTAAGCCAGTCAATATGAGGGTTATGAGCCTTTAGCCAAGGTACTCCCAGGATAATAGGAAACGGGGAAAGTTATGACATCTAAACGGAGAAGTTCCTGATGTCCCGAGGATGTCTGGCAGAGAATGGGTACAGTCTCTTGTGTAACTTGCCCTGACTTGAGACCAGAGCTGTCCGCTAGATGCACAGTAAATCCCTGCCTCTTGGTGCATAAGGGAAGTTGGTGCAGAGAAACAAAGGCTGAGTCCGGCTTTTATTTAAGTGATTTATTGATTCAACAGGTCTGACAGTAATCAGGTCTGGGTCTGGCAAGTGAAGTTTAATGCAGCTTTTATATATATATATATATATATATATATATATATATATATATATATATATATATATATACAGTGCTGTGAAAAGTAATTGCCCCCTCTCGCTAAATCATGTATGTATGTATATATATATATATATATATATATATATATATATATATATATATATATATATATATATATATATATATATATATATATATATATATATATATATGTCAGACCTGTTGAATCAATAAATCACTTAAATAAAAGCTGTCTGACACAGTGAAGCATGCTGAAACATCTAAAAAAGCAACGCATCATGCCGTCATCTACAGAAATTCAAGAACAGATGAGAAACAAAGTAATTGCCATGTATCAGTCTGGTAAGGGTTACAAAGCCATTTCTAAGACTTTGGGACTTCAGCGAATTGGTGAACACCATTATCCACAAATGGAGATAACTTGGAACAGTGGTGAACCTTCTCAGGAGTGGCTAGCTGACCAAAATGACTCCAAGAGCACAACGACAACTCATATATATATAATATGTATACAGTATATACTATATAGTATATGTCCAGCATTAAACCATGGAGTCCAGAAACTGCTGTGTGTGTGTGCAAGTGGACATCCTGCAAATGGCTTCTGGGATGGCTATGTCACACATCTCAGTTTGTGAGATGTTGCGTATGTGCACATGAGCCATAGGGTCTCTGCCAGAAAATTGGCAGAGAGACATGGCATATCTGCACATGTGGGCTGGCGTGGCATCATTCTAGCTAGGAAGTAGAAACATTCTTTTAAAAAGGCTTTACTTTTCAAAAAATGTACAAAGGGAAGGGGGAGGAGTCAGAAGAGAGGACCCTGTAAAATTGAGTAAACTTCCATTGGAAGTTTGCATTACACCTGTTCTTTATTGGCACTTCACATCATTCACTGAATGCAAAAAAAAAAAAAATCAATAGCATGCTTGCTGTTCAAGGAAGAAAAGAAACCTTGAGTGATTTCAAGCTTTAACAAACTAGAATCCCTGTATTCTACCATGACTGAAATCTGTAATGAATATTTATTTAACATGAATGTCCATTCCACAATGAAACTGATATTTCCGCTATAATTAACTTGTACAAATGTGTTTTAATGTCTCTGGTTTCTTTTAATATATCCCTCTAGTTCAATGTAAATTTGTTTAGACATTACTTAGGCTGCATTAAGACATTTTTGTTGGTAAAGTGCTCATATTATTACCTACAGTATGTTATTTATGACAAATGCCAGTCTTAAGTGCAATTTTCAGATGATTATTGCTCAATAACATTTTACTCTTCCCCGCTATCATATATTGCATTCAGTATGCACTCAGGCTTTTAGGTTGTAGAGTATAAATGTCTCTGCTACAGGTAGTTAATGCATAAATTATAATATCACTTTAAAACCTTAAGATAAAAATATTAGCAAATCATAACACTTGCATTTAGTTACCACCCTAGCTATAATAATTTTATACTTGATTTTAACCACTTACAGACCGGAAGATTTTCCCCCTTGAAGACCAGGCCATTTTATGCGATACGGCACTGCGTCGTTTTAACGGACAATTGTGCGGTACCCAAACAAAATTGATGTCCTTTCTTTCCCACAAATAGAGCTTTCTTTTGGTGGTATATGATTACCTCTGCGTTTTTTATTTTTTGCGCTATAAACAAAAAAAGAGTGACAATTTTGAAAAAAAAAAACATTTTTACTTTTTGCTATAATAAATATAAAAAAAAAAAAAGTCTTCATCAGTTTAGGCTAGTATGTATTCTTCTACATATTTTTGGTAAAAAAATCGCAATAAGCGTTTATTGATTGGTTTGCGCAAAAGTTGTAGCGTCTACAAAATAGGGGATAGATTAATGGCATTTTTATTATTAATTATTTTTTTTTACTAGTAATGGCAGTGATCATAGATTTTTAGCAGGACTGTGACATTGCGGCAGACAGATTAGACACTTTTGACACTTTTTTGGGACCACTGACATCTATACAGCAATCAGTGCTATAAAAATGCACTGATTACTGTATAAATGTCACTGGCAGGGAAGGGATTAACACTAGGGGACAATAAAGGGGTTAAATGTGTTCCCTGGTAGGTGTTTCTAACAATGGGGGGGGGGACTGACTGGGAGTAGAGAGAGATCGCTGTTCCTAATCACTAGGAACAGATGATCACTCACTACTCCCCTGACAGAACGGGGATCCGTCTGTTTACATTGACAGATTCCTGTTCTGCCTCTCCGTGGAGCGATCGCGGCTGGCTGGTGGCCTACGTGGCCGCCAGCAATGCGCATCAGCTCCCCCCACTATGCAGCGGGTTCGCACGCACCCGCTATAGCTGTTAAAGAGACCCACATACAGCTACGGCGGTTTGCGCGAACGAGCCGACCTGCCCCACTATAATGATGGCGGCTGGTCGGAAAGTGGTTAAAGCAAAACTTCAACCAAGCATATCATTTTATTATTGTACTGAGGCTCTCAAAGCATGTGGAAAATATATTAGGATCTCACCAACACGTGATGGGCCTTCGGGAGGTTGGACTACTTTTTAGTCTTAGTAGCAGTTGCAGTATTTAGGTGTGTTGTCTAACAGCAGCTGAGAATGCCCGTCTCCCTCGATGATGTGGCAGGGTGTAAAGTATGTACCCAGTACTCAATATGGTTGATTAATAACATGGCAACTTTTAAAAACTTCAATAGCATGCTTGCTGGCATTCCACAAAGTTATAGCAATCCATTTGGCCTTTGGCACCACCAGATTGTCTTGGCTGGATGTCAGGCAGCAGCATTCTTTGTGGCCCACCTAACTTCAACAAGCACAATTTAGTAAATAATTCTTGAGGTCTCTACAAATCCCACTATGATCTCTCTTTTTTTTTAATTAAGGTTACACTTCAGAAGCTTTTTTTTTTCATTTTGAACACAGTGTACTTCCTGGTACAACAGGAAAGGATGGGAAATCTCAGAAACAGAGATGCAGATACCAAAAAGGTATTTTCTTGACTCATCATGGCAGCACACACATTGGGTTGTGACTCCGCCTCCACAACTTAATAGGACTGGTTAGCTATAAGTTTCGAAGAGGAGTCCACCGCTGTATTCTCCTTTTTTTCCTCACCTGTTTGGACCAACTGGTTAAAGCCTGGAACCCCCTTACCACTTCGCCCCAACTAGGTTCAGCCTCTCCTAGTTGGAAGCCCTGACTGTATAGTCTCTAAATGAGCCTTATGCAGGGAACCCCACTCTGATGGTCTCAGGGGTATGTTTCTATCTTTTGTACTTTACAAGCCTTAAACAGGTTTAAACTAATTGCAGCGGTCTCCACCTCTTACCTTTCTGTGATTTCTGCCTCCCTATTCATATTCTCTGTCCGCTCTCAGTTTCCTTTCTGCCTTTGTTTTTTTTATTTTTCATTCCTTGGCACGCTGAGTGCTGTAGTTGCTGGCTGCACAGGACGGGCCCATTAATTTATGTCTGGTGGATCAGCTCAATACATGTTTTTATTTGTCAGAGTTATTTTTTTATATTTTAGACTATTCAAATAAACTTTTATAAAGATTTTTTATATACACTACTCTCCCGTTACTGCCCACCATATCCATAGTAGCCACCTTTTGGACCAAGGGAGATCACTCTCTTGTGCTCCTCCTTGGTCCTTTTTCTTTTTTCAGTATGCTTATTTAGGGTTACGGATACGGCCTCTATACTTGAGGAGAGGCATTGGGTGAGAGACTGTGATTTTGCGATTTATAATAAGGCATGTACTTCTAGGGTGCTGGCTGCACAGGACAGGCCCATTAATTTATGTCTGGTGGATTAGCTCAATACATGTGTTTAATTGTCAGAGTTATTTTTGTATATTTTAGACTATTCAAATAAACTTTTATAAAGATTTTTTATATATACTACTCTCCCGTTACTGCCCACCATATCCATAGTAGCCACCTTTTGGACCAAGGGAGATCACTCTCTTGTGCTCCTCCTTGGTCCTTTTTCTTTTTTCTTCTTTCTTCTTTTTTCTGTAGTTCCTCAGGCATGGCGGCCAGATCGGCTTCATGGCGCGACCGGAAGTGACACAGGCGGTTTCCTCTCTTGCCAGTCACCAAGATGGCGCTGGGTGCCGCAAATCATTACGGTGCATGCGCGGTTTTGCCGTCAGTTCCGCCGCGATGGCGGTTTATTTCCCCAGGCAGCCTCTCTGAGGGTAAAAACATACCCACCACCACGATTTTGCTCCCACCATTGCTGCCTTGCTGCCACTATTACTGACTTCTATCACCAGGTAAGGCTTGATCCTCTCTCCCCCTTCTAGCTCCTGGCTGACTATCTTCTGCATCTCTGTTTAAACTAATCTCCTTCACAGGTGCACACTATCTTTTGTCCATGGAGGCCGCTGCTCCAGCAGACCATCCACGGACTATAAGGTAAGAGGGCATACGTTGGGTAAGTAGTGAAGATGAGAAAAGAGAGCCATGCCACTAATATCATCTTATCCTGATAGTTCTGGCAGGTCTTCAAGGTCATCGCACTCTAAACGCAAAGAACATTCACCTTCAAGACACTCTCATTCCCGGAGAAGCCAGTCAAGAACCTCCTCCCATCACCACAGAGATTCGGCATCATCCCACCAACCTCGAGATGACCACCATACCCATCCTGCGGCTAATGCCTGCTGGGTCTGTGGGGCACAAGCTCTGCTTAGTAAATTAGTATGCCAAACCTGCTTCGATGAGGCAACCCCTGATAAAGAGACGGATGCAAGGGAAGCATCCAACATAATTAGAGAGTCAGTAAAGGAATCTATTCTGCAGGTGGCAACATCCGAACCGATTAGACAAACTACATCGGCCATGACTTTTTATATTCTTCAAGATCAAGAGGACTCACCAGAGGAGGATGAAACTCCAATGCCCACCTCATTTGATTTCACACTAATAGATCCTTTCGCAAAAATCGGTGAAAGAGGCGATTATTTGGGAAGAAGAGAATGAAGGCCCACGCAAAATAAGGAAATACTTTCCTAACCTAAAAAAGCATCCCGAAACTTTCCCATTTATTGAAAAACTCGGGGAGTTAATAAAGGATGAATGGCAAAGCCGGATAAAAAAATCTTGTCTGAACAATAGGCTAGCCAAGCTTTATCCTCTAATGCCCTGTACACACGGTCGGATTTTCCGATGGAAAATGTCCGATCGGAGCGTGTTGTCGGAAATTCCGACCATGTGTGGGCTCCATCGGACATTTTCCATCGGATTTTCCGACACACAAAGTTGGAGAGCAGGAGATAAAATTTTCCGACAACAAAATCCGATCGCGTCAATTCTGACCGTGTGTGGCCTGTTCCGACGCACAAAGTGCCACGCATGCTCAGAAGAAATTCCAAGACGGAACAGCTTGTTCTGGTAAACTTAGCGTTCGCAATGGATGCAGCACTTTCGTCACGCTGCAATGTTAAAAATGGTTTAATACAGAGCACTCTCTTCTTCTTTATAATGTGGCAAGAATGAAGTAGTTTTGCTGCTCATATTCACACACACTTCTCCCAAAGTTTTATTTTTGTTTTTTTATTGGGATTCCCTGAATATATTGTTATTAGTTGTCACATCTGACATAATTTTTTTTTTATTTAATTTTTTTGGGGATTTTAAGCCTTTTTTTTTAATTTAATGTTTGTATTTTTTCCAAGGCTGATCTTTGTTCAATGTGATTTTTATTTTTACTCCAGAATATTTTTGTGTGTGTTTTGTGTGTCAAGTTAACCCAACACCATTGATATCTTTTATTATTTAATCTCCAGGAGATTGTTTGTTGTTGGTGTCCCTTGTTCATTTCACATTGTATATTTGAAATGTACCTGAATCCTCACAAACAAACTGTAATTTTTGAAGTAAAACACATAGGAGAGTATAATTCAAAACAAAAATCCTTTATTAAGGGATCAGAACCAAACAAAGAGGGAGGCAACACTGGATCAACAGGAGAAATTAGCGAAGCCTGGGACCCCCACGGCAGACATCAATTCTTGAACATCAAAATTGGTGGCCTGAGGAGTCCATATGTAAGGGAGGGCAGTCTGGTCCAGAATTCGCAGAGATCCGGAAAGCAGCAGATGACATCTGTGTCCCCAGGCTGTGGTACCACAAGAGGCTGCATCTTTTGGCCGACCAGACTGGATCCAGGGTCCTCACTTTCTGGTCTTCCTTACACGCTTCCTTCCGGGCTGTGCTGTTGGAGATGTGGCAGGAGGAGGAGTAGGACCTGGAGGAGGAGTAGGACCTGGAGGAGGAGGAGGACTGGGAGGACCTGGAGGAGAAGGAGGAGGAGGACCTGCAGAAGGAGGAGGAGGACCATCGCAAAGGTGTGTCTGAGTTGTAATTTGGCCCCTCATACCATTGTTAAGAGCCTCCAATATGAGGGACTCACACATGACTTGTTGGCCCTCCTCCATCCTCTGCATTTTATATGCAATGACGGCAGCAATGTCCTCCTCCACGGTCTGTCGTGCTCCCAGGACCTCTGTAGCCCTCCAAAAGAGTCCTCTGGTAGCCTCCTCTAGGGCACTCCTCCTACTGCCACTTTCTCTTTTCAGGGGGGGTGGAGGGACCTGCAGATCAGCCAGCCGGCTCGGCCCGGCCACCTCCTGGCTGAGACTTCCCTGTGTATGAAAAAGGGACATGGTTGTAATGTTTTGCATCATCAATCACAATCATAAATTAGTACTCCCAACTAACGTCTAGTTAACATCATTGATTGGACAAGCAGAAATATTTAGAGGAATGCTATACCTGGCTCAATCTGGGCTCCTCCACATGTGGCCTGGAAGGCCCAGGTTGGGCGTCAGAAGCCTCAGCCGGGGGGGAAGGAAGCATGGAAGAAAGACTGGAGAGGGATGGCCTGGGTTCAGTCTGGCCTGCCAGAAAATGCAGCCTGTCGTAGTACAACATCCTGGGGACATAGATGTCATCTGCTGCTCTGGATCTCTGTGAATCCAGGACCTTCTTGCGCTCCCATAGATATGTACTCCTCAGGCCACCAATTAAGATCTTTAAATAGGTGATGTCTGCCGTGGGGATCACCTGCTTCACAATTTCACACAATTGCACCAGTGCTGCCTTCCTCTTTGCTTGGTTCTTGAAATGGGGGTGTTTAATCTCCCACAGACAGGGCAGCTCCCTTAACATATCTACGAATACTGACATGAAGTCATTGTCTTTCAGTAGCATATCCATGTTCACTGCAAGACACAACACAAGACAAAGCCTAATGTCAGACAAAACTCTCCTAATCTTTTTACAATATAGGCCTCAATGTAGAAGCAGTATAGGCACAAGTTTGTCTCTTACCTTCGTTCTTACGATCGGCGCGTCCAATGCTCCTTCCTCCGCTCACAGATCGTACGTAATACGCACGCGTGTTACGCTTTATATACACTGCGCATGCGCGTAACTCCACCCGCCCCTGACGTTCTTTCTATTCTATTCCCCGCCCCTTTTTGTTCGGCGCAGTGGGGGAAGAGCACATGGCGGAGTCACAGCAGGTGCGTGCTAATTACAGGAACGAGGAGGAGGAGGAAAGCCCGGATCCGGACACGTCCCGATCTAGAAGGAGACGTTTTAAGGCCACAAATATGTCCTTTGGGGAGATGTTGGAGATGGTCGACATCATGAAGAAGTCCGACTATGACGGAAAGTATGGGCCTTACCCCAACTCCAATATCAGAAAGGCCAAGATCATGGCGAAAGTGGTCTAAAGTCTTCACAAGAATTTCGGGGTACGAAGATCGAAAGATCAGCTCAGGAAGCGGTGGTCGGACCTGAAATTGAGAGAGCCAGAGCAGTACCGAAAGATCCGGAGAGTGCTGCAAAAAAGTAAGTAGTTGTGCTGTGTTCCTATTCTTTCTGTCTTTATTCCATTCGTGCTGCTCCATATGCTTTTCTTAATTGTACAGTTTAAAAGGGCAACTTTAATGTTCATGGGCCCATTATTCGTTCGTATCAAACATTTTTCTTTCGGCCTCTAAAACACCATTGTTTAGGCCATATGCATTTTCCCACATTTTTTTTGGGCCTACTTGGATGCCAAATATTTGTTTGTGTAGATGGGTTTGTTACTCGAATGAAATGCAAACTAGATTCTGTGTAAGGAGAGGACACTGAGCAGCTGTTTTCACATCTGGACACTGGAGCACTAGTGTGGGACACAAGAACACCATTTTTATTAGGGGGGCCACACAGGTGCTCCAGTGTATACTATAGGGGGTCTCCATCTGTGAAGCTTGTACCAAACAGGTAAAGTATTGCAGCTTGACAAAGGGCAATAAAAAAAATAAATCTTGGAACTCGGCTAAAATAGACAATTGTACCCCACTTCCAAGCAATGTTTCCTATTTCTAGTTCTGCCATCAAATATCTGTGTGCTAATTATATTATTTTTATTTTACATAGGGGAGAAAAGACTCGGAGGACACCCCTCATCCGAGGAGACCACAGACCCCCCACCTGTGGAAGAAGTGGAAATAACACCAACCCAAGAAGAGCAGGAGGAAGAAGAAGATGTGGTGGAAATTGGCACCACAACAGGTGAGTGTCTGCGACCACAGACTCAGGTAAAAGAGATGGATGGTGGCAGATTTTTGATACCTGTTTTTGTTTTGTTTCTCTCTTTTTAGGTGATCGTGATCCAGATCCTTTCACATCAGAAAGTGCCCAGATCCTGATCGGGGAGATCATGGGGTGTAATGTAGAATTGCAAAACATACAGCAAAAAATCAATGATGTGATTAAAAAAAATAATAACATCATTGATGTTTTGGGGCGAATTTAAAACCCCACAAAATCACTTTTTGGATTGTGGTCCAATCTTTTAAATATTTTTGCAATGTTTTGAAAAGCCAAATTTGGAGGATGCACACAGTGTGCCAACATGTGCTATCTGCCATCACGGGAGATCAATGGACGCGTTTTGGGGGTGCAACCCCTTCCTCAATTATAAAGTAGCGGTGAGGAAGGGCTTGCTCCCCCAAAACACGTCCCTTGATCCCCCCTGATGGCAGCTAGCACATGTTGACATTCGTAAATTGGTGTGCATCTTCCAAATTTGGCTTTTCCAGGGTTGATTTCCCCCCATCTGAACGCAATATCAAACACAGTTCATAAATACTCATGTCTGATATTGCCTTCAGGTTTTACCTAATGTGAACTTTGTAAGTTCAAGTTTTTTGGCTTTCTTGTTGGTTTTACACAGGCCTGTTTTATCTTAAATGGACATTTCGATTTTTGATAATGCTACTCCAAAAATTGTTATACAACAAACATGTTGGTTTGTTTTAAAAACCTTTGGTAAATGCACATGTGATTGTGCAGGTATAAAAAATTTGGTTAATCAAGAATGTGTGGATTATTGTCTCAACACTACAACACTTTTGGGGTGATGTAATTGCTGTTTTCTGCGAAAATGGGGGTTATTTCCTAAGGGCAAATCCTCTTTGCACTACAAGTGCAGGTTCAGTGCAGTTGCAAGTGCACTTGTAGTGAAATGTGTTTTTGCATTTAGTAAATAACAGCCAACAGTGCTTTGTATAATAAGGTTACCAATCACGACATTTTCTGCACTCAAAACATTTCTGTCAGGGTCAGCTAAAACAAACACAAGCAGTAAATGTCCACAAAGAATTTTTTTTTTTTTATTATTATAAAAAGGCTTCACAGATTTGCTGGCATATTGATAGCCCCCCTACCCGCAAAGAACTCCAGGTAGCGTAACCGGACATCACGGGCACTCAGGGAGGGCAAGCCAGGACGGCCACTTTCAAGCGCCGTCAGTGTGGTTTGATGTATCATTCCGGCCTCAGGCCCAAATGAGCCAGCATAGTTGGCTGAATGTTTCCTTAAAAAGTTATGGAGAACACAGCACGCAAGTATAATATGGTTCAGTTTATACTCCGCCATATGGATGGGTGTCATAAATAGGCGGAACCGGCTGGCCAGGATTCCAAATGTGTTCTCCACCACTCTTCGGGCTCTGGCCAGCCGGTAATTAAAAACCCTCTGTTCCGGGGTGAGGGTCCTCATTGGGAATGGCCGCATCAGGTGGTCCCCCAGCGCAAACGCTTCATCAGCAACGAACACAAATGGGAGTCCTTCAACTTTGTTCTCTGGAGCTGGCAAGTCCAAGCTGCCATTGTGGAGACGCCTGTAGAACTCCGTCTGGGCGATGACTCCACCATCGGACATCCAGCCATTCTTCCCCACGTCCACATACAAGTCGTAATTAGCCGACACCACCGCCATCATCACTATACTATTGAACCCCTTGTAATTATAATAGTACGACCCCGAGTTGGGTGGTGGGACGATGTGGACGTGTTTCCCATCAATTGCCCCTCCGCAGTTAGGAAAGTCCCACCGCTCGGCAAAGTGGGAGGCCACAGTCTGCCATTCCTGTGGCGTGGAAGGAAACTGTTGAGGAAAAAACAATAAACATTACTATTTTTACTCAGAAACATGGCAAGCAGATTAGACACAAACATTATGGGGCAACCTCCAGATAGCATTTATTAAGGGGAATTTAACAACGCCAAAGTATAAGGTACACCTATCATATCCCCCCCCCCTCTCATGGGCCATTTCTAACATTATAGGGGGTGTGTGGAAATCTTGGACAGGTAACCCTCTTCACTTCATTGAGAGATGAATGCCTAAATAATGGGTATTACTTGGAACAGCCCCTCCTTAGTTACACTATTGGTAGCCCACTGGACAGGTAAGAAGTGTCATAATACAAAGATAGAAAGACACACTGTACACATTTGAGGACATTTGGACATTCTGCTATTACCTATCAAGATAATAATAGGATCCCAAAACTTTAAACAGTACCATTTGAAAGTATACAGGCAGGCCCTTGCACTACATGCTTTGGGGAATTCATCCATAAATCTGACCACAAAAGAGATGGGTATAGTGTGTATGGGTTTGGTAAAGTCAGCAGATAGATGATTGAGGATAGATAGAGAATTGGGATCAGCTGACTTAGCAGTTGGGGGAGGGAGGGTTACTAAAAATGATTTGGGGACACCACAAAAAAACGCCTCTGGCACTCTGCCAGAATTTAAAGCAAAAATACCATTTCCAAACATTTTAGGGGGTGTTTGGGGTAAAGCACTACTATGGAGCAGAAAAAATACATTGTATCAGGGACACGTGAAAAACTGGATGCACTTTTAGTGAGTCCGGGAGTTCAAGTTCATATGCAACTTCATTAATTCTTCGCTTAACGGAAAACGGCCTAAGAAACTTGGGACCCAATTTCTTGGACGGGCAAGCCAACCTGAGGTTTACTGTGGACAACCATACCTGATCCCCAGGTGCAAGTAATAGCTCACCTCGCCTTTTCTTATCGAAGGTTGCTTTATTATACTCCTGGGTCCTGGTCATGGTCTCCTGTAAAACTTGGTTGTTGGAGGTAGAGAAATCCAATTTCTCCTGGACAGCGGGTACTGTACATTCTGGAAGAGAGTTAGGCAAAAATGAAGGGTGGAAATCATAATTTGCAAAAAACTGAGTTTGTTTGATAGCAGAGTGAATAGAATTGTTATAGGCGAATTCGGCCAATGGAAAAATAGAAATCCAATCATCCTGAGCAAAAGAAGAAAAACATCGCAAATATTGTTCAAGGGTCTGGTTTGTTCTTTCTGTTTGCCCATTCGTCTGGGGATGATAAGCTGATGAAAATGAAAGTTCAATGTTCAAGGTTTTACACAGAGACCTCCAGAATCGGGAGGTAAACTGTACCCCCCGATGTGAAACGATATTGACTGGTACCCCATGGAGCCTGATGACTTCTTTGATGAATGCTTGTGCCGTTTCTGTGGCTGAAGGGGTGCCCTTCATTGGGACAAAGTGGGCCATCTTCGACAACCGGTCCACTATGACAAAGATTGAGGTGAAACCCCCAGCCGGGGGTAATTCTACAATAAAGTCTATAGAGAGCATTTTCCAGGGCCTATCTGGGACAGGCAAGGGCTTTAGTAGTCCCCATGCCTTTGTTCTGTGCCCTTTGTTTCTGATGCAGGTGGTACAGGACTCTACAAACTTTTTACAATCCTCGCGTAGCTGAGGCCACCAAAAGGTACGCTGTACCAAATCAGTGGTCTTAGCCACGCCAAAATGCCCAGCCAATGCATGATCATGGCAGAGCTCTAGTACTGCAACTCGTAGTGTCTCAGGTATAAAGATCCTATTCTCATGCCACAGTAACCCATCCTTAACTTGGAGCTCTGCCCTAATGGGAGATCCCAATCCCGCGGAAGCCTGCTTAATTTGAGAAAGCAGGTTTCCCTGAAGTAAAAGAAAATTCCCCGGGGACAGAATGGTATCTGGAGGGGAAATCTCTTGGGACTTATGAAACACCCTGGATAGGGTGTCAGGTTTGGTATTTTTGGAACCAGGGCGATAAGTGACATGAAAGGAGAACCTGGAGTAAAAGAGAGCCCACCTGGCCTGACGTGGCTTCAACCTCTTTGCAGATCTCAAATACTCCAGGTTCTTATGATCCGTAAAGATTAGGACTGGATGAGCGGCACCCTCCAACAGACAGCGCCACTCCTCTAATGCTGACTTGATTGCCAACAACTCTCTGTCACCTACATCATAATTTCTCTCTGCCGTGGACAATTTACGAGAAAAGAAGGCCACAGGATGCAGCAGGGCCTTAGTTCCCTGTCTTTGGGATAGCACTGACCCTACTGCAATTTCAGATGCGTCTACCTCTAGTATGAATGGCAGAGAGGAATCTGGATGCTTGAGTACAGAGGCGGAGGTAAAAAGACCCTTGAGAGTCTCAAAAGCCTTTTGGGCTTCAGCAGACCAATGGAAGCGTGTACCTTGTTTCGTTAGTTGGGTGATGGGTGTAATGATAGCTGAGAACCCCTTAATAAATTTACGGTAAAAGTTAGCGAATCCAACAAATCGCTGGATTCCTTTCTTGTCTGTCGGGACTGGCCAATCTAGGACTGCAGTGACCTTTTGAGGGTCCATCTTAATGCCCTTATTGGAAATGACTAACCCCAAAAATGTAATACTTTCCTGTTCAAATTCACATTTTTCAGCCTTTGCATATATAAGGGTAAAATGCTTTTGATTGTATTGATTTATAATTGCTTTATTAGGGTAAACTGCTTCTGATTGATAATTGTTTCTTGATTAATAAGCAGATATATGAAAAGCTTGCATTTTAGATGAACTTGTAATTTCTGTGATATTTCAGCTAAGACTTCAACCTCTGTGGTTTTTTAGCTACGGAAGCAATAATCTATTTAGATATTAGGTGTTAAGTTAGTTAAGTTAGTTTAAGATAAGTTCTTTATTTTACATACATTTGTTCTAACCGCAAGCTGTAACATTTGAATTCATAGAATGTGGTTACCACACTTCTACTTAGGTGATATTAGAATTCTTAGAATATAGATACGCGCTTCTGTTTAAATGACGCACAAACTTAGTCTATGCGGATGAGACCCAGGGAGGTGTGATAAAGACAGCTATGTGGTAACACACAAAGAGAGGTCATGTTATGTTGCTATGATGTATAACTTTAACTTGTATTTTGATTGGTCCTTTAACTTGTATTTTGATTGGTCCACCTACGAGTGGAATACGTGACAGTTACTCTATATATTCAAATGCTCGAGAACCCATTAAAGTGTATTCATGATTCACGTACAACCCGTGTATGTGTCTTGTTTACCTCACCGGTGAAGGGGTTGAAATCCACACACCCAGTGTCCGAGCCTAGGCTAAGAGGTCCAAAAGAACCGAACCTAACAGAGCTGGTGTCAGAAGTGGGATGGTCCTGTCCGGCAGGTAAGTGGACAATATTTTACCTAATTTTTGGTGAAGTCTGTACACTTATTCTGTCGTGGCGACCGACCACAATTTTTGTTGTAGACTGTTTTATTGATATTCTGTGCTTCTGCAGAAGGCTAGGCTGGCCTCTGGGAAGTTAAAGGTCGGGTTCTCTACAGGAAAGAGATAGTTTGACTAGTGCAGGTCAAAAATTATACTTGGGAAGTAATTTTTACGCTCAAGTACAAAGGACAGGTGTTATTGTGGAGCCCCATTGATAGAAAGCGCGCATATGAATTATTGGTATATGCATATTGTTTATTTTTTATTATTGCATTTTAAAATTGTGAAAAGTTATAGTTTACTGCTTATAGCATAAGTATTGTACCAATATTATTGTTGAGTAAGGAAATTTTAAAAGTCAATAGTTGTTCATAAGAATTCTTGTTATTGGATTTAGAGTATAGATACTGTTTATGTTACAGGCCACGTAAGTATCTCTTTTCAAATGTCTATGGGCTTGCATGATTATTGTGAATTACCTAACACTAGATGTGGTCAATGCAGATTAGGCTTGTTGTTTCTGTACCAAGAAGACCTTCCCATATTAATATCCACTAGACCTTACGGTTTCACTACCAGACTGGGAAAAACCCCAGTCTATCCCCAAACTGACAACTCAACTACCTCATATTTGTTGAAAATTAATATACATAATTTTATAGGTGAGGACAACTTATTGTACGGGTCTTCCTTTGACGAAGTAAAATCCCAGATCATAAGACATACTGGTTGCTACCATCCCTGTCCCTATTCTAGCCACCAAATACCACCAGAGATAAATGGGGAATTCTGCAGACAAGATAGACAAGGAAGCCCAGACCCAGATACAGACTCAGATACCCCAAACTGGTCTGGTCTGTCAGCCCACTCCATATGAGTACCTATATACCCTTGTCCCAGTTGGAAGTATGGAACCTTTCTGGACCAACGTCCGATTAAGGTGTCACCAAATAGGACTTTCAGACATAGGCACGGCTGGCCCTTGTAATGAAAGTGACTGGCAGGAAGTCCAGAAAATTTGTGGAACCCATAAAAATAGTTACCCTCCGGGATCGGGATCATGGGACCCAGATTATATGAAACAAACATGTAAATTGTGGGAGGGTCATTTAAAAACATATAAAAAAAAGTATGTGAAAGTAACTAAACAAAAGGGTCAGTTGACCAACACACTTCCCTCTGCCCCAGAACCACCTCCACCTTATGTTATGGTAAAAGATGACACAGTAACCCCAGAAAGAAAATTAGCTCTCTACCCCAATCTAGAGACAGACCTAATACCCGGTATAGACATGAATACTATGATAACCCTCATACACCAATCAGCAACCCCTAATCAAAGAGCCCAATGGAAGTTAGAAATGGATCAAAAAGGTGAGGAGGAAGGTACAAAGACAGAAGAGGAGACAGAGGATGAGTATGGTAGAGAGGAAACAGATGCAGAGTTATCCCTAAGAAAAGAAAGAGAAATGACAGAAAGAATTCATGCTGAGAAAGAGGCTGAGGGGAAGGAGAGATATGAGAGGCTTTTAAAAGAACAAGAAGAAGTTAACAGAAGGCTGGAGGAAGAGATAAGACAGAAAGAATGGGAAATAGCAAATAGGAAAACGGAGATGCTCAAAGAAATGGAAATTCTAGACGCCAGAGATTTAGAAATAAAAAAGAGAAAGGAAGACACAGAGGCAGAATTTAAGAAATTCCTCCCTGTGGAACAAGAGGAAGAAGAAGGTGAGACCCTAACTCCAGAAGAAGAAAATATAGTGAGTCAGGTCCTACACAGCCCACAAATGCTCACCCGCATACAAAGAAAACAACAACGCCTAGGTATTACTGGTACCGAAGGCATCCCCAGCCATTCCCCGCCAACAGAGGTAAAAGATACACAGGAAAAGGAAGGTCCTACCTCCTCTTACCCCATGATATCTATGGGAGAAACTGTAATTCATGTACCCTTACCTCTGGGACAAATACAGAAAATTAAGGATCTATGCCCCATACCAAAAAGATACCCCCGCGAGGCCTGTAGTTTCCTCCAGAAATATTGTACCGGGGCTAGTCTAGATGGGGAAGATTTGAGGGGTCTTTTGGACATTTTGGATCCTGATCCTGCCAGTAATTTAGAGGTAAAGGACCTGTATAAAACCCATATTGTTGTAGACGGGGGAAACTGGGAAGCCTTCTGGGCAGCAGTCTGTAAACATTGGTGTGCTACCTATAAGGGTCAGAATGCTCTCCAAGAGTTAGTAATGGCCAAACAAGAGTCAAAAGAAAAATTCTTTGACTTCTGCACCCGTGTACACAAGTTGTTTAAAAATACTGATGAGGCGGGAGACTCCGTGTTCATGACCACCATCATGACTGGGGGTGATCCAAAAATAACTCAATTCCTTAAACTAGTGACTCCTAACTGGATGTCACAGAAGGCAGAAGATTTCATGAAGGAGAATAGGCTTAGGGACATAGCAGGGGTATTCAACCAGAAGGGTGGTACCTTCTATCAGGACGAACTAGGTGCAGACATCATGACCCCTCAGATAGTACCCCCAGACCAGGCTTGTTTCAGCTGTGGTCAATATGGACATTGGAAATCCCAGTGCCCTAGGAGAAAGGGGTTACAAAGGAAACAGGATAACCGGCAGAGAGGTAGAGGACAAGGAGGACAGGGATATCCCTATGGCCCCCAGCCAGCCAGGAACCAGGTTTACCAACCTAGGTACCAAGAGAATCCCCCACCTTCCAACACCTATCAAAGACCTTATCAGCCACCACAGATCTCTGTTGGAATCTTTGACCGAGGCACCAGCCCTGGGACTGATGAATTACAAAAAGGATACACATCTATACTGTGTAGTATCCGGTCCAACATTTGCAGCGGTACTGGCTCAGAGCCATGGTAGCGGATACAGGCCAGTGGCTTACATTTCCAAGAAGTTACCAGTGCAGGTACAGGGCATGCCAGCTTGTCTCCAAAACATTGCTGCATGTGCCATGGCTGTACAGGAAGCCAGCAAAATAGTGTTAGGACACCCCATGACACTTCACACCACCCACACAGTCACTCATCTTCTACAAAACCTTAATACACAACATATGACCACCCAGAGGGCAAGTGGGTATGAGATTCTTCTTCTCAACACTGCAGGACTTAAAATCAAATACACACCTGACACAACACCTATTGTAAGAATGTTACATTGCCTGCTCAAAATTCTTCCTCAAAGTGAACCAGAGGTGCCCCATGATTGCACCATTCGACTGGAACAAGTCACTTCACCTAGAAGGGATCTTACTGATGTACCACTTAAAGAGGCAGAGGATGTATTTGTAGATGGTAGTTGCTCCAGACCTACTGATCATACCTTTCTAACAGGGTACTCTGTTGTGCAGCTACCAGATGTGGTTCTGGAAGCTGATGTCCTACCAGGAGGATCTGCACAAATTGCAGAGCTCACTGCTTTGACCCGGGCATGTACCCTCTTTAAGGACAAAGAGGTGAACATTTACACAGACAGCAAGTACGCATACGGGGTGGTACACGACTATGGGGTCATTTGGGCGAAAAGAGGGTTTAAAACGGCAGATAACAAAAATATCTCCAACAAAGAGCAAGTCCTAGCGTTGCTAGAGGCAATCAAATTACCCCGCAAAATATCCATTGTCAAGGTGAAGGCTCATACCACTGATAAAGGCACCATAGCAAGAGGGAATGCTCTGGCAGACAGAATAGCTAAAGATGTGGCTCTTAAAGCCAAAGTATCCCCAACCCCAACTTCTGTGTTCTTCCAACAAGATTTCAACTCCCCAGACTTCCCCACTGTGGCCGCTCAAATGCAGTCCTCTGCTACTGAGAAGGATGTAATACATTGGTCCAAAGAAGGATTGACCAAAGACCATAATGGTCTTTGGACAAAAGGGAGGGTGATAGGCATTCCCACAGCTAGTGCCCCCCTTCTTTTGTCATATCTTCATGGCCCTGGCCACATAGGATCAAAACCCCTTTTAAAACTTTATGAGGAACTATTTTGTACCCTAGACTCCCACAAACAAGCTGAGACACTGACCAAGAGTTGCCTAACATGTGCCCAGAACAATGTACAAGGAAAAAGATATGGCCTGCATGGGGTTCTACCTCCACCTTTGGGCCCATTGCAGGACCTCCAGGTGGACTTTACCCATATGCCTACCCAGAAGGGTAACTTAAAGTACTTACTGGTCATCTTGGACAAATGGTCAGGTTGGGTTGAGGCAATTCCCACCACAGGGGAAACCGCAAAGATAGCTGCCAGAGGTATACTTAACCATTGGATCACCAGGTTTGGGATCCCTCAGAGAATCTGGTCTGACCAAGGCCCAGCCTTTACCTCTGCTGCTACACAAGAGTTGGCCAAAATACTGGGAATTCAATGGAAACTTCACATCCCCTACCACCCCCAGAGTGCAGGAATGGTAGAGAGAATGAATAGGAACATAAAAGACAAATTAAAAAAGGCAACCCAGGGTACTTTTAAGAACTGGATAGATTTCCTACCTACTGTCCTATTCCAGATTAGAACCACACCTCACTCAAAAACACTGTTCTCCCCTTTTGAAATATTAATGGGAAAGCCATGCCAAATAGACATTCCCAAGCTAGACTCAACTGAAGACATTAACCTATATTCTTTGCAGGAAAAGTACGTGAAAGAACTGGTAAGTAGCATTGAAGGAATCAATGAGCATGTGTCTGTCACCCATCTTCCTCTTTCCACAGAACCTACCCATCCCTTCATTCCGGGTGACAAGGTCCTGATCAAGCAGCTGGCTGGAAGGAAAACTACTGGACCCATCTTCACTGGACCATGGGACATCGAGAAAGTTTCCAGGACGGCTGTACTGACTACTTACTCACCCCAATGGATCCATGCGAGTCGACTAAAGAAGAGCCCCAACTATCCGAACACTCCGGATCCACCGGTACCATCACCTCATCCCAACCCGAACTATCTGGAGGAACCAACACTCTCAGATCAGGAGATAGAACTGATGGAGGAAATGGAGAACCTTGCCTTGCAAGACCAGGAGAACAATCAGGAGAAGGAGGAAGGAGACGAATCCAATTGACCAAGAACAAAAAATTCATATACTTCATATGCCTAGCTGCCCTGATTTTTACTGTTTTTGCAGGCATCTGTGTTTTCATAATATGCTATGATCACAAATCATGTGGGTGGGAGAGCATGGGAACCAATGAAACACACCATAGAAATAAGAGAGCCATTAAACCCACTTATTGGTCTAATAGAGATGCCCCTAGGGATCCCAAATGTTGTTACCCCCGCGACATGTCAAAGCGAATGCCTGTCCAAAATCTCATACTGGGATATTACATAACCCCTGATAACTGTCCCATATCAGCATTAAAATTACTCCTTAAAGCATCTACAAAGAATAATAGATCCCAAATGGTAATGTGTGTTCCATCCAAACACCCCTTCGTAGTTAAAACCATATTGCAGGCAAACAGCACCAAAACAAATATCACCCAATTGACAGTAGACAAGGTATCAAAAATTGCAATTGTCAGGAACAAGGACATTAAAGTAGTCAACAAGAGATCCAAATTAGGTTCAGGAATAAAAGTTAATAGGCCCCCACCCCCTTTGCAAGACAGTAAAACTTATAGTTTATTGTCAGACATCCCACATCACTTTAAGCTACAATATCAATTTGGGAGATCTTTTAGTAGACATGAGAATGTACCCTGCTGGGTATGTTCCCATATGGGAACGGGTAGGACTCAAATGCCCATGGTAGGAAAACCTGTTGATCTGGAACTACTGACCAAGCAAACAGATATACATGAAACGGCTAATATCACTATTAGGCCTAACCCCATCATCTTTTCAGGTTACACTGATGAGCCAGATTTTTGTTTCTTAAATGGCGCATCACTGACAGAAGGAGGAATTCCTAATGGGGAATTTTGCAGGAACACAAAGGTAAATTTTACACTTCGAGATGTACAAAGGTTCATGGCAGATAGGTCATTTGATATCGTAGGGTTAAATACTGCCATGATTGCTGATGCGGATGAAAGAGTAGGTAATTATACACTCTACAATATTTCTGACTGTGTTCATGCCAGGTCTGGAATGGATAAAACACCCTTGCAGAATTGGTTGCATACTTATCACATGAATGACCTTTTCATTAACACTGATTCCACTCCTAGTTTGGGTGATTGGCTCTGTTTGGTAGGACTACGCTCAGTGCGTAGTGCTCAAGAGGAGGTTTCTTCTGCCCCACATTTGCCCAGGGGATGGATGGTGTGTTGTGGTCTCACCTGTCATACCTCCATCCCCATCCCCATAGACTCTGAGACAGGAGGTTGGTGCACCCTAGCCCGAATGATTCCATACATGGGTATATCTGGTGATACTCAAACTGTCCACATGGTTCCAGCCCATGGGACACTTTCATTCTCACGCCCTAAGAGAGCAATTACTGCCTGGTGGGAGAAATTATTAGCCTCCATAGGAGGAATAGGAATGTGGTCTGCACTGGAGGATATTGATAGATACTCTGACATCATACTTGGTTTGATAAACTCCTCATCCAGAGATATCAACTTATTAAATGAGGAGACTCTTAAACTAAGAATGCAACAAGAACTTATCATTATACATCAGGAACAAATGTTAGCTGCTATCACTGGTCTATGTAATCTTATGGATAATAAGGAAATGTGTTGTACTTATATCCATAACTTTACTACCCCAATTGAACATTTGACTGTACCTGATTATCATGATATAATACAGAACCATGCCACTCAAAGAAGTAAACTATTAGAACAGGCCAGGACGTTCACAGACGACTGGAATCCTCTTTCAGGTGTGGGAGGTTGGTTCGGAGGAGCTTGGTCCAACATTACAGGATTCTTTAAAAAGATAGGCATAGTGTTGCTCTTGGTAATTGTTTTGTTTTTCGCCATATACCTGGTTGTTAAATTAGTGTTCTGTATCCTGGGTAGAATGGGGAAACTGGAGGTGACTAAGGAGGCTACCCCGGACCCTAACTTGCTCCTTTCTTCTCTTCCCTCAAAGGGAGAAGGGAGATGGTATGATACTGCTATGTAAAAGTGATCAATGACATCTGGACAGATGACATGATCAAAGGGAGGTTTATAAGGGTAAAATGCTTTTGATTGTATTGATTTATAATTGCTTTATTAGGGTAAACTGCTTCTGATTGATAATTGTTTCTTGATTAATAAGCAGATATATGAAAAGCTTGCATTTTAGATGAACTTGTAATTTCTGTGATATTTCAGCTAAGACTTCAACCTCTGTGGTTTTTTAGCTACGGAAGCAATAATCTATTTAGATATTAGGTGTTAAGTTAGTTAAGTTAGTTTAAGATAAGTTCTTTATTTTACATACATTTGTTCTAACCGCAAGCTGTAACATTTGAATTCATAGAATGTGGTTACCACACTTCTACTTAGGTGATATTAGAATTCTTAGAATATAGATACGCGCTTCTGTTTAAATGACGCACAAACTTAGTCTATGCGGATGAGACCCAGGGAGGTGTGATAAAGACAGCTATGTGGTAACACACAAAGAGAGGTCATGTTATGTTGCTATGATGTATAACTTTAACTTGTATTTTGATTGGTCCTTTAACTTGTATTTTGATTGGTCCACCTACGAGTGGAATACGTGACAGTTACTCTATATATTCAAATGCTCGAGAACCCATTAAAGCGTATTCATGATTCACGTACAACCCGTGTATGTGTCTTGTTTACCTCACCGGTGAAGGGGTTGAAATCCACACACCCAGTGTCCGAGCCTAGGCTAAGAGGTCCAAAAGAACCGAACCTAACAGCATATAGACCATGTTGTCGAAGCCGGCCCAACACACTTCTGACGTGCCTGCAAAGGGATTCAAGGGAACAAGAAAAAATGAATATGTCGTCTAAATAGACGATAACAAACAGGTCTAGAAAGTCACGTAACACATCATTGATAAAGTACTGAAATGTGGCAGGGGCATTGCACAGGCCGAACGGCATCACGAGGTACTCAAAATGTCCATAGCGGGTACGAAAGGCGGTCTTCCATTCGTCTCCATCCCTAATACGAACTAAATTGTAGGCTCCACGGAGATCAAGTTTGGTGAATATGGTGGCCGTCCCCAGTCTTTGGAACAACTCTGGCACCAGGGGGAGAGGGTACCTATTCTTCACAGTGATCTTATTTAGTTTGCGGTAATCCACACAAGGTCTAAGGGTCTTATCTTTTTTCTGCACAAAGAAGATGCCTGCACCTGCGGGAGACGTGGATGGATGAATGAAGCCCCTTTTAAGGTTCTCATCAATGTATTCTTTCAAAGCCCCTTATTCCACTTCAGTTAAAGGAAAGATTCTTCCAAAAGGAATTTCAGCACCGGGAAGTAATTCGATGGGACAGTCATAGGCCCGGCGAGGGGGTAACACCTCGGCCCTCTGCTTGCTAAATACGTCCAAAAAGTCATGATATGCAGAAGGGATGGACGGATGTAGACTACGGTCTGTATCTAGGCAGAGCAGAGTAGGGTTCTCCTGGGCATTCTGAGTTCTGCAGAATTGCTGACAACTGGAAGAAGGAAAGGTAACCTCACCCATGATCCAATTAATGTCCGGATTATGAGCCTGTAACCATGGCATGCCGAGGATTATGGGAAACAGGGGTGAAGTGATAATATCCAGGCGTAGCTGTTCTTGATGGACGTTGGAAATGGAGACGGGTATTGGGATAGTCTCTTGAGTAACAGGTCCAGATTTGATAGCGGTTCCATCAGCTAGGTGGATGGAGAACCCGTGGGCTTTAGGCAACAAAGGTATCTGGTGTTGGGTGGCAAAAAGAGAGTCCATGAAACAGCTGCAAGCTCCGGAATCAATAATGACGGTTATTTGCAGAGTCCTTCCTGGAAGCTGTAGCAGGAGAGAGAGAGCGAGGTGAGTGGTATTTTTAGCCAGAGGTGCAACATAGTCCGTGGACAAGGATAAGCACTTACGGAGTTTGATGGGACAGTTCCTGACATAGTGCCCAGGTTCCCCGCAATACAGGCACAAATTATTTGCTCAATGACGTTGTCGTTCCTCCTGGGTGAGAGAAGGCCGCAGGACTCCTACTTGCATTGGCTCAGATCAGTTAAACGTGGAGACAGGTGGTGTTGGTGCTGAGTGATGGGGAACCTTAGGGGTAACCCAAGTTGGACGAGAAGATCCCATTGCTCTCTCAGACCTACGCTCTCATAGGCGTCGATCGATCTGAATGGCTAGATAGATTAAGGCATTTAAAGTCAGTGGTGTACCCACCCTGGCCAATTCATCCTTCAGAGAGTCAGACAGTCCCATCCGAAACTGATAGCGGAGAGCCGCATCATTCCAATTAGTGTCCGCACTCCACTTCCTGAATTCAGCCACATAGTCCTCTGCTGCCCTGCGACCCTGTTGAAAGGTATGCAGAACCGTCTCCGCAGTTACGGACAGCTGGGGGTCATCATACAACTGACCCAATGCGTCAAAGAAGGTGGAGAGATTGGTTAAGGATATATCCTTTTGCTCCAAGAGGTGATGGGCCCAGGTTTGGGGGTCACCAGAAAGCAGAGAAATTACGTAGCCCACCTTGGTAGCCTCCAGGGAAAAGGTACGTGGCTGAAGAGCGAAAAATAATTCACAGGAGTTGCGGAAGGCCCTGAACTTATGGTGATCTCCGGAGAAACGTTCAGGTGTAGGAACCTTGGGTTCTGGAGGGAGCATCACCACCGTTGAGGAAGGTCCGACTGAAGGAGCAGGAGCAGAAGGAGCCCCCTGGATCCCAATGGGATTAGACAAAGTTAGCACTCGTTCCTCCAACCTGGTGTATCCTTGCTGCAGATTCTTGACTGCTTCAGTTAATCCTGCCAGGTGTGCACAAAGTTCCTCCATGGGAGATGTTCCCTGCTCAGGCTCAGACATGGCTGTCTGCTACTGTCACATACCTGGTAGGTTTTGAGCCTGATGTGCAGAGAAAGACCTCCCTTACAGCTCCCACTCCAGTTCCCCTGGAATGGAGACAGAGGGCCAGGAGTGAGGAGTGGTATGGGTGCCTGGCAGGATCAACAGTCATTGGAGTTCAGTAGTGGTGGCACCCTCTGGAATCTGAAGCCAAGAGAATACTGAAGACAGAGACTGGAATGCAGGAAGGACCAGGAACCCAGCAGGTAAGAGCCTGGAACGCTGGACTGGAACAGACAGCAGGTAGGAGCCTGGAACACTGGACTGGAACCAGGAACAAATAGCAGGTAGTAGACTGGAACGCTGGACTGGAACAGACAGCAGGTAGAAGCCTGGAACACTGGACTGGAACCAGGAACAAACAGCAGGTAGTAGACTGGAACGCTGGACTGGAACAGACAGCAGGTAGGAGCCTGGAACACTGAACTGGAACCAGGAACAAACAGCAGGTAGTAGACTGGAACGCTGGACTGGAACAGATAGCAGATAGTAGACTGGAACGCTGGACTGGAACAGGCAGCAGGTAGTAGACTGGAACGCTGGACAGGAACAGGCAGCAGGTAGGAGCCTGGAACGCTGGGCTGGAACAGACAGCAGGTAGGAGCCTGGAACGCTGGGCTGGAACAGACAGCAGGTAGGAGCCTGGAACGCTGGGCTGGAACAGACAGCAGGTAGGAGCCTGGAACGCTGGGCTGGAACAGACAGCAGGTAGGAGCCTGGAACACTGGACTGGAACAGACAGCAGGGGGGAGCCTGGAACGCTGGACTGGAACCAGGAACAAGCAGCAGGTAGTAGACTGGATGCTGGTATGCACAGCAGGAAGGTCAACAAGCCGGTGGTCGGTATCGGTCGGACAGCAGAGGTACCAGGGGTAATACAGAGGGATGGTCAGGCAAGCCAAGAGGGTCTGGTGCAGGCGGATAGCAGGATGGTCAAACAGGAAGCCGGGTCAGATAGCAGAATACTCAGATCAGATCAGGTTACACACACGGAATGCTGTAGAGCAGACAGCGGGGATAGTGTGTGATAGACCAGTTTAAATAGCCCACCTGACACCAGCGGGAGTGCGCGCGTGCGTGCCCGTGCGTGACCGCACCCGTGAACGCGCGCGCATGCGCAGTAGGACCCGTGGCCGTGTTCCCGTGCGCTTGGATCGCCGGTTACTGGCAGGATCTTCATGACGGCCTAGCAGGAGATTTCGTGGCAGAGGCGTCGGTTGATATAATAAGATCTTCAGCAAGAGCAATGTGTGCCTCGGTAATGTCCAGGAGAGCGCTATGGTTAAAGCCCTGGGTCGCAGATGCAACCTCCAAAACCAGTTTGTGTAGAATAGCCTACGATGGAACCAACCTGTTCGGTCCCAATCTAGATTCCGCAATCTCGAAGGTTACGGGAGGTAAATCGGGTCTTCTCATAAAAGACCCAGACAACAAAAAAACCCACTTTTTAGACGTCATCTGCCTGAAAGATAATGAGAAGCAAAAAGTCTTACAGACCAGGGAAAGAATTTAAACGGAACTGGCGAAATCCCCAACCATCCTTTGTGAGGGTGCAAAAATCCAAAGCCCCAATACAGGAGATCAGCAAAAGTCATTTTGATGGCACGCATGCCCAGCCCACGATAGTAGGAGCGAGGTTGAGGCTATTTGTTCAGGTATGGACAGATCATATAAAAGACCCCTGGACGATATCCACCATCCAGGAGGGTCACAGATGGACATTCAAACACAAACTCCCCAAAGTTATCAGACTGCCATCATCTCTCCAGAAACGAAAACTCCTAATCAAGTATATCCTGGAATTGCTACAAAACCAGTCAATCGTAGAGGGTCCACGGGAACAGAGGGGCGCAGGTTTTTATTCTACGCTTTTCCTTGTAACAAAGAAGACAGGAGACTTGAGGCCGGTGTTACATTTAGAAAGCCTCAACGAAACAATTCTAGTTGAATCCTTCAAAATGGAGAGCCTCCAATCCATATTACTATCAGTTTGAACAAAAGATTGGATGCTGTAGGTTGATTTGTCCGATGCCTATCTGCATATTCCCGTACACAAAACCTTCCAGAAATACCTACGCTTTGCAATAGGTCACCAGCACGTATAACAGAATCTGGGAGAGTTACACTGCATTTGCACAGCAACAGTCCTGGGACCCGCTCTCCCCTTCAGTCTCTCAAATTCTAGAGTTACTGCAACTAGGCCTGGAGAAAGGACTAGGTTCGAGCACTCTTAAAGTTCAAGTCTCTGCCCTGTCTGCCATGATGGGAATCAGATGGGCTCTAAATCCCCTCATAATTCAATTCCAGAAAGCATGCCTGAAAATAAGGCCACCCAGGAAGCCAACTTTCCCGACATGGGACTTATCAGTTGTTCTAGAAGCTCTGTCAAGGGAACCCTTCTTTCCTTTGGAATCAATATCCTTATGATATCTAAAACAATGTGAGGACCTCTGCGCTACTAAAAGATGAAAATGTATGTAGTGCTGCAAAATCTAATGGTGTTCACAAATCAAGCATTGAGAAATATAAAAACAAAGTGATTTTGCGCAAAACTTATGGGATCTAACGTTCAAGTTAACCTTTCTGGTTGCAATAACATCTGCTAAAAGGGTCTCAGAGTTGCAAGCTTTGTTAATAAAAGAGCCTCATCTAGTTTTCTGCCCGGATAGAGTCATCCTCAGACCCTCGGAACAATTTATACCTAAGGTAGCATCTACCTTCTACTTCAACTCTGAAATCAATCTACCAGTTTTCCTTACTAGCGAAGGGGACCCACACCCTTTGGACGTAAAATCCATTATTTCTTCATACTTAGAAGTTACTAGACCATTCAGGAATACAGAAAACCTTCTAGCTATCCCGCATGGTACAAAAAGAGGTCAGACAGCCTCTTCAAGAACGATAGCATCTTGGTTAATTAAAACCATCAAAAGAGCATACCTAATACAGCTGCTCAGAATACCCGATGGGCTGAAGGCTCACTTGAATAGAGCTGTGGCGACCTCCTGGGCAGCGTACTGTAGAGTGTCCTCAGAAATGATTTGCAAGGCAGCAACTTGGTCTTCTAGATCCACATGTCACACTACAGAATAGATCCGGCTCAATTAACTACAGTTGAGTTCGGAAGATCAATTATTCAAACTAATTCTTCCATATCCTGTACTTAAGTAAATAAAATCTTCTGAAAGCACCCACCCATGTAGCAAGTTATTTCCCAATGTGTGTGCTGCCATGATGCATCAGGAAAATGGAAAATTGTATACTCACCTTTCGGTAATTTTCCTTTCCTGACGCATCCCATGGCAGCACACAGAAACCCACCCTTCTAAAGTGATAGTTACTGAGAATACAGCAGTGGACTCCTATTCAAAAATTATAGCTAACCAGTCCTATCAGGTTGTGGAGGCGGAGTCACAACCCAATGTGTGTGCTGCCATGGGATGCGTCAGGAAAGGAAATTTACGGAAAGGTGAGTATACAATTTTCCGTTTTTGAGTAAAGAAGAGTTATAACTTCTTCCCCTGTTTTTATTTTTTCCCTTGCCTTCCTGTCCTGGTGACAACCATTTCTTGCATCTCCTATGGGGTCATGAAAATAAAAACTACAGAAAGTTGTTTAACTCTTCCCCACTGTATGCACAATTAAAAAAAAACAGAGTTGGTTTAATTGAAGAGCATTTCAAATTTTACACTAACATATTTTGATTCTATCACTAGACAAAACTTATTTTCATTCAGAAAGCATAGATGAAAATGGAAAAAGAGAATGTAATTTATTAAAAAATAGAAAAGCACAATCATGCAGATTTGGAAACAGGGAGATTTCCAGCACCAAGTACAAAGGACAATGACAGAAGGAATCCAATAAACTAAATGCACAGGCACAAATTCTACTACAGAATGAAACCACATACAGTTTTTTTTTTTTTTTATCATTTTATCCATTTAATCTTTTCAGCTGCTTAGAATAAAAGAGTTTTAGATCATCAGTGTAAGAATCACAAGAGAGCCGACAGCTTGCATCGAGAGTGGCTCACCGACATAACAATGAGACACTCCTTTCTTGGCAGTTTAATCCTCTACTGAAAACAGATTTTGCACCAGATATGTTTTTTATATTAAGTAAATGCATGCTAAGTAATGCTAAGTAATGTGTAAGTATTACATTTTGATGTGTTTATTACCCTTCAAAGAATTCCCAATACTCAATATTTTGCTCAGGCATCATCTAGGATCAGGATCTTCTTCCTGGGTTAAGCTGCCAGCATAGATAGATGTAATCATATAAGTCCCGGTTTGTGTATGATAGCCATGATGTTTATGCCAGTGTGTATATGTGGTGTCTTCTACAGCTTAGCCCACTAGTGCTGACTCCCACTCTAAAATCAGCCAGTGTAAAAATCAATTTTATTCTTCTAGCTCAGGTCCCTGTTGCTGCTCCTCATCCTTTGAACTGCCAATGTACACATTTATCAGACTTTCAGAACAGAAAAGCCTCTTGCCCTGTAGATTTCCAGAGAGTTATGATGAACAAGCCTAATAAGTGGCCCTAGGGGGGAAGAATATGTTTTCTTTATGCACACAAAATATTGAGATGATATCATTTTTTTAGAATGATCCCCAAAAACAGACCCTGTGACCATGCCTTGCATAGTCATCTATTTAGAAAGGATAACTGTTTATATATGAAAGATATTGTTTTATTTTAAGTTTGAATTTTTTTTGTGTATTGTTGCAGGAAGATATACATCGATTGAATATTGAACGGGGAAGTGTTACAACCTCTGCTTTCTTCCTGTGCCAGTAACCATTTGAGAAATTAAGGACAATCTTAACAGAGACATAGGCAGCAATTAAAAAATAAATAAAATGACAGAGGTTCTAACCCTCTACATTCTACCCAAGATGGAAAAAATTTTTTTACAGAACTTTAAACAACTAGTAATACCCCAAAATTTATTTTCTTGCTACCTCTAGGAAAAAAGTGTTCTTATTGCTATTTATGTCTTCCTTGGAGAGATTTTTACTCTCTGTTGGTTTACACCTGTGTGATCGCTATGAGAATCAGTGCGCTACGATTTTTAGCCCAATATGCTGGTTTGGTTTTGTGGTGTCTCCTGAACTTGCACAGTTTAGGAGATATTCAGTGTATGCACTGCTGCCGATGTCATCGGCACATGCACACTGAAGAAACGGCCCGATGGTGCAGTTTCTTTAGGACCCGTGCCATGACCAGCGGCTCCCACATGCATGCGTGGGAGTGACATCATTGCGGTTTTGGTGCATATATAGTGTAGCGCTACTTGTAACAAATGGATATACAGTTGTAATATTGCATACAGCAAAAACATTGAAGACAAACAAATGCATATGTCTCAAACTTTACATGACACCAAGTGTGGAACACCCTAGCAAATATCTGTTAAATGTGAAAAAAAGTTTTAAAGAAAGAGATTATATAGTTCCATATTGTAGATACAATAATTCTGTTCACCACGTGAGTAGCTGGTAAGACAACGAATAAATATGGTGGATCCCCCACATAGAAGCAGTGCAGGCTTACCAGACAAGTTGGACTCATACAAACGTATGTTTAATGAGTCAATAAGGCTTGTATTACCAACAGACAATAAAGTAGGGTCTTTCAGCCAAACAGTGATGTGATCCGGATTACATCAAGGACTTTAAAAGGGACTCTCCAACACGTAGCTTGGTCTCGGTGAAATAGCCCATAAAGAAAAAAAGGGGCCACATAGCATAATAACGTTTGGTATAACTAATTTATTAAAAGGTAAAACACTTACATTTTCCAAGATAAAAAAGCACTTGTAATAAAATTGTGGCAGGCAGTGGAGTCTCCCGACGCGTTTCGTCTAATCAGACTTCATCTGGGGGTCAAAACTTTTTTTCACATTTAACAGATATTTGCTAGGGTGTTCCACACTTGGTGTCGTGCAAAGTTGGAGACATATGCATTTATTTGTCTTCAATGTTTTTGCTGTATGCAATATTACAACTGTATATCCATTTGTTACAAGTAGCGCTACACTATATATGCACCTGTTTCCTTTACAAATTTCCTTTTTTGTTGTGTGAGCTGCTATTGAACTGAGTAAGTGCAGAGTTTTTGTTTTTTATTTTACTATCATTGCGGTTTTGGCCAATCACAACGCCAGAGCCGCAAACCCAAAGTAACTCCGGTGGAAGATGTCGGCCGTGTACTTGGTGTGCCGACGCTGTTTCAGGGCATCATTCTGAGGTAAGTATTTCATAATGAGCTAGTATGCAATGCCTTTGTCTTGCAGTGTTTTTTTTTTTTTGGGGGGGTGGGGTTGCCGGAGGTTTACAACCTCTTTAACTATAATTGATCTTTGTACCTTGCCTAATACCTAATCCTAATTGGATTTAAGTTTGATATTCAATATAATCGTTGACTTTTTTATACCTTTGTCACACCTGTGCTATCCACAATGAACAATGTTTTTTGTTTCCTCAATGAATGTATGATAATATTGTAAACCTGCTACTGTTATCCAATAAAATCTTTGGGAAAATATAAAATTATATATATTTTTTTTATTTTTTTTACAAAAGAGCTACATAAAATCATGTCCTTCAAATAGCAGATAAAAGGAAATTATGTTGCTAAATTATTTTTCATGAAAATCCATTTTTATAAATAAAAAATTATGCATGGATTTATTGTATTGGAAGGAGCAGTTAACCCCCCCCCCCCCCCCCCCAAATCACTATAAAAGAAAGCACAGTACAGAGTACAGTTCTACATTATTTAGGCATTCTTTTGATGCAATGTAAAAATCTGAGATAGTATAGTAGTAGTGGAGACAAGAAACACACAGCAACAATCACATAATAAACCAAAATTATAGTCCAGTTATCTTGTTTGAAAGTAGCTCAAAGTTAGTTTTATTGTAAAAATAAAGATGGTTTTTAAGCAGAGCAAAATCACAAACAACCCTATTGCCTGTGCAGCTCTTACTTGACAAACATTGTATGTGGCTATCAATACACTTTACTACACTGCACAAAACAGCCCAAGTCTATCAATTAAAATGCATACTTTGTCTTCTTTTTATAACACTCTTAAGATAAAACTTTCCATTTTCAATTGTCAGTTTCCAGTGCAGTTTTGAATCTGGTTCTTGGGTTTGAGAGGCACTGACAATTAATAATTCAAAAATGTTAATATACTAGTTGGTCTGATGTAGAAGTATGTTCTTTATGAGAAATGTGGTTGATTTCCCTTAGCAACCATTCAGATTCCAACCTGCTCTGAAAGTGTCAATCTGTTTGGTGGCTGTAGTAAATATGTTCATGTATGAGGACCAGGGTACAGTGGCTAGCCAAGAGCATTAGCATCAGACAGCTTTTTTCACATTATTGATCACCTTATGTATGAAAATGCTAGTCCTTCAATATGATTTCTAAGCCATGGCTGCAGACACATGAATGGAGTGTTCTGTTTTTGCTAAGTTTTTGTTTCTATCCAATAAAACCATCTCCTTGTTCCTGTAAAATGCCACTTCAAACTAAAAAGATGAGCTTTCTAAAATGTAGTTTCTCCCCACAGGTGGAATAAGCAACAATGTTGCCTATTGCAAAAGTGTAAATCCCCTTTGTGTTTATTTGAACCTCTAATCTCTTACTTACTCATTTTTTTATATTGAAACTTTTTTTTTCATTTGGGTATATTAATTTTAAGAACATTTTTTTTTTTTGCATGAAAGAGATCTTTTCAAGCAGATTTTAATGATATAAAACCAGTTTATTGG
Organism: Lithobates septentrionalis; assembly: GCA_037952835.1. NCBI lineage: Eukaryota > Metazoa > Chordata > Amphibia > Anura > Ranidae > Lithobates > Lithobates septentrionalis. Next base: position 4,299,267 of record JBBDGP010000108.1, read on the forward strand.
TCTCCTCCCCCATCTAAAAACAAGCAAGCAAACAAACAGAAAAATAGCAATAAAAAGTAAAAGATACTCACCACAGACCTTTGCATTCAGATCCTTCACCTAGCCTCAAGTCACGTGCTTAGCCTTCCAGACTTCCAGGCTCTGTTCACATTTTGCATGTGGGTAGTGTAGAGACAGGTCACTCATCTGTCAGAACAGTGATCAGCATCAGGGAGAGGTTCTAGATGAGAAGGGAAAGGATAGGGGCAAGCTATCCTTCCTGGACACCTCCCCATTTGGGCACAAACTGGCCAGGTCGCATTCCACCCCTCAAGATAGACACCTTCCTGAAAGGCTTTCTGCATATTGCTGAACTTTAACGTTAATACAAGCTCTGTTCTCTGCAACTGGACTCTGACTGTTTACTGCCACTGTACCCCGCTGCACCTCCCCCACACACTGATGATTGTCTACATCTATCTGACAATAAATATTTACAGACATCCAAGTTCCCCTATGGCAACACATAGAACATTTCACAGCTACCATAGTAGAGATTTACTGAAAAAGTTATTTTTTCTTCAGCTTTGAGTAAGGATAGGTTAGACCCTCAGGTGTTTATTGTTGTCTGTGTGCCCTAGGTTGGAACATTTCTTTCCTACATTCTTTCTCACATGGCACCAGCATTTGGTCTTCCTCATGGTACTAAAATGTTTGTGTTCATTTTCTCTCACTTTCTGTCTAGGTGCCCCAGTCATCAAAACAAAGAGTGAGGGGGATGCTCCCCAGCAAGAAGCCAGACCACAATCTCATCCTTAAAGGTCTTTGTAATCCAGTTACCATCTTGTGAGTACTGCAGTGAGTCTTGGCAAAGTACAGGCAAATCTATGCCCCACCACTTTTCTCAGGGAAATATCTGTCTGTCTAGGGGCAGCTTAAGGAGACTCAGTCACTTTGCCCATTCATGGCAAAGTAGCACTGGGATTTATTTACTAAAGGCAAATCCACTTTGCACTACAAGTGCTCTTGGAAGTGCAGTCGCTATAGATCTGAGGGGGACATGCAAAGAAAATAAAAAACAGCATTTTAGCTTGCACATGATTGGGTGATAAAATCAGCAGAGCTTCCCCTCGTTTCAGATCTTCCCCTCTGATCTACAGCGACTGCACTTCCAAGTGCACTTTCAGTGCACTTGTAGTGGAAAGTGGATTAGCCTTTGGTAAATAACCCCCAGTGTCTCTTTAAAGCCCATCCCAAACCCACATTTACTCTCCTTCCCTACACTCTCCCTCTGCTTCATTGGCAGTTTCCTAAATCCAGTGTAAAGCCTAGTACACACTATCAGAATAACGTACAAAAAATACTGCTTTTGAAGCGATCATACGATAATGTGATCCTTAGTACACAGCTTTCGTCCAAAATTATCCGAAGGGACAAATGCGGAAATTTTTTATGTACGATACCAGATTGGACAATTTTCATTTAATCAATAGTTTTTGTACAAAAATACAATACAAACGCATTACATCAATTCTGAATTTTTATTCTGTCGTATTAGAATTTTTGTGCTTTAGTAACCTATTTGTTTTTTATATGGAGTCTAGCATGCAAAGAAAATGATCATTCGTCCGATAATCTCATCGTGTGTACTAGGCTTAAGCTTTATGTCAGAAAGAAAGACTACATAGGGTTGATAATATAACAGTGTCAAGTCCCAAAGATTGGCTGGTAGCTCCTAGCACTGCATCATGGTCATAGGTCACATGCTTCTCTAGATGGGGTATTATTGAATAAGGGCTTTAAAGACATATTTTACTTTGCTCATTCAGACCATGGTTAAAGCTGTGGCATGTTTTAACCTCTTTTCAGCCATAATCTCATAGGCAAAAAAGGGAGCGGTCTAGGTACTGTCTCTTAATATGACACAACTCCATCCCTGTAAAACATATAGTACAAAAAAGAGAGGTTCGCCCGTGGGACTTTAAATGAGTTGGTCATAGAGGTCATAACAAATAATATAGAGTTTAATGAATTTCCAAACACATGATGAAAACTGAACATAAAAACATCATAAGACATCGTTTGACCATTGAAATGTTAAATACGATGGTGTGTTACATAGTATGCATATACAACTTTGTACTCGACGCATTTCGCGAGCTCCGCTCGCTTCCTCAGGAGTTGGTGTATATGTGAAATATCTAAAAGATAATAGGTATCAATAAATAATGACATTCAATGGTAGTTATGGTCAAAGAAGAAGTATGTGGCTTCATAGAAGTCTTCCATACTTACATATGGTCAAATGGTCCATAGGACTGAATAGCAAGGGCAGCAGCGGAGAATCCTCCACACGGGAGCTGAAGAGGCGTAGCCCGCAGCAACCAGAGCGGGGGCCCAGCAGAGGGCGGACATGGCAAAGAAAAGGATTGGGGTATGGTGTATCCTGAGATGTCCAACTAGCCACCTGGGTCATGTTAGCTGTAATCAGATTATATATATACCTAGGTCAAAATAGAGTTTTAAAATGACTGGGAGTATAAATAGTGTAACATTACTAATATGTGGAGAGGACCTCTGAGAAGGTGGGCATGGATACAAGTCAGGAGAGAGAGAGAAGAAATGAAAGAAGTATGGAGAGTGCAGGAGAGGGAATGGAAAAATTAAATAGAAGGGAATGGTGTTGCACTGGTATGTCACGTTACACATATACAGTAGAAGCAACAATGGTAGTAAAATATAATGGATTTAAAAGTAATCACCATAATGGCGAATTTAAGGAGTATAAAGATGTAAATGTCATTCTAATGTCCATGTTGTGTACTGAAATGGAACACAAACAAACCATGGTAAATATAAGGGGGGTTAAAAAGTGAAAGAAAAACCAAAACAAAACAAAATGAGAAGAAAGGAAAGACAATAGAAAACATCTCCTACTAATGAATAGTGCATAATGAGTGTGTAGTTAGCATATTAAGTGTGCTAGTATAATTAGGCAAAGTAGGGTGACATGGTAGACATCTATAGTGTGCTTACCCTTGTGCAAAACTTCTCAAGTGTGAGAGGACAGTCCAGGTGAGGAGAGGAAGAAAAGTTTGCCATGTCAGCGTACTCACGTTTAAATCCCCGAGCGGGATCATTGGGCTACGCCTCTAACGCCATACGAACGTGGCTACGGCAAACGCCCATGCAGCGCATGCGCAGGCATCTCCAGCCAACGTAGATGACGCACTGCACACCAAAACGTGGAGCCGCTAGGTTGCGGAAATCACACGATGGGTGCAGATGTATGGCGCCGATGTAACGGTGGCCCCGCCCCCCACACACACAAAGGAATGCGGAAGGGAGGGGACATTTTGTTTTGGTTTTTCTTTCACTTTTTAACCCCCCTTATATTTACCATGGTTTGTTTGTGTTCCATTTCAGTACACAACATGGACATTAGAATGACATTTACATCTTTATACTCCTTAAATTCGCCATTATGGTGATTACTTTTAAATCCATTATATTTTACTACCATTGTTGCTTCTACTGTATATGTGTAACGTGACATACCAGTGCAACACCATTCCCTTCTATTTAATTTTTCCATTCCCTCTCCTGCACTCTCCATACTTCTTTCATTTCTTCTCTCTCTCTCCTGACTTGTATCCATGCCCACCTTCTCAGAGGTCCTCTCCACATATTAGTAATGTTACACTATTTATACTCCCAGTCATTTTAAAACTCTATTTTGACCTAGATATATATATAATCTGATTACAGCTAATATGACCCAGGTGGCTAGTTGGACATCTCAGGATACACCATACTCCAATCCTTTTCTTTGCCATGTCCGCCCTCTGCTGGGCCCCCGCTCTGGTTGCTGCGGGCTACGCCTCTTCAGCTCCCGTGTGGAGGATTCTCCGCTGCTGCCCTTGCTATTCAGTCCTATGGACCATTTGACCATATGTAAGTATGGAAGACTTCTATGAAGCCACATACTTCTTCTTTGACCATAACTACCATTGAATGTCATTATTTATTGATACCTATTATCTTATAGATATTTCACATATACACCAACTCCTGAGGAAGCGAGCGGAGCTCGCGAAATGCGTCGAGTACAAAGTTGTATATGTATACTATGTAACACACCATCGTATTTAACATTTCAATGGTCAAACGATGTCTTATGATGTTTTTATGTTCAGTTTTCATCATGTGTTTGGAAATTCATTAAACTCTATATTATTTGTTATGACCTCTATGACCAACTCATTTAAAGTCCCACGGGCGAACCTCTCTTTTTTGTACTATAATCTCATAGGCAGTACATTTATGTGTGCTACAAATTAGTTGATTTCCAGACACAGTAGTTTAAATGCTCTTTTAAGCTGTCGTTTTTCACATTGGGGTGGGGGCAGTTAAGATTATACACCAGGGTACTGTAACTTCTAGTTACATATCTGCTTTTGTTGACATTTGAGTTTTATAGTGATCTTTTTTTTCACATACCTGGATTATTATCTTCATCTTTTTTGTTTTAACGTTTTTTGAATTTTATGGTGTGCTTTCTTATGCATATGTCTATACGTATATGAATGTATGCATGTGTGTGTACATGCGTGTGTGTACATACATACCCCCTCTCTCATCCCCCCTCTTTTCCTGCGGCCTGCCAGGTTGCGTGCTCAGATAAGGGTCTGGTATAGATTTTGAGGGGGACCCCACGCCATTTTTTTAAAACATTTTGGCCGGGGTTCCCTTTAATAACCATACTAGATTGTATCAAAAAAAATGAAAACTCAAAATAACGCGCCCTTCCTGAGTTCTCACCACTGCGCTTAATGCGAGAAAAGAAGGAGGTGTTGGACCTCCTAAACAAATGTGAAAAAATATGATAAAAGAACAAAGTGTGAAAAAACAAATATGTGAAACTTAAATATGTGAAATATAAATGGAGTGAATCCAAAGCTGCCACTTATAAAATAGACAATGCAATAAATCCTATTATTCCCAAGAGCCCAAATAAATGTGATCCTGGTAGAACAATATAAGTAGCGCTAAGTACCAGTGATAGATCATACAACACTCAAAAGTGATCTAGTACATCTATCAACAACAAAATCATAGAAAACTTATTCAAATAAAATTAAAAATGCAAATGTGCCAATTACAAGGCAATAGTGATGACACATACAGAAGTGAAATCAAGTGGTAAAGTCCATAAAGTCCATAAATAGAACACCGTGCAAAAAATGTGATGAATCTGGAAAACGGTCCACCAATTGACTTAGTGTCAGTGATTCCACTCCCCTTAAAGTCAGCACTCACCGACTCACAATGCCTCACACTCTCGTGTTTTGGCAGCAAAGCATAGATATAATGCGCATCAGCTGGGGGTGTAAGCTCCGAATTCCTTGTTGATCCCAGTGTCACCTCAATGCATGGAAAAAACTCAACATAGTGTGATACCGTAAAATCAAGTGTAAAATTTATTAAACTTAAAACCTTCAATCATTGCACTCACATAAAAATTCTTGAATCAAGCCAAACTGACACTGCAAAGAAAACTTCCAATACACTCCTCCTCTGTGAAACGCCCAGCACCACTATGAAACGAGGGTCGCGGCGGACCACCAAACAAAGGGTTGGATGGGTTCTCACCCCTCTTGCTGACACTTCGCTGGTATAGATCTCCTGCTGGCTTGTAAGCCCAAAGCGTGACTCCTCTAGCGCCTTCAGAGGATCTCGCCGGTTACCGGAGATATGCCGCGACGTCCTATCTCTCACTGATTGCTAGTCCTGGATGCCGTACAGCCACGCCCCGACATGTTTCGACATGAGGAAGTCAGTTGTGACGAAACATGTCGGGGCGTGGCTGTACGGCATCCAGGACTAGCAATCAGTGAGAGATAGGACGTCGCGGCATATCTCCGGTAACCGGCGAGATCCTCTGAAGGCGCTAGAGGAGTCACGCTTTGGGCTTACAAGCCAGCAGGAGATCTATACCAGCGAAGTGTCAGCAAGAGGGGTGAGAACCCATCCAACCCTTTGTTTGGTGGTCCGCCGCGACCCTCGTTTCATAGTGGTGCTGGGCGTTTCACAGAGGAGGAGTGTATTGGAAGTTTTCTTTGCAGTGTCAGTTTGGCTTGATTCAAGAATTTTTATGTGAGTGCAATGATTGAAGGTTTTAAGTTTAATAAATTTTACACTTGATTTTACGGTATCACACTATGTTGAGTTTTTTCCATGCATTGAGGTGACACTGGGATCAACAAGGAATTCGGAGCTTACACCCCCAGCTGATGCGCATTATATCTATGCTTTGCTGCCAAAACACGAGAGTGTGAGGCATTGTGAGTCGGTGAGTGCTGACTTTAAGGGGAGTGGAATCACTGACACTAAGTCAATTGGTGGACCGTTTTCCAGATTCATCACATTTTTTGCACGGTGTTCTATTTATGGACTTTATGGACTTTACCACTTGATTTCACTTCTGTATGTGTCATCACTATTGCCTTGTAATTGGCACATTTGCATTTTTAATTTTATTTGAATAAGTTTTCTATGATTTTGTTGTTGATAGATGTACTAGATCACTTTTGAGTGTTGTATGATCTATCACTGGTACTTAGCGCTACTTATATTGTTCTACCAGGATCACATTTATTTGGGCTCTTGGGAATAATAGGATTTATAATAACCATACTAGACCTGAAGGGCCTGGTATGGAATTTAGGGGACCCCCCACGTCATTTTTTTAAAAATTTTGGTTCGGGGTTCCCCTGTGGGGAATTCCCATGCCGTTTTTATCAATGAACTTTTATGTGTATTGTCGGACTGGCAATTCATTAGTAGCCGCGAGTAGTTTTAAATTACTTTTTTTCCTTTGAAATGTCATTTTGCTGTCAGACTGTTCTAAACACGGGAAACATGCGCCCCTTTACAGGCATACTATAGACACCCCAGGTACGAAATTTAAAGGAATATTACACTTTTATTGTTTCACTTTAGGCATTATTAAAATCACTGCTCCCGAAAAAACTGACGTTTTTAAAACTTTTTTTGCATTGATCCATGTCCCCTGGGGCAGGACCCAGGTCCCCAAACACTTTTTATGACAATAACTTGCATATAAGCTTTTAAAATTAGCACTTTTGATTATTCATGTTCATGTCCCATAGACTTTAACGGTGTTCGCGTGTTCGAACAAATTTTTTGCCTGTTCGCAAGTTCTGGTGCGAACCGAACAGGGGGGTGTTCGGCTCATCCTTAGTCCACATCATCCCACCACCCCACTCGGGGTCATATTATTTTAACTATAAGGGGTTTCATAGAATTGTGTTGATGACGGTGATGTCGGCGACATACAAGCTTCTCTATGTGGACGTGGGGAAGAATGGCCAGATGTTGGGTGGTGGAGTCTTTCACCAGACCGAGTTCTACCGACGTCTCCAGAGTGGTGGCTTGGGATTGCCACCTTCGGAAGAGAACGTGGAAGGACTCCCATTTGTTTTTATCGCTAATGAAGCATTTGGTCTGGGTGATCACCTGATGAGGTCATTCCCCCAGAGGACCCTCACCCCGGAGAAGAGGGTTTTTAATTAGCGGCTGGCCAGAGCCAGAAGAGTCATGGAGAATGCCTTTGGGATAATGGCCAGCCGGCCTATTTCTTGTGGCAATAAACGACCGATTACTGTTCCCATGAACATGAAAGTAGCCATTTTAAACTGTACAACAGTAAAGAAAATCACATGGAGCATCATGCAAGTAATAATAATAATAGGAACACACGACAAGTGCTTACTTTTTAGAAGCACTTTCTTGATCCTTTTGTACTGATCCAATATTAGGTCTGACCAGCGTTTCCTCAATTGCTCCTTGGATCGTCGTACCCCAAAATTCCTGTGCAGACTCTTCACAACTTTAAACATGATCTTGGCCTTTCTCACATTTGGGTTTAGGTAAGGTCCATACTTCCCGTCATAGTCGGCCCTCTTCAAGATGTCCATCATCTCCACCACTTCTATAAAGGCCATATTTGAGGCCTTAAATCTCTTGTGGGATCAGGACGTTTCTGGCTCCAGGCTTTCCTGCTCGTTAGGGAAGAGAAGGGGCGGGGAATATTCTAGAAAGAACTTCAGGGGCAGGCGACGCGGGCAGAGTTTCACATATAGAGCTAACATGTGTGTGTCGTACGTACGATATGTGAGTGGAGGAAGTGCCGATCGTGAGAACGAAGGTAACATTTGAACTTCAATTTTGGGACATCAGTGGCCTATACTGATTCAAGATTGAGGCCTTTATTGGGATAAGATTAGGAGAGTTTAGCCTGATATTAGTGTTTTTGTCTTGTGTTTTGTCTTGCAGCAAATATGAAACAATTCAAAGACCCTGAATTCATGGGCCAGATCATAGACAGATACAGGGATATGAGAAATTTGTGGGAGGTTAAAAACCGCTTATATCAAAATAAACCAGCTAGGAAGGCATCGCTGGAGAAACTGGTGCAATTTGTGAAGACGCAGGTCCCCGACGCAGACATCTAGTTTGTGGATAAGAAAATTGGTAGCTTGAGAAGCACGTATAGGAAGGAGCTTAATAAGGTCCAGGCTTCAATGAAATCAGGAGTTGGGATGAGCTTCGAGTTTGAGTCAAACTCATGTTCACCGAATAGCGAACAAATTGGGGTGGGCGGCAAATTTGAAAGCCGCGGAACACCCTTTAAAAGTCTATGGGAGAAATCAAATATGCTAATTTTAAAGGCTTTTATGCATGGTATTGTCATAAAAAGTGTTTGGGGACCTGGGTCCTGCCCCAGGGGACATGTATCAATGCAAAAAGAAGTTTTAAAAACAGCTGTTTTTTCGGGAGCAGTGATTTTAATAATGCTTAAAGTGAAACAATAAAAGTGTAATATTCCTTTAAATCTCATACCTGGGGGTGTCTATAGTATGCCTGTAAAGGGGCACATGTTTCCTGTGTTTAGGAAAAAAAGTCTTTTAAAACTACTCGCGGTTATAATGAATTGTTGGTCCGACAACACACATAAAAGTTCATTGATAAAAATGGCATGGGATTTCCCCACAGGGGAACCCCGAACCAAAATAAAAAAAAAATGCGTGGGGGTCCCCCTAAATTCCATACCTGGCCCTTCAGGTCTGGTATGGATATTAAGGGGAACCCCGTGCCAAAATTAAAAAAAAATGACGTGGGGTCCCCCCAAAAATCCATACCAGACCCTTATCTGAGCTCGCAACCTGGCAGGCTGCAGGAAAAGAGGGGGAATGAGAGAGCCATATCAGGCCAAATGCCCTCAACATTGGGAGGGTGCTTTGAGGTAGCCCCCCAAAGCACCTTGTCCCCATGTTGATGGGGAGAAGGGCCTCATCCCCACAATCCTTGCCCAGTGGTTGTAGGGGTCTGCGGTCGGGGGGCTTATCGGAATCTGGAAGCCCCCTTAAACAAGGGGACCCCCAGATCCCACCCCCCTGTGTGAATTGGTAATGGGGTACAAATGTACCCCTACCATTTCACAAAAAAGTGTCAAAAAGGTTAAATAACACAAGAGACAGTTTTTGACAAGTCCTTTATTAATTTCTTCTTCCTTCGGCTAATTCTTCCACCTTCTTTCTTCAGGTGTTCTTTCGGTGTTCTTCTTCTTCTCCATCTTCTTCTTCCTCCGCTCTTCTCGTCCTGTATCTTCCTTCAGGCTTCTTCTCCGCTTCGTCCGCACGATCCGCCTCAGTGGGAGTCTTCTGCCGTTTGACGCTTTGCTTCTTCTGACATTTCTTATATAACGGAGGGCGGGACCACCCGGTGACCCCGCCCTCCTCTGACACACGGGGAATTCATGGGAGTTCCCTGTGGCTTTCCCGTGTTGTCAGAGGGGGGCGGGGTCACCCGGCAGGGAAATCCCATGCCGTTTTTATCAATGAACTTTTTTATGTGTATTGTCGGACCGACAATTCATTATAGCCGCGAGTAGTTTTAAATGACTTTTTTTCCTTTGAAATGTCATTTTGCTGTCAGACTGTTCTAAACACGGGAAACATGCGCCCCTTTACAGGCATACTATAGAGACTCCCCAGGTATGAAATTTAAAGGAATATTACACTTTTATTGTTTCACTTTAAGCAATAATAAAATCACTGCTCCCGAAAAAACGTCCGTTTTTAAAACTTCTTTTTGCATTGATACATGTCCCCTGGGGCAGGACCCAGGTCCCCAAACGCTTTTTATGACAATAACTTGCATATAAGCCTTTAAAATTAGCACTTTTGATTTTTCGTGTTCGTGTCCTATAGCCTTTAACGGTGTTCGTGTGTTCGAACAAATGTTTTGCCTGTTCGCATGTTCTGATGGGAACTGAACCGGGGGGGTGTTCGGCTCATCCCTAATAAGGAGCAGTAGCAAAGGTGTATGTACCCAGTCTGTGGTACTACAACAGGATGCGATTTCTGGAAGACCAGATTGAAGCCAGGGAATCACTTTCTACACTTCCGTCCACCCTTCCCTCAACCCCAGCTGAGGCTTCCGAGGACCAACCTGTGCCTTCCATCCTGGAAGAAGTTGAGGAGCCCAGCTGGAGCCAGGTATAGTATTTTTGAACATATTTATTGTCCGAAAATTATTGTTGACTAGACTATTATTGTCAACTAGATGTTATTATTGATAACAAATGAATGATTGAACAAAAAGTGTTTGACACATCAATAGACAGTTGGGTCCAAAAATGATTGGGACAAGAATGAAAAATGCTGGACTCAGAATGATAGTCTTTTTCTATTTATTAACATTCAATTTGCAACAGTCATGAGCTGAAAATTGTGTGTGATTGATGAACCAAAAACTAAAACTATGTTTTTCATACACCCTTTTTCATACACAGGAAGACCTCAGCCAGGACGAGGCTCTGGAATGTGGCAGCCAGGAGGAGGCAGGGCTAAATGTCAGCCAGGAGGAGACGGGGTAAGTGTCAGCCAGGAGGTGGCCAGGCCCAGCCTCACCCAATCCCAGGTGCCTCCCCTCTGCCTTACAACAAAAAGGGCCAGGAAGGGGAGTAATGCGGAGGAGGCAGCACTGGGCCTCATTAAGGATGCTAATGTGGCCCTGAAAACACCCCCCGACGCTGAAGAGGCATATGGCTGCTATGTAGCTGCAAAATTGCAGCAAATGGAGGAGGGCCAAGGCTTCATGTGTGAGAATATTGTTTTTCAGGCCCTTCAGAAGGGGTTGAGGTGCCAAATTAGTGAGAACATGCACTTATGTGTGCTCGCCCATCCTCTTCCTCCTCCTCCTGCCACAAGTCCACCTCCAGAGCCACAGCCTCCAAGGAAGGCTGCAGGGAAGCGTGGAGGGAAGGCTGCAAGAAAGACATGAAAGTGATGGCCTGGGTTCAGTCTGGTCTGACAGAAGACGCAGGCTGTGGTAGTACCACAGCCTGGGGACATATATGTCATCTGCTGCTGTTCATGATCTCTGGGAGTCCTGGACCAGATTGTGCTCCCTATTATATGGACTTCTCAGGCTACCAATTTTTGGTTACAAAGAGTTGATGTGTGCCCTGGGGTAGAAAGGCTTTGCAAATTAAAGCAGTTTCTCCAGCGTTGCCTTCCTCTTTATTTTGTTATGAGTCAGAATACATGGAGATTTTTTTATATGAAAATACTTGCCTATGTGTTTTTCTTCAAAAAGGACAGTTTGTGAGTAGGCAGGTACATTTCAAAAGTACAAATGTCAATTTAACAAGGGACAACAACCAACCTCCTTGAGCTTTAAAAATACAAAATAATAATGTTGTTGTGGAAACTTGACACACAAAAAAATACTAAATTATGGAGATCACTAGAAAATAATTTAAAAATAATCAAAAAAACAGGAGATCTTGATTAAAAAACAAAAATATAAAAAAGATGACTCTAAAAAATAATTCTAAACATTATTATGGAGATCTGGCTTTAAAAACAAAAATGATTCAGGAGATCACGAGAAATAATAAGGAAATAAGTTTGTGATAATTCTGTGTGAATATCAGCAGCAAAACAAGTTCATTCTTCTAGCATTATAAAGAACAAAAGAATGCGCTGAATTAAAAGATCCAAAAATTTACAGCGTGACGAATGTGCTATCTCCATTACGAATGGTAGTTTTACCAGACCGAGCACTTCCGTCTCGTACTTGATTCTGAGCATGCGTGATTTTTTGCATACAGATGATCGCATTTTCAGATAGGAACTTTTCCTGACCGAAAAATAGAGAACTAGCTCTCAATCTTTTGCTGGCTGGAATTCCACCGGTAATAGTGAGATGGAGCATACACACGGTCGCATTTTCCCACCAAAAGCTTTCATCGGAGTTTTGCTGGCGGCATTTTCCGATTATGTGTACACGGCATTAGGCCTTATAGGCTGAAACGCATCAACTGACTTAATCTGCGTTTGTTCACTGTGGCTATTCAATAAAATGAAGAAATTTTAAGAGCAACAACCGGAGTGTGGATCATTTTTGTCACATTACTCTACTCAGCCAGCGACTGTGGATTGAGCACCTGGGAGCTCTACTATCTATGTGGTGTATGGGTAGTAGCACTGACGTTTCTGTTTATAGTTCAGATTATACACCAGGGTACTGTAACTTCTAGTTACATGTCTGTTTTTGTTGAAATTTGAGTTACGGTAATCTGTTATGCACATCTCCATAAATCTAATAGAATATAATATAAATGTATAAAGCTAATGCAAAAAAAGCAATAAAACATTAAAACCAGTTGGGCTGAAAAAAATCTAACTACAAATGAGATCTGACAGAAAATACAGTTGTCCTCATGTTAGTCTTTAAATAATGATGCTTCGCAGTTTTATTGCAGCCAAAAAGTTATATTAAATGTTCATCCTGTACACAGGTGATATGCTATTTTGAACTCAATTTCTACAAAAGCTTACTAAAGTGTATCTTAGGTATTTTTTATGTCAAAACTGAGCCATCTGTCAGAAAAGATAAGCTATTAAGTGTCAGTCAAGACTGTGAAAATGTAATACTGATCATCGTAGGTCCATAACGCATCAATCATTTCTTCCTAAAGTTGCCAAATATTTAGTGGTTTTGATGAATCATGAATGTGTTGAAAAACGTTTCCACTTTACTTGTGTACCAGTCCAGACATACCACAATTAAATGCCAGTCATAGCCACAAAGAGGCCATCATGCTGACCACTAGCTGCAATTTATGTAACCTAGATCAATTTTTTTGATGTCCCTGAATTATTAAGCTTGATAATGTTTTTGCAGGCTATTATTTAACTTGTCAAGTACCTTATATTTTTATCTTCAGCCTATTTCATGTTTCTGAACCATCAATTTTCTAAAGTACAACATAGTGGCTACACAGGTTTTATGGACATTACTGTTCCAATATATGCCATCTACTATTGATTCTATCAAGATGGAGTTTAGAGGTAAAATAAGTCAAGTCAACTATAATCATGTGAATGGTTACGAATATCATGTTTTCTTCTGGTTCTCACACTTATAGATGAGCAATCTTCTAAAAACTGCTTTACTGATGATTTGTCTAAAGGTGGCTATAGAACATTTTGATTCCTCTTACATTATTTAGGGTGAGGACCTACCAGTCTGGGTATAAAATGAGCTTGTTATTGTGGCAGGCGCATTACACATAAACACCTTTCTAGTGTAGGATACTAGTTAAATCTGGTTCTTGGCTCATTCTGTAATCAGGGGAGCACTATGCAATTGTTCTAGTCTTCTCATTGTTTCACAGGCTGAGAGTTTGATTGTTTCTCCTGCCTCTAGGAGAAGCTTCCAAAGTTTAGGGAAGGAAATTCAAATAGCTGACCTGAATATTTACCATGCCCTGGCCAGTCCCCAAGCAGGTGTGCCCAGAAGGTGGTCTGGGAGGTGGTAAATAGCCCGGAGCCCCGAGGAGACACACAAAAAAATAATAATGTTATTTTCTACATCAGTGAATTTTCTGAGAGCTTCAGGGGGTTGCTTGACCCTGAAGCACCTTATGGACTGAGTTGTTTTTTTGCTGGGTCTCAGCTTTGGCAGGACTGGAACCTAAGACTAATTTGAACCTGGGTGCAGGATTTCTCTACCAGGGAATGTGGTATGGAAGGAGAGTGCCACTCACTGGACTGTGTCTGGAGGAATCTGGGAAGAGGCAGCTGTCCTGGGGAATTGTGAGTAAGAGACCCTGATCACCTACAACTGTGCAGTTGTGCAGGTTAACCAGATGCCAAGAGACTTGTCTCATGGTCCCCAGCTTTGAGGGTTTAGACTATATCTACAGGCAGAAGAGTGTCCTCTGCTTAATGTTACTGAGAATTTTGGAGTACCCTATGCCCCAATCCCTTTACTGTTACAAGTTCTGCAAGCAATAAATTACAAAAAGACAAACCCCTAGACTGTTTATTGGTGCTGGAGTGAGGTGGTGTGTGCTTTGGTGAACTCTACAATATTTGGTGCCTCTACACTATTGGCGAGGAACTAGTTAACGTCAGCGTAAACACTGGTGCAACACTCAAAATCTAAGGAATGTCTCTATATGATCTCTATCTGTCTTGCAGGTGTAGATCTTCTCTCATTTCCTGTCTGTCAAAACTGCTTTCACTGAAACGGTAGGTGAGAAGAAATCTTTCTAACAGAGCCCTAAATAGTAGAGATAATTTTTAATCAAAAGTAGTGTTACCATAATCCTTTTATAGTGTTAAAAGTATTTTGTTTGGAGAGGGTGTTTTGCAAATTCTCTCCATTGGCTTCTCCCACCTCTTCATTTTGAAGTGTTCAAATGAATATATCAGGGGTATCATATAATATTCTTTTTTTGTTTGTCAATTTGTTTCATAGCAGAAGAAATGCCAGAATACCAACAGCAGGGTCGAGTTGTCATGAAGGCCATGGATAAAGAAAAAGATAAAAACCTTATTCTTTTATTATGCGGCCAAAGATAGAAGATAAAAATAGAGTTTATTTTATGATTTTATTTCAGGATGCAAAGCAAGCTGATTTTATTTGGGCTGAAAAATGGATCTATGCCCATTTGAACTGACAAATGGTTCATTATATAATGCATTTTATAAGATCACACTTTGTGTATTTAGAATATATTGGAATTGGAATATATATTCAGGTGACTGCCAGTCACTAGGATATTGGTCAGCCTGAATACTAATAATGGCCAGAAAATAAACAGAGACAGAAAATCTGAAATATTTGAATTAAAAATGAAGACTCATGGCACTAACAGCAATGCACAGGCAACAAATGATACCGTCATAATATGTGGGCAGAAAATGGGCAATTGTAGTAATATGGAGACAAAAATAGACAATGTGATAGTATAAGGACAACAAACATATGACAGTGCGTAGATAAGAAACAATCATATGTTACAATTGTTACAATATGTGTCTAATTATAATAATGTTGACAAGAATGTCAGTGTAGTGCCCTTGTTGCGGTGACCCCCTTTTAGTTGGTGGTCAGTATAGTGTTCTTTAAGTTAGTGGTCAGTATAGTGTCCCCCTTTTAGTTGTGTGTCATTGTAGTGCCCCCTTTTAGTTGGTGGTCAGGATGTGCCCCCCATTTAGTTGCCAGCTGGTGTATTGCCTTCTTTTTATATGGTGGCCGGTGTAGTGCCTCTTTACATTGGTGATCAGTGATTTTATTGCCCACTTATGCTAGTGGTCAGTGGAAGGTTGAGGATGAGGTTCAGTTTAAAGCGGCAAAAGGTTCCCCGTGAACTCTATCTGTTCACTGAACTATATAAGATACCCTATTAAGCAAACCACTGGTTGCTTTAGGAATTAGCTATTTAATGGTGGCATTGCTCTCCCTCTTATATTAGTTGTTGGAATGCTGGTCATTTAACGGCTTGCTGCCTCCTCCCTTTTTGGTCCAGCAAGGCTTCATGCTTGGACTGTTATGGATTTGGGGCAGGAAGAGGGGGCAAAACGTTTTCCTTGTTTTTTTTGTTTTACGCATGGTCCCCTATTTAAATCCAAACCAGACCGTAATCAAAGTGAGAGCTAAAAGTCATTGGTGTGGATGGGTTACTGACCTAAAGCAGCTCTTAGTACCATGCTGTTGTACCAAGTGATGTCAGAGCCAGAACTATAGAAGCACTGTTAGGCAGGAGATCAATCCACCCGGCAATGCCTGGCTTGCTACAGTGAACACTTGTGCACCAAGGGTAGCTTACATCTGTTGCACCATCTTGGTATGTCATTGCTATTCAGGGGACTGCTGGCTATCCTATGGTGGGTGAAATTGCTAGATTTGGCAAACTTTGCTACCTATATGATGGAATGTACTAACGGCATGTGGAACCTCTGATTTGGCCACTTTTTGTAATTTCTAAGACTAAACTAAAACACTGCACCCTAAACTATATGCAACATAACATCTGTAAAAGAAACCACCTCTTAAATTCCACTATTGTATTAAGCATTGGTATATGGCAGAAGCAGAAAAGTTTAATATTTTACAGAACATGCACTTGGTTGACTTTGTTTGAACTGAAAAATGGATCCATGCACATCTGAACTGACAAATGGCGTGATTCTTTATCTTCTACATTTAATAAGATAAAACTTGGTGTAGTGGAATTGGATTTGGAAATGACACAGGCAATATTAAAAAGTATATAGGCCATGCACTTACGTGACTTTATTTGGAGAGAAAAAAAAAAAGATCCATGCACATTCAAAGAGACAAATAACCAGGCCCTGTCAGGCAGCATTTGCAAAAGTCAAAAGCAACCTTAAATACATTATAGACCATTCAATGAGTTACTTTATTTGGAAATAAAAAAGGATCTATGCACATGTGAGATAAAATATGGCCATATTTTATCTAGTATTTGATAAAGATTGCACTTTGTATACTTTTGAAGTTACTGCTTTTCAGACAGAGAAGACTAATGGTTACATTGCAAAGAGTGAGATTGTAATATTTTGCAGGCCTTACTAAATATAGAACAGCATACAATAAACTAATGCCCTGTACACACGACCGGTTTTCCCTTCAGAAAAAACTCTGAAGTTTTTTCCAATGGAATTCCACTCAAGCTGTCTTGCATACACACGGTCACAACAAATTCCGACCGTCCACAATGCAGTAACGTACAATACGTAGGACGAGACTAGAAAACGGAAGTTCAATAGCCAGTAGCCAATAGCTTCTGTCTCGTACTTGCTTTAGAGCATGCGTCGTTTTTGGTCCGTCGGAACAGCATACAGACGAGCTGTTTTCCCGATAGGAATTGGTTCCGTCTGAAAAATTTAGAACATGTTCTCTTTCTAGGTCCGTCAGAATTTTCGACGTAAAAAGTCAGATGGGGCATACACACGATAGGAATATACATAGAAAAGCTCCCGTCGGTCTTTTTCTATCGGACATTCCGCTCGTGTGTACACGGTATCAGACAAAAAACACTTGCCACTTCTTTTACTTGAATCTAAACATCACACCATGAACCGTATTTGGCATAACATCAGTGACAGCAGCCAGCTCTTACATTTCACTATTGTATATGTAGGAAAACTGCTGCAAATGACTCTTATCAGTCAAGATAGTGCTGGGTACATGGCTGAGCCCTTCCTATTTTACTGGAAAAAATATAAAACAGAGACAGAAAACTATATTATAACCTAGTTGTTCCACTAGAAAGAGCAATACGTCCGTCCTAAAAATTCACAACAATGTCTAAACACCACTCACCCTGCCTTTAAAAATCTACGTGGCACCAAGGGTTGTAAAACCAGTGGTACAATGGGCTCTCTGTCTATCCCTATTTCTTCTTCTTCGGCTATAGCACCTATTATCACTACATCAAAGGTAAGTGACTCTACCGCTCCTACAAATGCGAAAAGCGATCTTAAAGTAGCATCCATTTTTTTTACCCCCAAGCACACCAGAACACCCAAACCCGGTAAGCCTGTAAACTATGGTGACAGGGCCCCAAAACAAGGTAATCAATTTACCATTTTGAACCTTTCGTCTCACTGCCTTATGGCAGATGAAATTGAGATCTTGCAACTAGGCCTCACTTTTTGCTCTGAGACCAACCTTGATCGTTTGGAACTAATCAAGGATATACACCTGTTTGCCCGACGTCTATTATTTAAAATTATTTACCACAAACCTGCAGAGATTGCACACCTTACCTCTTCTCACCTTAAATTTCCCTTCTTTGGGAAGCAATCCAAACATTTGGGCCTTTGTACAGCAGGTAACCCAGGAAGTGGAGGAGATGAAATGTCAGAACTTTTTCACTGACAATTTATCCCCACAACTCAGACAAGCGTTAACATCATTGCAAAAATATAGTGAACTGATAATTAAACCTGCCGACAAGGGAGGTAACCTGGTGGTCATGGATCGTACCAAATACGAACTAATGTGCTTGCGTATCCTTAAAAATCGGGAATGGTATAGACCCATTTCTCAAACGGTTATAGAATCCTACTATAGAGAATTCAGGAACATCATTACTTGTGCATTGTCTAATGGTCTAATTGACAAACAGACTTGGTCATATTTGAACATCCAGGAACCAATAGTTCCAACTTTGTATGCCCTACCGAAGGTTCACAAATCCTTAACCAACCCCCCCGGTCGGCCCATTCTTTCGGGATGAAGCTGCCTGACGGAAAACGCTAGTTGCCTAATAGATACCTACCTGAATCCTCATGTTTGGTCTCTATTTTCATTTGATCAGGACACAATCGACCTCATTAAATTGATTGAAGGTATCGTGGTCCCCCAAGATGCCTGGCTTGTAACTATAAATGTGGAGAGTTTATATAATGCAATTCCACATGAACGTGGACTCAGGGTTGTGGCTGAACACTTATGGGAACGCGGCCACACTGCTGATCAATACAATGCATTCATACTTATCTTCTAAAATTCATCCTTACCAAAATTGTGTTAGTCTTTGGCTCCTCCCACTACCTCCAGGTGCAGGGGGTTGCGATGGGAACTCGTTGTGCCCCATCGTATGCCAACCTGTACCTGGGGGGGTGGGAGAGGGATTTATTTGCTAGAGAGGACATTAAACAATACTTGGATTGCATTATGGTTTTCCATCGCTATATAGACGATATTCTGCTAATATAGACAGGTTCCCACCATGAGTTGATGGAATTCATGACCATCATAGGTAATAACACCTATAATCTTAAATTAATATAAAGTAGGGGGCGCTATAATCTCGAAAAACATTGGTGAATAGTACTAAATAAATCAAAAAGACACAAAACAACCATAACAACACCAAAAATATATATATATGCCACAATATGTTGCTGTGCTAAGTAAATTAAATTGTGTAGATTAAAGTGTGTAATGATTGACATTCACAATAAAAAAAACCCTAAGCAAAGGTATTGAATTTAACAATCGTGATAATTAATTAAGAAAGTAAAAACCGGGCTGTGAAAGTAATAATCCTATATAAAAAGTCCAACAGTCATAAATCATAAGTGAGTGACGTGAAATTCCTCAAAATTCAAATCCTGTAGGTGAATAATCACGTAGGAGCGGTACGTGGTCACGTGTCCTTTACTCTCCTTGCTTACCTACATCCGGATCCTCTGGTTGACTGTGCGTACTGGGTGGAACGCACGCCGCACATGATGTGATGCGAGGGGTCCCTGACACCATTTACCCTGACATACGAGCAGTCCCAGTGCCGGGTAGGCACCGATCAATGTAAGCGGCTATTTGGCTATTTTTATTGTCTTTTTTACTATTATTAAACGGTTTTAGGCTATGGAGACTCTATTTTGTTTCCTATATTTCCTATCCTGAATGAATGGGACAGGAGGGATCTATGCCTAAAGCACCATCCAGCCATCCAGCCTTTATGTGAACAGGCACAATCCTGTACAAGCGCTAATGACTCTCTTTTTAGTTAAAGGAGTCATTGGTATCTGGTAAGCAGATATCTATTATTTCAAGGTGTATTTCTTCCTCTTTGGTGACGGAACCTTTATCTCATCAGCAAAAATTTGATGCATCTATGAAGAGTTGTGGTGTTTTTGTGTTTCTATTTTTCCAATTTTTTCACTGGATTGGGACAATTAATTATCACGATTGTTAAATTCAATACCTTTGCTTAGGGTTTTTTTATTGTGAATGTCAATCATTACACACTTTAATCTACACACTTTAATTTACTTAGCACAGCAACATATTGTGGCATATATATATTTTTGGTGTTGTTATGGTGGTTTTGTGTTTTTTTTATTTATTTAGTACTATTCACCAATCTTTTTCGAGATTATAGCGCCCCCTACTTTCGATTATTTTCAGATCTGATTTTTTTTGTTCAGATAAGGGGAGCAGCTTGTTATATGTTATTTTGTAAGTAAATGCAACTACTCACGGGTGATTTACTTTGGTATAGGTTTTATTGTACAGTTTTTCTTTAACTGTTACCATTGGCGTGGAGGTTACTGTTTATCATATAATCTTAAATTCACAATGATGTGCGACAAAAAATCTGTCAACTTTTTGGACATCAAGATTTTTGTAGAATCTGATGGCTCTCTGGGCACCACGTTATTCAGAAATCCATCAGCAAGCAATGCCATACTGCATGCATCCAGCTCCCATCCTCAAAGTTTGATTAAAAGCATTCTATATAGC
Organism: Lithobates septentrionalis; assembly: GCA_037952835.1. NCBI lineage: Eukaryota > Metazoa > Chordata > Amphibia > Anura > Ranidae > Lithobates > Lithobates septentrionalis. The sequence continues at coordinate 4,319,913 of JBBDGP010000108.1, forward strand.
CAATACCTGAGACTGCGACGAAATTGCAGTAGGGATAGCGATTTTCTGCATGAAGCCAATCTTCTTTACGACCGCTTACGGGAGAGAGGCTATACCCATAGCAATCTCAAGAAAGCGTTTAATAGGATGAAAATCCAAGATAGGAACTCCTTGATTCATAAGAAAAAGACTGCGGATAATTCTCAAACTGTTAGAATTATCACTTCATACACTAAGCAACACGAACAAGTGAGATGGATCTTTGACAAATATTGGCCACTTCTATTGGCGGATCCGATTGCTAACAAGTATCTTGAAAAACAACCTCAAATAACATACAGACGTGCCAGATCCCTCAAGGACCCCCTCACTCATAGTCACTACCATCACTCGTTGCCATTGAACCGTTCCCCAGGCACCTTTTCTTGTGGCAAATGTGATACATGTCGCTTTCTTTCCAACAATAACACTGTGAAACTGCCTGATGGACGAGTTCATTCAATTAAGTATAGAGTAACATGCCAGACTGTAGGTGTCATCTATATTATGCAGTGTATATGCAATTGTTTTTATATTGGGAAAACAAAACGCCCATTCCATAAGAGAATCAATGACCATATCTCTCTTATTAAAAAACGTAGGATGGAAACACCAATGGGCCGCCATGTTGGACTATTTCATGGGTTTAGTTTAGACACAATCAAGTTTATGGCCCTTGAACATATCCCCCCCGATGGTAGAGGGGGGAGCAATGACCAAAAACTCTTACAACTCGAGTCACGCTGGATATATTTGTTAAAAGCTACAACCTATCCAGGGTTGAATGAAATGCTCAGCTACAAACCTTTTCTGTAGTATTCTCAGTATCTGCCCCTGGCATCTTGTTCCTGCTGTTTCTTTCTTCCCTTCCTTCCTCCTCCTCCCCCCTCCCCCCCAACCCCCCCTTCCCTCCCCCAAACCTCCCCCAAACCTCCCCACCCCCCCTCCCCCCCTTTTCTTCCCTCCTCTTCTCCCCATTTCCTAGTCTTTGTCATACCTATGGTCATCAATAACCTTCCCCACACCATCCATCCCCCTTAGTTATAGTTTGGCCCAAAATAAATAAATTAGATATTTTTTCGACTGTGTTGAAAACGTCTTTGAGAGTAAGGGTATTGGTAAAGCTATCATGCTCAATGATAATTATGGTGAAGTTGGAATATATGCAGCCTTAATTTTCATAATTGTAGTCATTTTTAACAGTTTGTGATTCTGTCTGTCTTATTCTATTCATTTTTCGAGTTATTGTATTCTTCCTTGATTGTATTTGATATATATATGAAAAATATTTTTTTCTCTTTTGTAAATGCATGTAGATCTTCCTGTCTTATGCGCTGCCTTCTCAGGTCCAGTCACATCTTATTATTGGTTCGCCATGTCATCCTTTTCATGGGGGGATGCTGTCGCCCACCTTGGCTCTCATGCGCATTTTTGGGTGACCGTATGGACACCAAGGGTGTTCCTGTCCCTTCAGCAGGGCACCCGATTCACTGTGCTGACATGTGTCTGCTGTCCTGGCCTCTTTATCTCATGTTGTCTCTAGAGACGTGAGATTTCCCCCCGCTTACCACCAGAGAGAGCTCCCCGTCTTGTCGTGCCTTCCGGACAATAGGACCCAGCGGCAGACTGGGGAGTAAGCAGCCATGACGATGCCTGCACCTGTGCAGCCCAGTCCATGGTCCGCTTCCGGTATCAGTACCGGATGGATGGAATTTAAAGCCGCTGTTAGCAGTCAGTTCATGCTGCAGGAACCAAAGGACCCATGCACTTCAATCTCTCCACTCAGGTATTTACATAAGTAGCTTTTTTTTGTGTTAAATTCATCATGCCTGTTACCGCTCTGTGCCACTTGATCCTTATACTGAAGGACATTGCCCTCTTTACTGCGGACACTTAGCAGCAGGTATTATATAGTGTGTTTTGTGCTTTATTCAGGCATTCCTTTAAAGTGATCTGTATCCTTGGAGGTGTGTGGTCCCTGGCATTAAGCCAGCTGCCGTATCAGCCCCTGTGAGTGTTAACCCCTATTATTCTTTGTGTGCCATGATGATGTAAAGGTTATTTCCAGCTTACCCTCACACATTAGGACATTATCGTTTCCTTTTATATATTTTAGCTGGCCTTTTTGTACCATCTACAGTCACCTTCAGCGCTGGGCTCCCACGGTACGGCGGTAGCATTTTTCTATCCTGGCAGACCTACCCCGCTCTCCCCTTTTTCCCCCCGTTCTAGGAGATACAGGTAGGCAATCGCATTATGACAGCTAAGATGCACATGCATGTAATTTAAGCAAATGAATTCATATTCTCTGTATTTATGTTGTGTTCTAATATACAACCATTGTCATATGTTTTTTGCTAGAAGGCAGTGTACTCTGCATGTGACCAGTATCCCCTGAGCAAAGCCCGATGGATGGGCGAAACATGTTGGGAAGTACATCGTTTATGGTGTGTTACTGCATCTGCAATTAAATACATGTGGCACTTCCGTATATAAATCTCCTTTTTATATTTTGATGTGGAAAATATTTTATTGTATTTTCTTAATAAAGTAAAAGTCTTTTTATACAAAAATATTTGATACTTATTCAACTTGCGCCTTAAAAATCCCCACTCCTTTTGGTTCTAAACACTATATTATAACCTAGTTGTTCCACTAGAAAGAACAATACATATGCAAGCATTTCAACTGACAATGCTACCTAGTTGTAAATTAGGGATGAGCTTTCTGTTCGGGTCAAACATGAGTTTGACTCGAACATTGGCCGTCCGCCCGTTCGTCGAAAACCGAACATTATGGGCCGTTCGCACCAAATTCGAGCGGCACGTAACGGCCCATAATGCACTCCAGGAGCGCAGTGCATTGCTGTATGATGATTGGCCAAAGCATGCACCATGACCTGCATGCTTTGGCCAATCCCAGCGCCCTCAGCTAAGAGAGCCATAATTGGCCAAAGGCAGGGTGCCAATCATGGCTCAGGGGGACTAAGTCCACGCTCCACACTATATAAGGCTGTCTGCACGTCGGCCCCGTGTAGTGTGTTGTTGGCGTGGACGGAGAGAGAGTGTCATTTAGATTGAGCAGGCAGGCAGGTTATTCAGTTAGCTGCAGTGGATTTAATATATATAAAAACAGTTTTATATATATATATATATATATATATATATATATATATATATATATATACACAGTAGTGCAGTTGCTACTACTTTCCTGGTGGTGTACACGATACATACAGTGCACCCATAGTTGTTATTACACTTCTGTTGGTGTACACAGTACCGTGCAACTCCTAGTGCAGTTGCTACTACTTTCCTGGTGGTGTACACAATACATACAGTGCACCCATAGATGTTATTAAACTTCTGTTGGTGTACACAGTACCGTGCACCCCTAGTGCACTTGCTACTACTTTCCTGGTGTACACAATACATACAGTGCACCCATAGTTGTTATTACACTTCTGTTGGTGTACACAGTACCGTGCACCTCTAGTGCACTTGCTACTACTTTTCTGGTGGTGTACATAGTACAAAATACATACAGTACACCCATAGTTGTTATTATACTTCTGTTGGTGCACGGTACACAGTACCGTGCACCCGTAGTGCAGTTGCTATTGCTACTACTTTTCTGGTGGTGGACACAATACATACAGTGCAACCATAGTTGCTATTAGACTTCTGGTGGTGTACACAGTACCGTGCACCCCTAGTGCAGTTGCTACTACTTTCCTGGTGGTGTACACGATACATACAGTGCACCCATAGTTGTTATTACACCTCTGTTGGTGTACACAGTACCATGCAAACCCTAGTGCAGTTGCTACTACTTTCCTGGTGGTGTACAAAATACATACAGTACACCCATAGTTGTTATTATACTTCTGTTGGTGTACACAGTACCGTGCACCCCTAGTGCACTTGCTACTACTTTTCTGGTGGTGTACACAGTACAAAATACATACAGTACACCCATAGTTGTTATTTTACTTCTGTTGGTGCACGGTACACAGTACCATGCACCCGTAGTGCAGTTGCTAGTGCTACTACTCTTCTGGTGGTGTACACAATACATACTTTGCACCCATAGTTGTTATTACACTTCTGTTGGTGTACACAGTGCCGTGCACCCCTAGTGCACTTGCTGCTACTTTTCTGGTGGTGTACACAGTACATAATACATACAGTACACCTATAGTTGTTATTACACTTCTGTTGGTGTACACAGTACCGTGCACCCCTAGTGCACTTGCTACTACTTTTCTGGTGGTGTACACAGTACACAATACAGTGTAGTGTGGTTTTGCTAAACAAAATTTACAGCATGTTCGGAAGGCCACCAAGGAGATGCAGATGCTCACAGGCCACTAAAAGAGGGCAAGCAGGCTCTGTGTCTACAGTCAACAGTGCTGGTCATGGACACGGTGCATCCTCAGCATGTGACCGTGGGGCACGCTTGTCCTTTTTTTTTTCAGTTGGCTGTGTTATTGAGCCACAACATGCAGAAGAGTTGGTGAAATGGATAACAAAGCCCTTCTCATCTTCCTCATCCTCTGTCACCCAGGCTCAGAGTAGTTGAATGAATGAAGAATTTGTATAGCGCTACAAATGTGAACTGAATCACTTCAAGGCGCTTGATCTGTCCTGAGTTGTCCTGCTTCTTAGAAGAGGTGAGTCTTGAGTTTTTTCTGAAGGCCCGATGGTTTTCTTCCATGCGAATGTTAGTGGGTAGAGCATTCCATAGCCGTGGTCCTTGGACTGCGAATCTTCGTTCTCCCTTTGATTTGTACCTGGACTTGGGAATGAGGAGGAGGTTTTGGTTCTTTGATCGTAGACTGCGATTAGGTGTGTAGTGTTTTATTTTCTCACATAGGTAATGCGGAGTGTTTCCTTGTGTGCATTTGTGGGTGAGGCAGTGTAGGGTCCTCAGGCATGCGGAGATGGATTCCCAGGGTTTTTACCGGTTACTAGTCTTGTTGCCGTGTTTTGGATGACTTGTAAGTGAGCAATCTGGTATTTAGGTAATCCTATGAAGAGGGAGATTGCGTAGTCGAGCTGGGAATTGATGATTGTTCCGACTACTGCTGCTTTGTCCTCTTCTGGAATGAACGGGATGAGTCTACGTAGTAGGCGGAGAAGATGGTGAGAGCCGCTAACTACTGAACCTTTTTGTGCATCCATCGACATTTCTGCATCAAAGATGACTCTGAGACTTTTGGCTTTGGTGCTTGGGGAGAAGGTCTGTCCAAGGATGGTGGGTGATGTCCATGAGGTCTTAGTTTTTGTATTACGTTTGCCTGCCAATACAGCTGCCAAAGCAGCCTATTCCATCGGCTCCGTGTGAACAGTCACTCCTTCCCTAGCCCTACCATCATGCACAGAGGAGTCCCCTGAACTATTCGACCACAGTGTCGGGTACATGCTGCAGGAGGATGCACAGCGATTTGAAGGCTCTGATGATGGTACCCAGGTTGAGGAAGGGAGTAACGTGAGCCTAGAGAGAGGGGGTGCCCAAGAAGGTCAAGAAACTGGCAGTCATGTTCCCCAAGCTGCAGTATACTGCCAAGTTTGCTCCAGTGAAGAGGAGGGAGGGGATGATGAGGTCACTGACTGTACATGGGTGCCTGATAGAAGAGAGGAGGAGGAGGCACATCTCCAATGAGGCAGGATGCCCTCCAGGGGCCAGCTTAAGGGCAGCCACCCTATTGCATCACACCGCAGAGCTAAGCAAGTGCAGGGCGCTGCTGACTCCCCACATATTTTGAAAAGTTCTTTGGTGTGGGCCTTTTTTGACACATGTGCAGCAGATCGCACTGTTGCTGTTTGCAACATATGTCTGAAGCGTATCAAGCATGGCCAAAACAGCAGCCGCTTGGGCACCACATGCTTGACCAGACATATGATGACCTCCCATGCAGTCCGTTGGCAACAGCACTTAAAAGACCCACATCAAAGAACAAGACAGACCTCTCCTTGCTCCTAATCAGCTGGGATCTCTAACCCCACTATACCTCCAGTCCTCTCAGAAACCTGCACTGAGAGGAATGAAGGTATAGTAATGGTGTCCCAAGTACTTGCGGCCAATCTGCTAGCGGTACACCAACATCCGATTTTAGCAGGCAAATTTTCCTACCCTAGTTTCTAAACCATCAAAAGAAATTTGGTCCCAGCCATCCACATGCTCAGCATCTGAATGCTAGCTTGGCCAAATTGCTAGCACTGCAACTGCTGCCTTTTCAGCTGGTAGACTCTGCCCCCTTTTGTGAATTTGTGGAATGTGCGGTACCTCAGTGGCAGGTTCCCAAACACCATTTCTTTTCAGGGAAGGCCATTCCGGCTCTCTACCGGCATGTGGAAGGCAATGTCTTGGCCTCGTTGGACAGGGCGGTCAGCAGTAAGGTGCATAATACTGCTGACTCATGGTTCAGCAGGCATGGAAAGGGACGTTACCTTTCTTTCATGGCACACTGGGTAACTCTGCTGGCAGGTGGGAAGGATGCAGGACAGGGTTCAATATTGTTGGAGCTTGTTCTGCCACCATGCCTCCAAAATGCCAGTGGTGATTCTGCCATAGCTCTCTCCTCCACCCCTTCCTCTTCTTCTTCCTCCATGGCCTCTTCCTCTGCAGATTTGTCCTCTGAACCAGCGGTGCTCCGTAGGCGTTCAAGGGGCTACACAAGCACTCAGGCAAAAAGATGCCATGTGGTGCTTGGGTTGGTCTGCTTAGGGGACAGGAGCCACAATGGGGCAGAAATTCTGTCAGCTCTGCAGGGGCAGGCTCAGAGGTGGTTGACGCCACACCAGCTTCAGCCAGAAATGGTTGTATGTGACAATGGCACCAACCTTCTCTACACCCTCCAACAGGGACACTTGACCCATGTTCACTGTTTGGCTCACATCCTGAATTTGGTGGTGCAGCGGTTCTTGAGCAGGTACCCTGGCTTACAGGATCTCCTGAGGCAGGCCAGGAAAGTCTGTGGTCATTTCCGCCGGTCATACAATGCCAGTGCTCGGCTGGCTGACATTCAAAGAGAATGCAACCTTGCCAAGAACCGCCTCATTTGTGACATGCCCACCAGGTGGATCTCAATTGTTGGCAATGCTGCAGTGGCTGCACATGCAGCAGAGGGCCATCAATGAGTACCTGTGTGAGTATGGCACCAGGACAGGATCAGGGGAGCTTGGCTTTTTTTCGCCACTCCAGTGGCTACTGATCAAGGATGCATGCATTGTCCTGTCACCATTTGAGGAGGCAACGAGGATGGTGAGCAATGACAGTGCATGCATCAGTGATACTGTCCCTCTTGTCTTCCTGTTGGAGCACATGCTTCGTGGAATAATGGACAGGGAACTTGAGGCAGAACAGGGGAGGAAGAGGAGGACTTCCTTACCTCTCAAGGCCCCCTTTATCCAGATACTAGTATTCCTGCAGGCCCGCCGATCACACAGGAAGAAGAAGAAGAGGAGGAGGAGGATTGTGTCAGCATGGAGGTGGAGGATAACACTCAGCATCAGCAGCAGTCTTCAAGGGATCGTTTGCAGTCCCCAGAAACCCATGGAGTTGTATGTGGCTGGTAGGAGGTGGTTGAGGATCATGTGATCCTTAGTGGCCCAGAGGACTCAGGATCGAATGCCTCTGCAAACTTACACTGCATGGCCTCCCTGATACTGCAAAGCCTGCAAAAGGACCCTAGGATTCGTGGTATCAAGGAGAGGGATCATTACTGGCTGGCAACCCTTCTTGATTCACGTTACAAGGGTAAGGTTGCAGAACTTATTCAGCCTTCACAGAGGGAGCAGAGGATGAAACCTCTTCGGGAGGTCTTGCAGAAAGATTTGTGCAATGCGTTTCCAGAGCCTGGGAGGTTAAAATTTCCTGGTGCTGGGCAACGTGTTGCTGAGGCTTCGTTCAGTCACAAAAAGAGCGATGGAGAAGGTGGCCGGTTGACCGATGCCTTCAGATAATTCTTCAGTCCTCAGAGCCCAGGTCTGATCAGTTCCAGCAACCGTCGCCAGCGTCTGAATTATATGGTGCAGGAATATCTAGGGGCAAGATCAGACTTTGAGACCTTTCCACCAGAACATCCACTGGGTTACTGGGTCTTGAGGATGGACCACTGGTCAGAGCTTGCTCAATATGCAATTGAGCTACTGGCCTGTCCTGCATCCAGCGTTCTTTCTGCACGCCCATTCAATGCTGCTGGAGGCTTTGTAACCGATCAGAGTGCGCCTGTCCACAGACTCTGTTGATCGGCTCACATTCATAAAAATTAATCAGTCTTGGATCACCAGCTACTAAGCACCTGATACTGATGTAACCGATTGATTTTTCTATGGATGTGAGATCCCTTGAAGACTGCATATGCTGAGTCACTATCCTATTATGCTGAGTGACTATCCTATTCCTCCTCAATCTTCATGATGAAAGCTTCAAGGAATATTTTCGGTTCAGGGCACCATCACCACTGCCTTAGGCCCAGTTTTTCTGCCCCTGTTTAACAGGGGCACGTAATTACAATTTTTGATCTAATATTTCACAGCAGGGCCTGTTCCTGCGCTCAACAAAAGTATCTGTGAGGCTTTACAGTGTTGTGCCACCACCATCACCACCACCGCCTAAGGCCCATTTTATATGCCACTGTTTAACAGGGGGCGCGTAATTACAATTTTTGATCTAATATTTCACAGCGGGGCCTGTTCCTGTGCTCAACAAAAGTATCTGTGAGGCTTTACAGTGTTGTGCCACCACCACCACCGCCTAAGGCCCAATTTTTATGCCCCTGTTTAACAGGGATGCGTAATTACAATTTTTGATCTAATATTTCACAGCGGGGCCTGTTCCTGTGCTCAACAAAAGTATCTGTGAGGCTTTACAGTGTTGTGCCACCACCACCACCGCCTAAGGCCCAATTTTTATGCCCCTGTTTAACAGGGATGCGTAATTACAATTTTTGATATAATATTTCACAGCAGGGCCCATTCCAGCGCCCACCAAGAGTAACTGTGAGGGCTTACAGTGTTCTGGTACCACCAACACCTAAGGCCCAATTTTCCACAGAGTGTATAGGGCAGGCCATATAGTATATACAGGCAGTCCCCTATTTTCAAACATCCGACTTACAAATGACTCCTACTTAGCAACGGAGGGAGACAACAGGAAGTGAGAGGAAATCTTCCCCTAGGAAGGGAAATTCTCTCCTGTAAGAGTTAATATGGGAAAAAGGTGTCTCCACTTATGTTTTATCACAAATCCTTGTTTCCCTAATAACAAAAAATTTTCTAAATCCAATTGTCATTGGGACAGAAAGTGAGGTGAAATCTTCTGAACAGGGGCACAGACAGCAAAACAAATGTTTCAGAGGTGATGATAATCCTTCTCTACGTTATCCAAAAAGCTTAAAAATAGATTTTTTTGGCTGGAGCTACACTTACAAAATGTACCTGTTCCAAATTACAAACAGATTCAACTTAAGAACAAACCTACAGTCCCTATCTTGCTTGTAACCCGGGGACCGCCTGTATACTGCTGCTGTTCAGAGTAAATAGGGCCTGGGGGCCCCAAGCCTTTTTTTTTTAAATTTGGGTGAGGGGTTCCCCTTAATATACATACCAGACCCAAAGAGCCTGGTAATGGGCAGTTTAAAATGACTTTTCCTTTAGAAATGCCATTTTGTGCAGGGACTGTTCTAAACACGGGAAAAATGCACCACTTTACAGGAATACTATAGTCACCCTCCAGGAATGATATTTAAAGGAATATTTCACTTTTATTGTTTCACTTTAAGCATTATTAAAATCACTGCTCCCCAAAAAAACACCATTTTTAAAACTTTTTTTGCATTGGGGACACTTTTTATGACAATAACTTGCATATTAGCCTTTAAAATTAGCACTTTAGATTTTTTCACATTCGAGTCCCATAGACTTTTACGGTGTTCGCATGTTCGCACACATTTTTTGCCTGTTCGGATGTTCTGCTGCGAACCGAACCAGGGGGTGTTCGGCTCATCCCTATTGTAAATCTAGTAACCACATTATAATAAAATATATGAGAATGGTTGATTCAAAGGTAGGGGAGAGGTCAGCACCAAAGAAAAAAAAAAGCATACAAAAGTACCAACATCCCTGTAAGTGGTAAAGCAAGGAAATTGAGGTAATGGGACTTTAAGGGTACATCATATACAGAATGGCACAAAGTTGTAATATAAAGATATATAAATCATTTATTTAGAAAAGACAAGATAAAAGTAAGGACTGCAGTTACAATCATAGTCCTCGGTATACATACATCTCCTAACCCTGACCAATGAGAGAACTGAAATCACATACAGAATATTCCCACATTCAAAAATTTCAACATGTTTCGCCGTGACGGCTTCATTAGGAAAAGAACAAGGGTATTCAATTAACGGATATAAAACAGCAAAATATGCACAACCTTGGATGTGTAAAAAGAAAAAACACAAAAATGAATGAATGATACTTGCAAAAAGTTAACATGATATAACATTGCACATGCATGACCCCACATCATCCACAAAGCAAACGAGGCACCTCTACCCAAGGCAGAACCCCCCCCCCCAGTTGAGGAAGGGAGTAATGTGAGCCTAGAGAGAGGGGGTGCCCAAGAAGGACAAGAAACTGACCATCATGTTCCCCCAGCTGCAGCATAATGCCAAGATTGCTCAAGTGATGAGGAGGGAGGGGATGATGAGGTCACTGACTGTACTTGGGTGCCTGAAAGAAGAGAGGAGGAAGAGAAGGCAAAACTCCAACGAGGCAGGATGTCCTCTAGGAGGCAGCTTAAGGGCAGCCACCCTATTGCATCACACTGCAGAGCTCCACAGGTGCAGGGTGCTGCTGACTCCCCGCTGACTTTTAAAAGTTCCTTGTTGTTTGCCTTTTTCAACACATGTGCAGCAGATCCCACCGTTACTGTTTGCAACCTATGTCAGAAGCGGATCAAGCGTGGCCAAAACAGCAGCTTGGGCACCACATGCTTGACCAGACATATGACGACCTGCCATGCAGTCCGTTGGCAACAGCACTTGAAAGACCCACCTCAAAGAAAAAGGCGGACTTCTCCTTGTTCCTCATCTGGGATCTCCAACCCTACTATACCTCCAGTCCCATTTCCCTACCCCAATTGCTAAACTATAAAAAGAAATTCGGTCCCAGCCATCCACATGCTCAGTTCTAAATGCTAGCTTTGCCAAGTTGCTAGCACTGCAACTGCTGCCTTTTCAGCTGGTAGTCTCTGCCCCCTTTCGTGAATTTGTGGAATGTGCTGTACCTCAGTGGCAGGTTCCAAAACTCCATTTTGTTTTCACGGAAGGCCATTCCAGCTCTCTTCCGGCATGTGGAAGGCAATGTTTTGGCCTCGTTGGACAGGAACAGCAGTAAAGTTCATACAGTAGGTGACCGCGATATTGTGTCAATCTCGCCGCATTTCTCGGCGAGATTTGACACCTGCGAGCCCCGTCGCAGGAGCCAGCGCCGAGATGGCTCACTCATCGGGAAAGGAAAACTTTGTTTTCCTTCCGCGATGAGTGACAGGCAGTGCTGACAGCTGTCTGGTATGAATCCTGAGGCGGGAACACCGCGCCAAATTTTAAATGAAAAAACCGGCGTGGGTTCCCCCCCGGGAGCATACCAGGCCCTTAGGTCTGGCATGAATTGTAAGGGGAACCCCCTATGCCGAAAAATTGGCGTGGGGGTCCCCCCACAATCCATACCAGACCCTTATCCGAGCACGCAGCCCGGCTAGCCAGGAAAGGGGGTGGGGACGAGCAAACACGCCCCCCCTCCTAAGCCGTACCAGGCCGCATGCCCTCAACATGGGGGGGTGGGTGCCTTGGGGGAGGGGGCCCCCCCACCCAAAGCACCTTGTCCCCATGTTGATGAGGACAAGGGCCTCTTCCCGACAACCCTGGCCGTTGGTTGTCGGGGTCTGCGGCGGGGGGGCTTATCGGAATCCGGGAGCCCCCTTTAATAAGGGGGCCCCCAGATCCCGGCCCCCCACCCTGTGTGAATGAGTTTGGGGTACATGGTACCCCTACCCATTCACCTAGGGAAAAGTGTCAATGTCCGCCCCCTTACTACGTCATGGTCCCAGCATGCGCAGGGACTCTGGCGTCATAAGGGGGCGTGAACCCAGAGTCCCTGCGCATGCTGGGACCATGACGTCGTAAGGGGGCGGGGTCACCGCCTATATAAATGGCTCCGCAGCTCGCACACAGCATTCGAGCCGGAGAGAGCGTTGTGTCAACATCGGGGAAGAAGAGAAGAAGAGAAGAAGCGGCGAGACAGCGGCGGCGAGACAGCGGCGGCGAGACAGCGGCGGCGAGACAGCGGCAGCAGACCGGGCCCTTCGCTGGCAATAGAGCTGGAAGAAGATAGCAGCGGGGCCCGGGAGAAGAGGCCGAACACCGGGAGAAGAGGCCGAACACCGGGAGAAGAGGCAAGGAGACCCCCCGAAGTTGGAAGAAGATCCCGGAGCTGACTAATAAATTACTCTTAAAACCTGTGTACTGTGTTTTTTTTATATTGACACTTTTCCCTAGGTGAATGGGTAGGGGTACCATGTACCCCAAACTCATTCACACAGGGTGGGGGGGGCCGGGATCTGGGGGCCCCTTTATTAAAGGGGGCTCCCGGATTCCGATAAGCTCCCCGCCCGCAGACCCCGACAACCAACGGCCAGGGTTGTCGGGAAGAGGCCCTTGTCCTCATCAACATGGGGACAAGGTGCTTTGGGGTGGGGGGCCCCCGCAGGGCGCCCCCCTCCCCCAAGGCACCCACCCCCCCATGTTGAGGGCATGCGGCCTGGTACGGCTCAGGAGGGAGGGGGTGCTCGCTCGTCCCCACCCCCTTTCCTGGCCGGCCGGGCTGCGTGCTCGGATAAGGGTCTGGTATGGATTGTGGGGGGGACCCCCACGCCAATTTTTCGGCGTAGGGGGTTCCCCTTACAATCCATGCCAGACCTAAGGGCCTGGTATGCTCCCGGGGGGGAACCCACACCGGTTTTTTCATTTAAAATTTGGCGCGGTGTTCCCGCCTCAGGATTCATACCAGACAGCTGTCAGCACTGCCTGTCACTCATCGCGGAAGGAAAACAAAGTTTTCCTTTCCCGATGAGTGAGCCAGCGCGACATGCACAGTACGTTGTCGCTGAGAGCCAGCGCGATGCTATCGCGCTGGAAACACAATCTCGCGGTCAGGTACTGTATTACCGCTGACTCATGGTCCAGCAGGCATGGGCAGGGACGTTACCTTTCCTTCACGGCGCACTAATTAACTCTGCTGGCAGCTGGGAAGGATGCAGGACAAGGTTCAGTGTTGTTGGAGCTGGTTCCACCACCACGCCTCCAAAATGCTAGTGGTGCACTAGTTCTGCCACAGCTTTCTCCTACACCCCCTCCTCTTCTTTTCCCTTTATGGCCTCTTCTGCAGATTTATCCTCTGAACCAGCAGTGCTCCGTAAGCATTCAAGGGGCTACGCAAGCAGTCAGGCTAAAAGATGCAATGCGGTGCTTGAGCTGGTCAGCCTAGGGGACAGGAGCCACACCGGGGCATAGATTCTGTCAGCTCTGCAGGGGCAGGCTCAGAGGTGGTTGACGCCATATCAGCTTCAGCCAGGAATAGTCATGTGTGACAATGCCACTAACCTTCTCTCCGCCCTCCGACAGGGACACTTGACCTATGTTCCATGTTTGGCACACGTCCTGAATTTGGTGGTGCAGCGGTTTTTGAGCAGGTACCCAGGCTTACAGGATCTCCTGAGGCAGGCCAGAAATGTCTTTGGTCATTTCCGCCAGTCATACAATGCCAGTGCTTGACTAGCTGACATTCAAAGGGAATGCAACCTGCCCACCAACCGCCTCATTTGTGACATGCCCACCAGGTGGAACTCAACATTGGCAATGCTGCAGCGGCTGCACACATGGCAGAGGGCCATCAATGAGTACCTGTGCGAGTATGGCACCAGGACAGGGTCAGGGGAGCTTGGCTTATTTTCGCTATGCCAGTGGCTACTAATCAAGGATGCATGCACTGTCCTGTTACCATTTGAGGAGACCACAAGGATGGTGAGCAGTGACAATGCATGCATCAGTGACACTGTCCCTCTAGTCTTCCTGTTGGAGTACACGCTTCATGGAATCATGGACAGGGCACTTGAGGTAGAAAAGCAGGAGGAAGAAGAGGACTTCCTTACTTCTCAAGGCCCCCTTTATCCAGATAGCATTCCTGCGGGCCCGCCAAACACACAGGAAGAAGAGGAGGAGGATTGTGTCAGCATGGATGTAGAGGATAACACTCAGTAGCAGTCTTCAAGGGGTGGTTTTAAGTCCCCAGAAACCCAAGGAGTTGTACATGGCTGGGAGGAGGTAGCTACGGATAATGTGATCCTTAGTGACCCAGAGGACTCAGAATCCCACTGCCACTGCAAACTTACACTGCATGGCCCCCCTGATTCTGCTAAGCCTGCAAAAGGACCCTAGGATTTGTGGTATCAAGGAGAGGGATCATTACTGGCTGGTAACCCTTCTTGATCCACGTTACAAGGGTAAGGTTGCAGAACCCATCCTGCTTTTGCAGAAGATGAAACATCTTCAGGAGGCCTTGAAGAAAGGTTTGTGCAATGCATTTCCAGACCCTGGGAGGTTACAATTTTCTGGTGCTGGACAATGTGTTTCTGAGGCTTTGTTCAGTCAGAGGAAGAGCAGTGGAGAAGGTGGCTGGCTGACCGATACCTTTAAACTATTTTTCAGTCCTCAGCGCCAAGGTCTGATCGGTTCAAGCAACCATTGCCAGCATCTGCATTACATGGTGCAGGAATATCTAGGGGTAAGAGCAGACTTGGAGACCTTTCCAACAGAGCATCCACTGGGTTACTGGGTTTTGAGGATGGACCACTGGCCAGAACTTGCTCAATATGCAAATGAGCTACTGGCCTGTCACATTCAGTGCTGCTGGAGGGTTTGTAATGGATCAAAGAGTGTGCCTGTCACATAAAAATGAATCAGTCTTGGATCAGCAGCTATCAAGCACCTGATGCTGATGTAACTGTTTGAATTTGCTATGGATGTGGGATCCCTTGAAGACTGCCTATGCTGACTATCCTATTCCTCTTCAATCTTGATGATGCTAGCTTCCAACAATTTTTTTTGGTTTAGGGCACCGCCACCACCACCGAAGGCCCAATTTTTCTGCCCCTGTTTAACAGGGGCATGTAATTACAATTTCTGATCCAATATTTCACAGCAGCTTTTAAAGTTGGGTATCTATTTGCTCAGGGCAGCTTCATCTTTTATATTTTACCAAAAAAAATGATCCATTTTTGTGTTCATGTGCCGTAAAAGTAACCTTAGTGTATTTTTACCTGAAATGTTGCTTTTAATAAACTGTTGCACTAATATCATGTGATATAAAAAATTGGAACTGTTATTTTTTAGGGTGTCTGCTTTTAGAAAATATATTATATTTCGGGGTTTTAATTAATCTTCAAGCCTATTTTTCTTTATCATGTAAACCAAAAAATGAAAAAGAAAATTGAAAAAATGGCTCTGGGACTCAAGTGGTTAAGGAAGTTAATGGATGTAAAAAAACTGATGTACAAACTGATGAAAAACTGATGTAAATTTATGAAAAACGAATGTAAACGGAATCCGATGTGAATGAACTGATGAAGCGGCCTGTCCGAGTTAATGGGCCTAAAATAAAAGTTAAGGGACCTAAAAGAAAAATTCTATTTTTTTTCTATGAAATAATAAAAAAGCACCTCAAGCAACAGCAGGCATTTTGGTGTTGTGGCTCCAAGGTCAAGCTGTACATGGGGCCTCAATGTCTGTCCATGTCTAAAAAGACTAAGCCCAAAAAGCAGGTCTTGACCCAACCATCTAACCAGTTCCAATAATCAATCTGTACATAAAATGTGCAAAGCTGTATATCTGAAATCAAAACTTTTTTTTTATTATTATTAGTTTTGGACAGAACAGGGGTGGACTAAAACCTCTGTAAGTATGTTTTTCCCATCTGAGTCCTATTATGAAGATTTCTCTTTTCCTCTTAGTTGTCAAAGGAAAACATTTTCCCCTTGAAAGATTTCCCCCCACTTTTGTGTCATTTTGGATTAACAATCTTTCTCAGGCCACCAGTTTTGTTCCTGCAAACTGTAGGAATAAGAGGGGGCTTAGAAACTCTAGCTGTGTACATGACCAAGACTAGACATGTGCAATTTTTTCATAACTAATAGAAATTCAGCCGAATTTTGCATCCAAATGTCCGAAGAAAAAAAATAACGAATTTCAACTGATATGAAAGAAATTATAAGGAAAATAACGAATTAATTTGGCATGATTCATTAATTCGTTAAAGGTCTAATGAAACAAAAGGTCAACTCAGAGTAAATCTTACAGTCAAATCAGCTGAATAATTTTAAACAGGAGGTTGGGTTACTGATAAAGTGCATTCCTAAGAACTGAGTGAGAAGGGTGTTGTATTGTATTTGAGCATAGTAGAAGAGATATTATCATTGTGTGTGTTAATAGATTCAATAAACAAACGACTTTCCAAACTACATATAGACAAAGTTCCAATACTCAAAGCAGCGCTCCAATCAAATAAAGTATGACCAGCATTCACATGTAAAAACATATGAGAAATCAGTAGTATGTTGATAGGTGATGAGACAGTTCAAATTATAGGTGAAAGATTCTACTTAATGATTGATAGGCATATACCATTCACCAGAGTCCACACCATGTGTAACACACTCCCCTAGGGGTTCACACTCACCCAAGGGATGTAATTCAAAAGCCTTGAACACACCAGGTGTCTCCCGTTTGGTCCGGTTATCTCATCGCCCAGGATGGTTTAGTCATGTAAAAAAAGGCTCCACATAGCTTGAAACCGTTTTAACAGTTTATTCAAGACGACCACCCCCTTAAAACCACACTTACACAACATTAATTATAACAGGCATTTGGTTGAATAATCAAGCTGTGTGTTATCACTAGGTAAAGGCGAATGGTTCGGCCCAAGCATAAGTTTGGGCCGAACTTTGGTTGTTCGGATGTTCGGGCGAACACCTAACAATATGCGGTGTTTGGGGCAAATTAGAAAACACCGTTAAAGTCTATGGGACACTAACATGGAAAATCAAAAGTGCTCATTTTAAAGGCTTATGTGCAAGTTATTGTCATAAAAAGTGTTTGGGGACCTGGGTCCTGCCCCAGGGGACATGTATCAATGCAATTTT
Source organism: Lithobates septentrionalis (assembly GCA_037952835.1). NCBI lineage: Eukaryota > Metazoa > Chordata > Amphibia > Anura > Ranidae > Lithobates > Lithobates septentrionalis. The sequence continues at coordinate 4,337,193 of JBBDGP010000108.1, forward strand.
TTTTTTTAAACTGACTTTTTTTGGGAGCAGTGATTTTTTTAACGCTTAAAGTGAAACAATAAAAATGAAATATTCCTTTAAATATCATGCCTGGGGGGTGTCTATAGTATGCCTGTAAAGTGGCGCATTTTCCCCATGTTTAGAACAGTACTACAGCAAAATGACATTTCTAAAGGAAAAAATGTCATTTAAAACTGATCGCGGCTATAATGAATTGTCGGATCTCGGCAGTCAGTTAAAACAGTAATGGGATATTAGGGGCTAACAGAATACGCCCCCATCTGGAATAATAGACATCTTCAAGAATTGGTCCCTATGGGAAAAATCAATGAATGGGAAGCGATTGGTATAGAACGACTTGCCCAGTTATATGAGGGGAGTACGTTGAAGATATTTGTGGAATTAAGATGCGAGTATGGTATCCCAAACCATTCATTTTACAAGTATCTTCAAATTAGACATGCTCTGAATGCCCAGTTTAAAACACGTGCACAGGAATCGTGTAGAGCTCCCCTCCTTCAAAAGTTAGTTAAATCAAGAATAGTCAAAGGATTAATCTCTGATTTATATGAACATATATGTAGTAAAACCATTACTGGGGAAAGGCTGGCTAAAAACATGAGAAGATGAGAAGAGGATTTGGGGACAACAATAACAGCAGAGCAATGGAGGAGGATATTAGAGCTGAGCTCCCTGGTGTCAGTCTGTCCCTCACAGAAAATGTTGCATCTATTTCTGATACATAGAGCCTATCATACCCCCAAGAAGCTATTTCGGTTTGGTTGCCAGGCGGACGCCAAATGTCCAAGGTGTCAAGAGATAGGGAACCTTATACATATGATGTGGAGATGCCCAAAATGATTTAGGTATTGGGTAGGGATACTAGAGGTTATGAACAGAACCTTCGGGAACAAGCTGGAGTTGGAAGGTACTCTATGTATGCTGGGAAGTATGGAGGGAACCGGAGAGTCTGTAACCATCAAAACAGTAGTATTAAGGTGCCTATTTCAAGCAAGAAAATTAACTGCCCAAAATTGGCAATCAGTGAGGCCCCCGACACTTGAAGAATGGGTTAAGGTAGTAGATGAAACAGTATGGAAGGAAAAAGTGGTATTTACTAGACGTGGAAATTTTGACAGATTCCTAAAGCTGTGGAAGCCATGGTTAGATATAATGGGTTGCCCACCATGAGGGAAGGTGTGATAAGGACAGAATAGAACTAAGTGGAGGACATAGTAGAATTAAGAGGCTGGTTCAAAAACATTTAGATCAGTCTGGGAAAAGGGAGAGAGAATAGGGAGGGTGAGGGGGGAGAAACAAGGGAAAGAATGATGAGGAAAGTATACACAAATATACTCACAACATAATTATACACGGTGTGCGAATGGAACGGTTATACACTTTCACAGGGTGGGTTGAGGGGAGGGAGAGAGGTGGGGGGTAAAGAAAGGGATTGTATAGATGGGGATATAATTGACATTATGGATGGAGGTGTTGTGGTAGACAAGGTGGGGGGGTGTCGTCCCCTACCCCCTGGTGCACCCCCGGGGGTGGTGATGGTGCCCACCCCTCCAACCGACCCCACGAGAACCTTTACGGTTTTTGGATTAAATGGGAATTGAGTTGGGACGTGTTAATGTAATATCTTAATGGCTTTTCATTATACTCGGCAATGTAGATTTGATTATGTTACGGCTATATGTCTAAGGTTCTTTTCTTCTTTTTTCTTTGTCTATGTATATTTGAAAACTTTAATAAAAAATGTAATAGAGTAAAAAAAAAAAAGAAAAGTGAAACAATAAAAATGAAATATTCCTTTAAATATCATGCCTGGGGGGTGTCTATAGTATGCCTGTAAAGTGGCGCATTTTCCCATGTTTAGAACAGTACCACAGCAAAATTACATTTCTAAAGGAAAAATTGTCATATAAAACTGATCGCGGCTGTAATGAGTTGTCGGATCTCGGCAATATAGATAAAACTCATTGAAAAAAATGGCATGGGGTCCCCCACAGTCCATTACCAGGCACTTTGGGTCTGGTATGAATATTAAGGGGAACCCCGAACCAAAAATTAAAAAGAAAATTGCGTGGGGGCCCCCCCAAAATCCATCAAAATCCATACCAGGCCCTTCAGGTCTGGTATGGAATTAAGGAAATTAAGGGGAACCCTGCGCCAAATTTAAAAAAAAATTGGCGTAGGGGACAAGGGCCTCATCCCCACAACCCTTGTCCGGTGGTTGTGAGGATAAAAGGGCGGGGGGCTTATCGGAATCTGGAAGCCCCCTTTAACAAGGGGACCCCAGATCCCGGGCCCTCCTATGTGAATTGGTAACGGGCTACCATTTCACAAAATATGTGTCAAAAATGGTAAAAAAGACAAGAGACAGCTTAGGAGAAGTCCTTTATTAAAAGGGCTTCCCCATGGCGTCAGAGGGGGCGGGGTCACCCGTTTATATCACCGGATGGCCCTGCTCTCAGCTATATAACAGCTGTCACCAATGGGAAGCATCTCACGGTAGGAACCTCCCATTGAAGCGGAACTGTTGCATTTTTTTTCTATCCGTCGGGCAGCGTGGATTTACATCACGGGACATTTTTATTTATTTTATCTTTTAATAAAGGACTTGCCCCAAGCTGTCTCTTGTCTTTTTTACCATATTTGACACTTTTTTTGTGAAATGGTCGTTACCAATTCACATGGGGGGATGGGATCTGGGTGTCCCCTTGTTAAAGGGGGCTTCCAGATTCCGATAAGCCCCCCACCCACATACCCCCACAACCTCAGGGCAAGGGTTTGTGGGGATGAGGCTCTTGTCCCCATCAACATGGGGACAAGGTGCTTTGGGGTCAGACCCCAAAGCACCCTCCCCCTTTTGAGGGCATTTGGCCTGGTGTGGTTCAGAAAGGGGGGTGCTCTCTCATCCCCCCTCTTTTCCTGCGGCCTGCCTGTGGTATGGATTTTGGGGGGGCCCTATGCCATTTTGTTTATTTTGGTGCAGGGTTCCCCTTAAAATCCATACCAGACCTGAAGAGTCTGGCATGGATTTTGGGGGGACCCCTATACTTTTTTTTTTATTTGGCGCAGGGTTCCCCTTATTTTCCATACCAGACCTGAAGAGCCTGGTATGGATTTTTGGGGGACCCCCACGCAATTTTTTTGTAAATTTTTGGTTCGGGGTTCCCCTTAATATTCATACCAGACCCAAACGGCCTGGTAATGGACGGGTGGGGGGGCAATGCCGTTTTTTTCAATGAGTTTTATTTTCAATTATTTTTATTAAGATATTTTTCACATAAAAACATTCCATAACATTTCATTACAAAACCTTATATATATAAACATGCTTAACATACATATATATAAAAACAAAACACATAATCACAATCACCCTAGTTCAAGGATCAAAACATTTTTCTCTTTTCTTTCTCTTAAGTATCTTCCACGTCTCCCCCCTCTCCCGTCCCCTGAGAGGGAAAAAAAATCCAAACTTAATAATGAAGTGTATCCCTTTACCCTTCCCCTTTACTTTAGTGACCCCTCCTCATTTATTACTTATTCCCGATCGTATTTATCCATTATGCCGTACTATAACCCCAATATTCTTTCCCAAACCCATTATATTTATTTTGAAGAGGAGAGAGTTGCAACTCTCTACCAACATTATATCATACCTTGGTGAAAAAAAAAGTACCCGTGGTGTCAGAGGGGGCAGGGTCACCCGGGTACATCACAGGGTGGCCCCACCCTCATTTATATAAGAACTGTTAAAGGCGATGAAGCGTCACACAGCGGGAGCCTCCCATGGAGGCGGATCGTGGCAGATTTTTTTTTCTTTTTCTTTTCCGGTCCATCGGCGGAGCAATATAAGATGTATTGACATTGTGGGACATTTAATTTTTTTTATTTTTTTAATAAATGACTTGTCCCCAAGCTGTCTTGTCATTTTTAACATTTTGACACTTTTTGTGAAATGGTAGGGGTACATTTGTACCCGTTACCATTTCACACGGATCTGGGGATCCCCTTGTTAAAGGGGGCTTCCAGTTTCCAGTAAAGCCCCCACCCGCAGACCCTCCAAAACCACTGGGCAAGGGTTGTAGGGATGAGGTCCTTGTCCCCATAAACACAAGGTGCTTTGGGGGCTACCCCAAAGCACCCTCCCCATGTTGAGGGCATGTGGCCTGGTATGGTTCAGGAGGGGGGCCGCTCTCTCGTCCCCCCTCTTTTCCTGCGGCCTGCCAGGTTGCATGCTTGAATAAGGGTATGGTATGGATTTTGAGGGGGACCCCTATGCCATTTTTTAAAATATTTTGGCGCAGGGTTCCCCTTAAAATCCATACCAGACCTGAAGGGCCTAGTAATAGACTGGGGGGATCCCATGCTCTTTTTTTCAATTAGTTTTATCTATATTGCCAAGACCCGACAATTCATTACAGCCGCAATCAGTTTTAACCTCCGGTATTCCCGAGTGTGGCTCGGGGTTAAATTTCAGCACCATTAGCGGTAACCCCGAGCCACACTCGGGATTACATCTCAGGATCCTAGTGCGGTATACTTACCTTGTCCCCAGGATCCTGCGATGTCCCCCCGCTGTGTCTGCGGGCTCTGTCCTCTGCCCGAAGCCTCTCTGTGCCAGCCTCTGTTCCCTGCGAGCGTCTTGACACACAGGGGCGGAGCCTGGCAGCAAATTCAAAAAAAGTAAAAATCATATCACATACAGTACACTGTAATCTTACAGATTACATTACTGTGTGAAATCATTTCACATCCCTTTTGTCCCCAATGCCCATGCCCTGCATGCAATTTTATATCATATATACTGTTCTTTCTGCCTGGAAACTTGAGATTGTCCATAGCAACCAAAAAGTGTCCCTTTACATCAAAAGTGGCTTTAGACCAGCTAGAAAACAGCGATAGTAAATTAGAACACTTGCAGAATTGAGCGATAGTGAATCGCGGGGAAATGTATTTTATTATTATGATATTATTATTATTTTTTAATTATTTATATTTATTTATTATATTATAATTTATGATTTTGTGTTTCAAACGTCATCATACCCGGGATATCTACTAGACTCTTGGTGGACAGATCTAAGTGTGTTATTGCTAAGAATTATAGGCCTACAATATAAAACGCCAAATTTCTATGCAAAATAATTGTACCGCTTTGAGACACAAAAATCTGAAATAATCATACCGCCAGGGAGGTTGAATTACTTTTTTCCCTTAGAAATGTCATTTTGCTGTGGTACTGTTCTAAACACGGCAAAACTGTGCCACTTTACAGGCATACTATAGACACCCCCCAAGTACGATAATTAAAGGAATATTTCATTTTTAAAACTTTTTTTTGCATTGATACATGTCCCCTGGGGCAGGACCCAGGTCCCCAAACACTTTTTATGACAATAACTTGCATATAAGCTTTTAAAATGAGCACTTTGATTTTCTAGTTTCATGTCCCATAGACTTTAAGGGTGTTCGTCCGAATTTTTTTACCTGTTCGGATGTTCTGGTGCGAACCGAACCAGAGGGTGTTCAGCTCATCATTAGTTATCACCAATCAGTATGGAATGCCGTCTGCCATCCACCGCATCCACTGCGTTGAAACTATCTGGCTGTTCTTTCCTGGTAGTGACACGCACACGTCACTTCCAGTCATTGTAAGGTAATGCCCTGACGTGTTTCGTCATCACGACTTCAACAGAGAACATACATACATAAATAACGAAAATGAAACAGTTAAACAATAAAACAAATTGATTTGTTATAATGAATATCTATATTCTACAGAAATAACGAGTTATCCAAAAACAAATTAATGTAACATAACAAATATAACAGAACTAAATTAAGTATTTTACGAAAACTAAACTAAATTTTTTTTGTAGTGCATAATTGTAACCAAGACCAACTGTTATCTGGCCAAAACGGCATCCCTGCAGCCTAGATTTAAACCCTGAGTGGTGAATCAGTGGCCTGACTGTGTCTATCAGCATGCACCGGTCAGTGACGTCACAAGGGTGCGGTGCCGCCAGGTGATTTTGCCAGGTGGCTCCACCCCTTACCTAATATAAGAATTGGCGGTTTGCCTTAGTTGATGGCGGAGCGTTTCTTTTTTCGGGTTGACAGTGGCGGCAGCATTGTGATTGATGATGGATCTATATCAGGGGACAATGTTTTTTAATAAAGGAATTGTCAAAGATGGTCCCTGTGTTTTTATTACTTTTTAACACTTTTTTGGTGAATGGGTAGGGGTACTGTGTACCCGATACTCATTCACATGGAGGGGGCAGGATATCTGAGGGCTTACTTGTTAAAGGGGCTTCCAGATTGTGATAAGCCCTCTACTCGCAGACCCCACAACCACTGCACAGGGTTGTCGGGAAGAGGCCCTTGTCCCCATCAACATGGGGACAAGGTGCTTTGGGGTGGAAGGGCAGAGCCCTCCCTCCAAAGCACCCCCCGATATTGAAGGCATGTGGCCTGGTATGGTTCAGGAGGAGGGGCGCTCGCTTGCTGTTTTTTTATTTTGGCATGGGGTTTCCCTTAAAATCCATACCAGACCTGAAGGGCCTGGTATGGATTGAGGGGGGACCCCCATGCCATTTTTCTTTTTACTTTTTTATTGCTGGCAAGGTTTTTTTCTTATTCAGTTGTCAGCGGAGAAGCCCATTGACAGCTGATGGCTCATCGGTTGTTAAGGATGCAGCGGCCGGCTTCCCGGCCCCGCTCCTTAACAACCAGCTATTTACTGCGCCCTGATTGGGCAAAGCTTTCAATCAGGGCTTAGAATGCACTGTGCAGCATGCAGTGCATTGCAGGGTGTTCGGCAAGGTGAACGCCCTGCAAATTCAAGTGTTCACCGAACAGGGGAACAGGCTATGTTCGGGCCAAACTTTTGCTCAGCCCAAATCGTTCGCTCAACTCTAGTGCTAACCTGCCTGATTGTCTCTAAAACCTGCGTACTTCAATGAACTTCATGAAAAGGATTTAACTGTGAGCACAAATTCCAAATTGAAGGCAGCTTACCAGTACTTACATGAAGTGACTGCATTAGTTTCTTTTTTCAGGCTTTTTTTTTCACCTGGTGATCCTGCCAATAAGCTCTGGGTAACACCAATAAGGTATGGTTTACATTAGTGCAATTTATAATGCAACTTGTGTCATACAGAATTGCATGACAATAGAAATCATATAATTCTCTATGGTGCTTGTTCACATCAATGCGGCACAGCATGGCACATTTTTGGAAAAGATTCTGGTGCTACTTTGGTGCGGTTGCTGCATGATTGGGGCCCCATAGTTTTCTGTTAAACACACAAAAAATTAATGTACATGCAATTTTGGTGCAGAGTTTCATGTTGGCTGTTAGGAGCTGGCACCCGTCAGCATCCTAACAACCAGTGACTCATCCCTGCTGTCATAAGGGGATTCCCAGTTGACAGCAGAATGTAAACAAAGTATTCTGCCATAAAAAAAATGGTGTGGGGTCCCCCCAAAATCCATACCAGACCCTTATACAAGCATGCAACCTGGCAGGCCAGGAATAAGAGAGGATGAGAGGGCACCCCTCCTGAATCATACCAGACCACATGCTCTTAACAAGGGGGGTGACTCCTTAGCAAAGCACCTTGTTCACATGTTGATCAGGACAAGAGCCTATTCTCTACAACCCTAGTGCCACAGATCCACATCAATCACAATAAACAACAGCCACCGACCTGCATGAAAAAAAAACCACTGCCCTCCAAGTCTCCACTGGTCCTGTCACTTGCCTTGTGCAAAATGACATCTACGATTCTCCCCACCGCCTAAATAAAGAAGGAGTGAGATCACCCAGTGACATCCCGTGACCATATATGGACTTGTCTATATGTGGTCAATGATGCAATAAGGGGACAGGGTCACCCTGTGATGTCCTTGATCATAAATGGACATGTCCATAAGTGGTAAAAAACATCATCAGTGACCCTCGCCCCTTTGTTTAATTCAAATTATATTGTGGTGAGAAGCAAGGCAAGAAACAGGATCTGTCGGGTATCACCAGGTGATGGGTTCCTTTTTTTGTGATTCATGTTGGCCTGCATCACTGTACGATGTAATTGATGATGAATGTATATCGGGGAACAAGAGAAAGTAACCCCTTCATGTTAAGGGCATGTGGCCTGCATCCCTAGCCCCCCCCCCCCTCCTTTCTTTGCCTGCCAGGCTGCTTGCTTGGATAAGGGTCTTGTATGGATTTTGGGGAGAACTCAAGCAATGTTTTATTCTTTGGCATAGGGTCCCCCTTAAAATCCATACCAGACCCGAAAGGCCCAGTATGGATTGTTGAGGGACCCCCACATGTTTTTTTTGCAGGCTCCCTTGGTTAAATTCTGCTGTCAGTGGGAATCCCCGGCTGGCAGTAGGGATGAGTCATTGGTTGTTAGGATGCTGATTAAGCCTACGGGTGCCGGATCCTTAACAACCAGAATCCAGTCATCTTCCCCTTCCAGAAAAACACAGTAGTATCATAAATTCACCAAAAACACATCAAAATAAAACACAAAAATAAGTCACACTACATAATTGTACTGAACATCGCAGATGCACTAGTGTGTACCTAGCCTGGGCAGATAGGATTAGTAGTTTGCAAAAGAAAGATAAGATTGTTTTTAGTTTACAGGAAGTAACAAGGACATTGCATTTTTGCCAAAATCTGAACTTGCTGAAAGATTTCTTAGGCTGAAAAAGACAACTAATACAGTCACCACATCTATTGACCGGTAAGCTACCATATAGTACAAATCTGTTTTTGGGTTTGGTTATGCTTTAAAAAGCAAACATCTGAATGTTGACCACAGTGCACCGACATTGATGTTGTAACACAGGATAAATGTTAGTTTTTTGACCTTCTCACGCCGCTATACGTCGGCAGAAGGGCACGCCTGCTCAAACTGACGCATCTGTACGTCAGTCTGCAAAAGCAGCATAGCCAGTGCGCACACGCCCATCGTGCGCCACGGGAGTGTGCCCGTGGGTCCTGTGGACTGAAAGTCGGCCAGCGGCCCGCAATCAAGGCGAGGAGAGGCAGAACGAGGAAATGCCTATGTAAACAAGGCTTTTCCCTGTTCTGCCTAGTAACATGACAGAGATCTACTGTTCCTTGTCATCGGGAATATCAATCTCTGTCATGTCATTAGTAGCCCATCCCCCCTACAGTTAGAACACACTGAGGGAACAGACTTAACCCCTTGATCGCCCCCTAATGTTTAACCGCTTCCCTGCCAGTGAAATTTCTACAGTAATCGTGGCTATTTTTAGCTCTGATCGCTGTATAAATGTCAATGGTCCCAAAATAGTGTCAAAAGTGTCCGATCTGTCCGCTGCAATGTCGCAGTCCCAATAAAAATTGCAGATCACCGTCATTACTAATAAAAAAATATATATATAATAAAAATGCCATAAATCTATCCCCTATTTTGTAGAAGCTATAACTTTTGTGCAAACCAATCAATATACACTTATTGAGATTTTTTTTACCAAAAATATATAGAATACATATCGGCATAAACTGAGGAAGAAATTTGTTTTTTTATATATTTTTTGGGGATATTTATTATAGCAGAAAGTAAAAAAATATATATATTTTTTTCAAAATTGTTGGCTTTTTTAGTTTATAGCACAAAAAATAAAAGCTGCAGAGGTGATCAAATACCACCAAAAGAAATCTATATTTGTGGGGAAAAAAAAAGGATGCAACTTTCATTTGGGTACAGCGTTGCTGTGCAATTGTCAGTTAAAGTGACGCAGTGCCAAATTGTAAAAAGTGCTCTGGTCAGGAAGGGAGTAAAATCTTCCAGGGACGTGATCTGGCTCCAGCGTAAGATGGACGTGTGAGAGAAGAGCTCCTGCACATCGGGGAAGAGATTCAGCCTTCTGGGAGACCATCAGCTCTAAAAAAGTCCCCAAACTAGGGTGAAAGGAAACAGAAGCTCTTCTGCTTCACGTCTTCCCCGAGAAATGAACACAGTGCAGTGGGAACATTCCAGTGATGTTCCGTACACAGCAAGGAGACAGCCATGCAGCCTCAGGCAGTGACCAACCATGTGCGACACGAGGTGAGATAACAGCTCCACGAGCAGGGGAAAGCACCCCCGCCTCCCAATACCTAAACCTTACAGGCTGTGGCGGCTGACATCAAATCCACCCTATCTGCTGCTATCACAGATCGCTGTACAGATATTCAAGCAGTAGTCACGAGGCTAGGCTCTGTTGAACAAGCAACTGCCCACCATGCAGACGCCATTTGTCAAATACAAAGAGCCTCTGATAACCAATTGTCACACATCATAGAGATGCACAGACACCTAGAAGATCTTGACAATCGGGGGAGATGCCACAATATTAGAGTAAGGGGTGTCCCTGAAAACATTGACTGGCAAAACCTAGAACACACCATCACTTCCATCTTAAATGAACTATTGGAAAGACCAGCAGATTCACCTATCGAAATTGAGCGAGCACACAGAGCCCTCCGTCTGAGGGGCTGGAAACTGATCCCCCGAGGGATGTGACCTGTTGCTTAGTCAACTCTTCTGTGATTCACTTGGCCTGCCACTCATCGAGGTTCCAGACTGGTATGGATCCTTCTCCCTTACCAGAAACTGGACAGAGGTCTCCAACAACTACACACCAAGAGCACAGGGACAACGTGGCCATCGCCACAGATCCCAACCTTCCACTCCATCTAGCTATCGTAACCCGAGGGGGGATGCGGATAGGAGCCCAGGCATCTCCCCACCGAGATGCCATGATCGCATGGAGACCGAAGACCCACACAAAAGATCTTTCACCTTACTACACCCTAATGGGTTGTGAGTATCCAATTGGTTTGTTGTTTTACCTTGGAAATTTCTTCTTTCCCACACGCTGGACAGTTATAGGTTATACACTATTTGTAAAGCTAAAAACACCATGAATATGCTCTGCGTTAGTGGAGCATCCTGCTTCCACTAAACACAATTGAGCTCTTGAGTATGGAGTCTCTAACTGACTTAACTAGCAAACAATACTCTGCATGGAGGAAAAAGGAATCCCTAATTGCCATTAGATATCTAACCTCATGAACACTCAAACCTAACTGCATGATGAAAAGACCGTTATAATCAACCTCTCTATCATCTCTGACTATTACCCAGCAGAAATTCTATATGGCACCTACAGTAACCAGATCATGGTCTGTTTTAAGCCAGTCCTACAGCAATACCAAAAGAGTATAAGACACCTTTTACAGTATAAAGAACTTCCTTGTATGCAATTCAAACTAACCTTCTTCCTCATTTCTCACTTGAGTTGTTTCACCTTATCATTTGACAAGTTCTATATTATCGCTTGGGATATTGAAAATTAATGGTGTGGTTTGTCACCAAGGGCAATGGTTACCAATGGAAAATAAGTCTATACCTTCTGCCTGCAGACAAATCAATATATCAGAATTAAATCCTACAAAGTGGGAATGAATAACCACTGGATTATTTAATAGCTGGAAAGTAAATGTGTTATAGTTAATTATTCCTAGTAAATACATAAGATAAGATCTTAGAGTTGGTTCTCGACCTGGCGCAGATAGAGTTCAATATGAGTATCATTGCCAGAGCCAATGTTATTGTTAATGTAATTGTGTAATTGACCCCCCCCCCCTATTTCCTATTTTTCCCTTATTACCAATTTCCCCTCCACCCCTTTCCCCCCTTCACTTTTCCTGCTCCACCTGAAACCTTTTCCTGAAATAACCCAGTAAACTTCAAATAGGTTATGTGCTATTAGATAACGCAATGCAAAAATTTCAGTGGCTGAAAGTATTACGTACAGGGGATTCAACCAGTTAAAACTATTTTCTTTATTGTACATCGTGGGATAAAGAGCACCATAATATATATATATATATAACCCCTCCACCGGGAGTACCTCAGTTTTTTCGCCAGTGTCTAAAGTGTTGGTCACGGTTGATGAAGTGCTAAGAGAGCTCCGCTAAGTAATCCCTGATGGGATCAAGGAGCTGTGCAAATGGATCCATCCAAAGTGCCTGAAAGCCAAAATGGATGGTACCCGGGCCTCGTGTCCAAGGGAGTGGACCCTGTAAAAGGGGACCCGGTCCTTTAAGGTCTGTCATGACACGGCCCGCCATGATGGGTGAAGGCTGAATCTGTCTGTGATAATCTCCAGCAGACCTGCGGCGGGACGGGTAAGTCATAAAGATCCTAAGGAATGTATATATATGTATATATGATTCACTTTTGGACTTTCTTCTGTGAGTATGCATTGCCTTGTCTGTGTTTTGCCACTAGAGGGTGTAAAAGCAACATACCTGGCTTCCAATATTCCATGCTTCCCTTGTGTTATGCTCAGTGTCAGCAAAGGCTTCTGTGGACAGCATTGCTCCCTCTCCGCTCTGTCAGTAGGGGTTTTGGGGGGAGACCCCCCTGTTGAGACCCCTCGCCCCCCTCCCCCCCTCGATCTGTCCCCACCATGGGACCAGCCTGTCCTCGCGCGCAGGAAAAGTTTTCTCTTTTGAAAAAAGGGGCGGAGACTGGAACGTGGGGGGGTGGCTTAAGACGCCGCCGGCATGCACGTGGGAACGGCGTGCACGTGATACATGGCGCAGGTGCAAGGCTTACTGCCTTTAACAGCATTTCACTCTGGAAGTGTCTGTTTGGCTGACGGAGGGACACAGAGCATACAAGGGCAAATAAGCTGTATGGGTGTTTTGATACAGGCATTTTTAAGAGGGCACATTTTACTCAGCATTTAGACTGAGCATTTATAGAGGCATAGTATTCATTTGCTGGACTAAGGCTCGGCAGTAGATGCAATGTGTTAGTATCTCTGCTTTTTGTGCTTAGGACTATGTCTTCCCGCAAAAAGGGGAATACAACAGGGGGAGCGCAAGGTCACTGCAGTCAGAGTCTAAGGCTCCTAGTCGCACGTCCGCAGTTCAATCCTCCTCTGAAGGACCTGGAGCATCTGGCCAGTCTGAGCCACCTAGACTCTCAGGCATTGTAGCTACCTCCAACGTTTCAGCCTCTGCATACGTCACTAAGGACGATTTGGCTTTGGCTCTGGCTGGTTTGGAAGGGAAAATAGCTGATATGCTTACATCTTCCTCCCAGGAGGGGAGAAAATGCGGCAGATCCCCCTCTCCCGCCCTTGACCTTCCAGTATTGGAACCAGAATGGGCAGGAGGTATTGGGGTACCTTTGGAGGATCAGGCAGAAAGAAGTTTGGATGACTCCTCTTCTGAGGGTTCAGCATCTGAAGGCCCTTTCTCAACTTCGCAATCTCAGAAATTGCTATTCCAATCCCTTACGGAGTTGGTACATTCTGGATATAAGTTTCCCTCTGCAGAGGTGGATGATGTTTCCTTCTCCTCCTTGGGTTCACTAAGACCCCAAACAGGGATCACATGCTTACCCTATGCACCCGTTGCTGGAGCAACTGATTTATGCTGATTGGGATCACCCAGATAAGCAGTTTTCTCCTCCTAAGAAGTTCTCTCTTCTTTATCCTATAGAGAAAAAGTTTAGAAAAAGTTTAGAAAGAGGTGGGATTTGCCAGCGGTAGATGCTGCTATATTCTCTGTGAACAGGAGTTTAACTTGTCCAGTGGACAATGTCCAAGTATTTAGAGATCCAGCTGATAAGAAGTTGGAATCTCTGCTTAAAGCCTCATTTGCTGTATCTGGTGCAGTAGCACAACCTGCAGTAGCAGCAATAGGCATATGTCAATCCCTTGGGGACAAATTCAAGTAGGTTATTAAAACAGTTCCTGCTCAAATTGAAGAGGCCCAAAGTTTAGCTGAGCTACCTAGGGTCTTATGCTTTGCAGTGGACATTATCAAGGATTCTATCCATCAGGCGTCTCGCCTTGCGCTCATGTTTATACATATGCGTAGTATTCTGTGGCTAAAGAACTGCTCAGCCGAGTTATAATGCAAGAAGCTCTTGGCTGGGTTTCCCTTTCATGAAGAAAGGTTGTTGGGGAAGATTTGGATAAATATATCCAAAAGATTTCTGGGGGTAAGAGTACGCTTCTGCCGGCTAAGAAAAAAAATAAACGTCCTTCTTTCAAACATGCTTCCAGTCAGTCTCGACGGCCTCCACCGTCAGGGGCAAAGAGTAAGCCTCATAACCAAACACAGGGCCAGAAAAAGCCCTGGTGTCAGAAGTCCACAAAACAGAGACCCAAGGCTTCCTTGTGAAGGGGCGCCCCAGCTTGGGGGGAAGACTTTGGTGGTTTTCAGAAACTTGGCAAAGGGAAATCCAATACAAATGGGTCCTCTCTGTGGTAGCCCTGGGCTACAAACTAGAGTTCCAAGAGTTTCCACCGTCTCATTTTCTAAGATCAAACGTTCACAAGGACCCAGTAAAGAAAAAGTCCTTATTTCTGGCACTAGACCGGTTAAGGTCTCAGGGAGTAATAATAGAGGTCCCCTCAGAACAGAGGGACATGTAATTTTATTCAAATCTCTTTACGGTACCAAAACCAAATGGAGATGTCAGACCCATTCTAGATCTCAAAGATCTGAATCACTTCCTAAACATCCGCTCCTTTCGAATGGAGTCAATCCGGTCAGTTGTATCCACCCTATGGGGAGAAGTTCTAGCATCCATAGATATCAAAGATGCATATCTACATGTGCCAATCTTTCCCGCTCACCAGATGTTTGCGGTAGAGCAGTGCCACTTTCAGTTTGTGGCCTTGCCCTTCGGGTTAGCCACCGCTCCCCAAGTATTTACAAAAGTTCTAGCCCCAGTACTAGCAAGACTAAAGCAGGCCATACACGGTCGAATTTCGAACGAATTTTCTTTTCAAAATAAGAAATTTCGGTTTTTTTGTGATCCGATGATGCCACCATTGATTTTCGAAATTCGGCCGACCAAGCCTTCAATTTCACCTCATGTTGCTACAGAAAAGAATTTTCTTGGCCGGGAATCTTCTTTTCTCTCCGTAAATTTTCGTTTCTTATTACATTTCTCGCACGATTCTCCCATCATTGATTAGAAAATCGTTCGTTTTTCGGAAAATTTCCAACATGTCCGATTCCTCAAATTCGATTGCCGCACGAAAATCGGCCGTTGTTGCAGCCCACTAATGATGCGAAATTCATACGAAAATTCTTTCATACGATTTTCGAAAGAAAATTCTAACCAAATTCGAACCGTGTATGGCCGGCATAAGGGGCCAGGGTATAGCAGTAATGGCATACCTACATGACCTGCTACTGGTTGACCAGTCAATAGCACGGTTAAACCATGGGGTGTCCAGAACGGTCAGTTATCTGGGACACCTGGGTCTGATTCTCAATCTAGAAAAATCATTCTTACGGCCAGTAAGAAGGCTGGAGTATTTGGGCCTGGTCATAGACACAACACAGGAAAGGGTGTTTTTGTCTCAGGCAAAAGTCAACGCTCTAAGAGAGCTGGTCCAGGTGGTCAGGGCAAGCAAGGGTCCTTCCATTCGCCTTTGCATGAGATTACTAGGAAAGATGGTAGCTTCCTTTGAAGCGGTTCCCTATGCCCAGTTTCATTCAAGACTGTTGCAACACAGTATTCTGTCTGCTTGGAACAAACAGATCCAAGCCTTGGATTGTCTAATGAATCTGGCTCCAAAAGTACGCCAGAGTCTCAATTGGTGGTTGATAACCAGGAATTTACAGAAAGGAAAATCCTTTTTTCCAGTTTCCTGGAGAGTACTAACAACGAATGTCAGCCTATGGGGCTGGGGAGCAGTTCTAGGAGAGACCACAGTTCAAGGAAAGTGATCAGTGTCCAAGAAGACCTTGCCCATCAATAGCCTAGAGATTCGGGCGGTATGCCTGGCTCTAATAGCCTGGACGTTCAGGTTGCGGAATTCTCCAGTCAGGATACAATCCGACAATGCCACAGCAGTGGCCTATATCAATCACCAAGGGAGAACCAGAAGCCACGCAGTCCAACGGGAGGTAGACCATATTCTGTCTTGGGCAGAAAAACATGTTCCTTGCCTATCTGCAGTCTACATTGCAGGAGTGGAAAATTGGCAGGCAGATTTCTTGAGCCATCAACAGTTGTTGCCGGGAGAATGGTCTCTACATCCCGATGTCTTTTTGGCCATGTGCCAAAGATGGGGTACGCCAGTCGTAGATCTGTTGGCATCCAGGTTCAACAAGAAGTTGGACAACTTTGTGGTGAGAACAAGGGATCCACTTGCACTCTTAATAGATGCGTTAGTGACCCCATGGGATCAGTTATCACTGATTTATGCATTCCCTCCAGTTCAGCTGTTACCACGGCTGCTCCACAGGATCAGGGAAGAAGGGAAGCTGGTAATCTTAGTAGCCCCGCCATGGCTCAGAAGACCCTGGTATGCAGGGATCGTGAGAATGGCAGTAGGGGAGTCATGGACTCTTCCATCTCGTCCAGACCTGCTGTGGCAGGGACCTTTATTCCATCCTGCCTTACAGTCGTTAAATTTAACGGTGTGGCTATTGAAGCCCACAGTCTAAAAAATCAGGGACTTTCAGGTTCAGTAGTAACCACCCTGATTAATGCCAGAAAGCCGGCCTCCAGGACCATTTATTACAGGGTCTGAAAGGCCTATGTCGCCTGGTGTGAAACCAAGGGTTGGCATCCTCGAAAGTATGTCATAGGAAGAATTCTGGCCTTTCTACAGTTAGGAATAGAAATGAAGCTGGCCTTTAGTACAATCAAGGGTCAGATTTCAGCCTTGGCAGTGTTTTTCCAAAGGCTGCTTGCTTCACATTCTTTAGTCCAGGCATTCATACAAGGGGTTACTCGGATAACTCCACCAGTTAGAGCACCCTTGTGCCCATGGAATTTGAACCTGTTTTTGTCAGTGTAACAAAGACAACCCTTTGAACCTATACGTAATACTCCTTTTAACAAGGAAATTGGTATTCCTATTTGCGGTAACCTCCACAAGAAGAGTTTCAGAATTGGCTGCTTTCTCCTGTAAAGAGCCATACTTAATCATTCATCAGGATAAGGTGGGGCTGCGTCCTCACCCAGCCTTTTTACCAAAGGTAGTGTCTGGTTTTCATCTGAATCAAGATGTTTCCCTACCTTCCTTTTTTCCAGAACCTCGTTCTGCAGAAGAAAAATGATTGCATTCTCTCGATATAGTGAGAGCAGTTAAGGCTTATCTGAAAGCGACAGCTCAGATATGGAAAACTGATGTTTTGTTTGTGTTGCCAGAAGGCCCTAGAAAGGGCCGGGCAGCATCAAAATCTGCTATTGCTAAGTGGATTCGTCGGGTGATTAGTCAGGCTTATGGTCTGAAAAGAAAGGTTCCTCCCTTTCAGATTAAAGCACACTCTACCCGGGCAGTCAGTGCTTCATGGGCAGTGCATCACCAAGCCTCTGTGGCTCAGATTTTCAAGGCCGCTACTTGGCCTTCAGTACATACATTCACAAGATTCTATCAAATGGATGTAAGATGGCAGGAGGACACCGCCTTCGGGCAGTGTGCTGGCGGCAGCAGTATAGGTCCTCCTGCCTGGCGTGCCCCGAGACGAGCTCCTTTGTATGAAGAAATGTGTAGGGTGAGCAACGTGCTGACGTCACCGCATATTGTTCACCTTGTACGGGCGTGTGTGGGTTTTTTTTTGTCTTTTTAAACTTGCCGGCCGGCTGTCACTGTGTGCTAGTCTGTAGTGCTTTTTATTTGTATTTACTGACACTGTTTACATCATGATTTTTTGTCCTACCATAGCGCAGCTCCCTTTGTTCCATTGACTCAATATAACACTGTCACTAGAAACAGTCAAACTCAGCCAAACTAATTTTCCTTTCAAATGGGCAAAAGATGATATAACATATTTAGATATTCACATCCCCACTAAACTTTCAGAACTCTTTATCCATAACTATGGAAAAATTATGGAAACTACACTCAAGGATTTAAACGCTGGGCTTCTCTAAATATCTCCTGGTTTGGGAGATCAGTGTTGATTAAAATGACCATACTTCCACGCTTCCTCTATGTTATGCATACAATTCCCATTTATCTCCCAGATTCTTTCTTTGAGTCCTTCCGTAAAGCCTGTACATCCTTTTATTTGGCAAAATAAATTGCCAAGAGCAAGTTATTCTTGCTTAATTCTGCCAAAACCCAAAGGAGGAATTGGACTTCCAGATTTGCAGCGATACTATTGGGCAATCCATTTAGCCCGCATAGTAGACTGGAATATCCAGCATGACATCAAAGACTGGGTTAACCTGGAACATTCAGTAATAACACAATGTTTATGAACACTTCCTTGGATTCAATCTAGACATACCTCTCTGGAAGCCAAAACACATCCTCTTATAAATCCAACACTAGAAAATTTCCATAGAACTCAAAAGAAGGCACCGCCAACTCCTTGGTGGGGCCCGCTAACTCCTCTCAGATCTAACCTGGATTTTATACCAGGCCTAATGACTTCCTAAAAAAAACTGGGCCACATAGAGATGTATTGACCTCTCATTTCTTTAGGAGGGGAAAACTGATCACACTATCAGATATCAACGCAGAACTAACCCCCCATTACCTTTCACAATGGGCTTATATGCAAATTAACCATTTCTTGACTAAGAGAGAAACCAAACACCTATGGTCTCAACCATACACAGTGATTGAATCTCTTTGTAACACAAAACTCCCAAAAGACATCTCATACCTTTGCTTTACATGTCTTTATTTGAAGATCTTTCTGCCTATGCCAGCAGCTCATTCCAAACATGGAGCCGTGAATTGGATCTGCAGCTTGTAGACTCAGATTGGGAAAACATCTGTACATATATATACACAAAGGATCCATGAATGTTGCAATACAAGAATGCGGTTACAAAATTCTAACCCCATGGTATAGGGACACCTGCTCTTCTAAACAAATTTGCATCACATATCCCTGACATTTGTTGGAAATGTGAGAAAGAAAAAGAAACATTGCTTCACATGTGGTGGTCGTGCGCTAAGATACAACCCTTCTGGAAATTAGTTCACAATACCATCTTAAAAATAACCTCTGACAACATAACCTACTCTCCCGCTCAATACCTTCTGCATTATACCTCTATACCCATGAAGCATCATCTAAAATCCTTATCAATGTTCATGATCAATGCAGCAGGGCAATGCATTCCATCACATTGGCGATCAACTCATACACCTACAACAGTGGAATGGTTCCACAGAATTAATAAAATGGAAGAGATCGGAGAACTAGTTAGCATCTCTCAGGAAAAACTCACCAAATTTACTAAAACATGGTACTGTTGGTAAAACTATAAAACACCCAATGCCTACACTGACACATGTGGAAAATAATCCACTTCAATCCTTAATTATTCCCAAGCTAAATTTGGAGACTTCTATCCCAGTTTAAGAAAAGGCATTCTTTACAGCTCTTCTTCCAATCCTTCTCCCAATTATGGGAGAAGGAAAGAGAAGTGATCTAAACATCCATATTCAATCTTGCATTATTCCCTCTACCTAGCTTTATACCATCTCATCCATTCTCTCTTATCACCATATCCTTCAGCAAGTTAGAGAGAGTGGGGAGGGGAGAGGAGTGAGGGAGAGTGAGAGAATAGCTGAGAAGAGAGACGTGACAGGGAAATCTTCAACTTCTCCCACCCAGAATTTTTTTTGTTTTTTCTTGTTTTTTCTCCTATTATTTTCTTTTTTCCCTTCCCCTCCTCTCCCCTCCCTTCTGATGACACCTTCCATAAAAAGATAGGGACAGAACGAAACTACACCTCTAGTGGTGTCCCTTGCAGCTGTCCCTCCAAGTACAACCCTCATACAATCACCCCTAACACATCACCAACAGGTATCTTACATTATTTTGGGAAAACACAGAATACCAGATCAAACATACCTTAATTTATACTTGGGTGCTTTGTATTTCTTTATGACCTAGTTTACTAGGATTATTAGGTTTAATTTTACTTTTACTTTATAACCAAGTTAATCTTATGCCATGATTTACAATAAATACGATCAATGTTGTTAAATGTATCTATACCATGTCCTTTTTCTAACAACTTATTTGTACTTTGATATTTTGCTTACTCAATAAAACTTTATGAAACAAAAAAAAAAAAAAAATCTTCCGGGGCTTAAGTGCTATTCAAATTATAGTAAGCTATAGCAATTAATTACATTTTAGTTAAATGAGGAGAGAGAGTCAGATTCTTGAGACAGAGGTGAGGCAGTCTGATTCTTTTATAGCTAGGTTTCAGGACTGATATTTTGCTAAATATTTTTGTACAAAAATATATTTACAAGATACATGCCATGATGAAGCAATCTATCATTTTAAAAATGTTTTTTTGTATTTTTAATTATAATCATTTAATACAATTTTTAAAGCTTTTTTTTCTGAGGTTGCTATTTTTTTTTAATTCATGATTTTAAGAATGTTTGCTTTTGTTCATGTAGAATCGCACGAAAGCTAAAATGTAAACAATTTGTACATCCAAATGGATTGAAATCAATTTGTGAGTCCACATTTCCTTTTACTGGTTATGCAAAAAGTAAACAGTCAAGCCAACAAATCAAAAAGACTTTAGATTAAATTATAAGACAGCACAGTGCCCTAGTTGTTAGCACTGTCAACCCAATTCAACAAAATATTGCAATGTTAAAAGAGTTTTAACAGACTGCTAACAGCTTGTGTCTGCTGCAGTTAGCAAGTTTTGCTATGCAATAGCAAGGCTTTCTCAACAAGCTTTGAATATGGGTTCTCACAGTAGACATGTAATGTAGAAAAGTTAGGATTTAAACAGTTTTTATTGAATGTAATTGCAAGGGGTTCAATTTCCACAAAAGATACTATCTGCACAGTGTGTGTGTGTGTGTGACTTACATAGGCTTCTTTTGGTTGCTGTGATTACTTCCAGCAACAAAACACACACACATACAATGGCACATAGTTGGCCTTGTTCTTTAACCTCCCTGGCGGTATGATTATTTCGGATTTTAGGTGCTGAAAGCGGTACAATTATTTTGCATGGAAATTTGGCGTTTTATATTGTAGGTCTGTAATTCTTAACAATAACACACTTAAATCTGTCCAAACAAGAGTCTAGTAGATATCCCGGGTATGATGAAGTTTGAAACACAAAAACATAAATTATAATATAATAAATAAAAATAAATAATTAAAAAAAAATAAAAAAAAATAGTAATAAAATAAATTTCCCCACAATTCACTATCGCTCAATTCTGCAAGTGTTCTAATTTACTATCGCTGTTTTCTAGCTGGTCTAAAGCCACTTTTGACGTAAAGGGACACTTTTTGGTTGCTATGGACAATCTCCAGTTTCCAGGCAGAAAGAACAGTATATATCACATAAAACTGCATGCAGGGCATGGGCCAAAGCACTGGGGACAAAAGGGATGTGAAATGATTTCATACAGTGCTGTAATCTGTAAGATTACAGTACTCTATGTGTTATGATTTTGACATTTTTTTTAATTTGCCGCCAGGCTCCGCCCCCATGCGTCGCGACGCTCGCAGGGAATGGAGCCTGGCAAGGAGAGGCTTCGGACGAGAACGGAGCCCACGGACACTGCGGGGGACACCGCAGGATCCCGGGGACAAGGTAAGTAAAGCCACACCAGGATCCTGCGATGTAATCCCGAGTGTGGCTCGGGGTTGCCGCTAATGGTCCTGATTTTTAACCCCGAGCCACACTCGGGAAAACCGCCAGGGAGGCTACAGGATAAGTTCACTTTAAAAATAAATAACAAATAAATGCCCATTTTTTTGCAGGTAAAAAAATGTGCATGTATTATTTTTTGTAGTAGGAGCCTGTAAAGCATTGCACCAGCAATCAGCAAATCGCTGGCACCTGCTCGCTGTCAGTTTATCTGCTTACCCGTACAGCCCGAACCGGTGAGCTGATACTCACTGACAGGAAGACTCAATGAACTTCAACTACCACATCGCTCCACAGCACCGTGGTGGTTTATTTAAAACAACAAGCCAACAGCCGTAAAGGATGTCGGGGCTTGTAGTTCATTCAGACACATGAAGCTTTGTGTATGAATGACTTGGCGGAGCCCCCATGTCCCTGCTGTTTTTAAACAGTGACAGCTAGTAATGGGAACTTCTCCCTGTACTGCTGCCACAGGGAGGAGGGGGGCGTGGAGCAGTGGCGTATCTAAGGTATGGAATTCATGGCAAATGCCATGGGTGCCATGGGGGGTGGCAAAAACGCCGCCCCCGCACAAAAAAAAACCCCACCTGAGGGAGGCTCTGTCAGCAGGAAGGGGCAGGGCCGGAAGCTCCACTGACGCTCTGACCCTGCCCTGCCCCGCCCCACGTAGTCTATGTGCTCAGATCAGAGTGGGAGCGCTGAGATCGCCTCTCCTGGACTTCTGAGGGCCCTAGATCGCTAAAATCCCTGCCCCTACTACTAAAAGCCCCACCCCTAGCACCAAAAGCCCAGCCCCTACCGCCGAAAGCTCTGCACCCAGACCTCTCAGAGCGGGGGTGGTGAGCCCTGGATGGCCAGGTAGGTCTTTCTGCCAATATACACTGCCTGTAGACTCACTGGTATGCTAAATCCCTCCCTGACAATGTTGTTTACCCCCTGTATAGCTGTGCATTGCTGTGCATTGCTGAAAGTTAGAATTTTAAAAATTGCTACTTGATCATCTCCTGTAGTCGCATGCGCAGTCTTGTCATCTCCTGTAGTCACATCCACAGTCTGGTCATCTCATGTAGTCGCATCCACAGTCTGGTCATCTTCTGTAGTCACATCCGCAGTCTGGTCATCTTCTGTAGTCGCAATCGCAGTCTCTGATCATCTCCTGTAGTCGCGTTCGCAGTCTGGTCATCTGTAGTCGCATTCGCAGTCTCTGGTCACCTCCTGTAGTCGCATCCGCAGTCTGGTCATCTCCTGTAGTCGCATCCGCAGTCTGGTCATCTGCTGTAGTTGCATCCGCAGTCTGGTCATCTCATGTAGTCTCATCCACAGTCTGGTCATCTTCTGTAGTCGCATCCACAGTCTGGTCATCTCCTGTAGTCGCAATCGCAGTCTCTGGTCATCTCCTGTAGTCGCGTTCGCAGTTTGGTCATCTGTAGTCGCATTCGCAGTCTCTGGTCACCTCTTGTAGTCGCATCAGCAGTCTGGTCATCTCCTGTAGTCGCATCCGCAGTCTGGTCATCTCCTGTAGTCGCATTCGCAGTCTCTGGTCACCTCCTGTAGTCGCATCCACAGTCTGGTCATCTCCTTTAGTCGCATCCGCAGTCTGGTCATCTCCTGTAGTCGCATCTGCAGTCTGGTCATCTCCTGTAGTCGCAATCGCAGTCTCTGATCATCTCCTGTATTCGCAATCGCAGTCACTGATCATCTCCTGTAGTCGTGTTCGCAGTCTGGTCATCTGTATTCGCATTAGCAGTCTGGTCATCTCCTGTAGTCGTAATCGCAGTCTCTGGTCATCTCCCATAGTTGCATCTGCAGTCTGGTCATCTCCTGTAGTAGCATTCACAGTCTGGTCATCTGTAGTTGCATTTGCAGTCTCTGGTCATCTCCTGTAGTCACATCCACAGTCTGGTCATCTCCTGTAGTCACATCCGCAGTCTGGTCATCTCCTATAGTTGCATCCGCAGTCTGGCCACCTCCTGTAGTCACATCCGCAGTCTGGTCATCTCCTGTAATCACAATCACAGTCTCTGGTCATCTCCTGTAGTCGCATCGGCAGTCTGGTCATCTCCTGTAGTCACATCCTCAGTCTGGTCATCTCCTGTAGTTGCATCTGCAGTCTGGTCACCTCCTGTATTTGCGATCTCAGTCTCTGGTCATCTCCTTTAGTCGCATCCGCAGTCTCTGGTCATCTCCTGTAGTCGCATCCGCAGTCTGGTCATCTCCTGTAGTCACAGCCGCAGTCTCTGGTCATCTCCTGTAATCACATCCGCAGTCTCTGGTCATCTCCTGTAGTCACATCCCCAGTCTCCGGTCATCTCCTGTAGTCACATCCGCAGTCTCTGGTCATCTCCTGTAGTTGCATCCACAGTCTGGTCATCTCCTGTAGTCGCAATCGCAGTCTGGTCATCTCCTGTAGTTGCATCCGCAGTCTCTGGTCATCTCCTGTAGTCGCATCTGCAGCCTGGTCATCTCCTGTAGTCGCAATCAAAAAAAACACCTGTCCCCCACATATGTCCCAGTAAAATTATATGTCCCAATGATCATCTGCACACATATGTCCGTGATCACACAAACCAATTATCATATACTTAACGGGATTTTTTTTACCAAAGACATGTAGCAGAATACATTTCTGCTTAAATTTATGACAAAATTTGATTTTATTGGATTTCTTTTAAAATAGAAATTAGAAAATATTGTTGTTGCTTTTAAATTTTTGCTCTTTTTTGCGCTTATATCGCAAAAAATGAAAAACTGATTTGTGAATCAATACCACCAAAATAAAACTCTATTTGTGTGAACAAAATTATAAAAATTTAATTTGCTTACAGTGTTGCATGACCGCACAATTCTTATTGAAAGTGCAAGAGCGCTGAAAGCTGAAAATTGGCCTGAACAGGAAAGGGGCGAAAGTGCCCAGTATTGAAGTAGTTAAAGAGCTTGACTTGTAGTTTTGTTAGCATTTTTTTTCTTGTTTAGACAGGGGAGCAGTTTCAGTGCTTGCCATAGGTGCCATTTTCACTAGATACACCCCGGGGGGGGGGGGGGGGGGGATGGGAGTGGCTGCAGCACTGGGAGCATTCACACAAAGGTGAACCTATTCTTTAACACCAAATTCGATGGAAGTTATGAAATTACTTTAAAACAGCAGTTCTCAAAATACAGAATTGCCTATTAAATCAATAAAGAAATGCAAATCATACCATCTTAGCAATAAATTACCCTAACTACTAGGGATGAGCTTCGTGTTCGAGTCAAACCCATGTTCGCTCGTTCGCTGAATTACGACCGATATGGGCTGTTCGCGCCAAATTCGTGTGGCGCGTCACGGCCCATAATTCACTGCGGCATCGCAGTGCATTGCTGGCTGATGATTGGCCAAGCATGCACTATGACCCGCATGCTTGGCCAATCACAGCGCCGTCGGTAGAGAGAGCTGTAATTGGTGGCTTTGGCCAATTATGGCTCAGGGGGTTTAGAACACGCCCCACACTATATAAGGCCGCCTGCATGGCGGCCCTGTGTAGTGTGTTCCGGCGTGCTTAGATAGAGAGAGAGAGACAGTGTCATTTCATTTAAGTTAGATAGATTAGGCAGGACAGTCAGTGAGTTAGCTGCACTTATAGTGTATTGTGTATATATATGCATCCCAGGTGTTGCATATATAGTTAGTGTAGTGAGACCTCTGCACAGTGTTCAGCTAAAGCTACAAGTTAGTGTAGTGCGTCCTGCTCACAGTGTTCAGCTAAAACTACAAGTTAGTGTAGTGAGACCTCTGCACAGTGTTCAGCTAAAGCTACAAGTTAGTGTAGTGAGACCTCTGCACAGTGTTCAGCTAAAGCTACAAGTTAGTGTAGTGCGTCCTGCTCACAGTGTTCAGCTAAAACTACAAGTTAGTGTAGTGAGACCTCTGCACAGTGTTCAGCTAAAGCTACAAGTTAGTGTAGTGCGTCCTGCTCACAGTGTTCAGCTAAAACTACAAGTTAGTGTAGTGAGACCTCTGCACAGTGTTCAGCTAAAGCTACAAGTTAGTGTAGTGCGTCCTGCTCACAGTGTTCAGCTTAAAACTACAAGTTAGTGTAGTGCGACCTCTGCACAGTGTTCAGCTAAAAGTACAAGTTAGTGTAGTGAGACCTCTGCACAGTGTTCAGCTAAAGCTACAAGTTAGTGTAGTGTGTCCTGCTCACAGTGTTCAGCTAAAACTACAAGTTAGTGTAGTGCGACCTCTGCACAGTGTTCAGCTAAAACTACAAGTTAGTGTAGTGAGACCATTGCACAGTGTTCTGCTAAAGCTACAAGTTAGTGTAGTGAGACCTCTGCACAGTGTTCAGCTAAAGCTACAAGTTAGTGTAGTGCGTCCTGCTCACAGTGTTCAGCTAAAACTACAAGTTAGTGTAGTGCGACCTCTGCACAGTGTTCAGCTAAAACTGCAAGTTAGTGTAGTGAGACCTCTGCACAGTGTTCAGCTAAAGCTACAAGTTAGTGTAGTGTGTCCTGCTCACAGTGTTCAGCTAAAACTACAAGTTAGTGTAGTGCAACCTCTGCACAGTGTTCAGCTAAAACTACAAGCTAGTGTAGTGAGACCTCTGCACAGTGTTCAGCTAAAGCTACAAGTTAGTGTAGTGAGACCTCTGCACAGTGTTCAGCTAAAGCTACAAGTTAGTGTAGTGCGTCCTGCTCACAGTGTTCAGCTAAAACTACAAGTTAGTGTAGTGAGACCTCTGCACAGTGTTCAGCTAAAACTACAAGTTAGTGTAGTGTGACCTCTGCACAGTGTTCAGCTAAAGCTACAAGTTAGTGTAGTGAGACCTCTGCACAGTGTTCAGCTAAAGCTACAAGTTAGTGTAGTGCGTCCTGCTCACAGTGTTCAGCTAAAACTACAAGTTAGTGTAGTGCGACCTCTGCACAGTGTTCAGCTAAAAGTACAAGTTAGTGTAGTGAGACCTCTGCACAGTGTTCAGCTAAAGCTACAAGTTAGTGTAGTGTGTCCTGCTCACAGTGTTCAGCTAAAACTACAAGTTAGTGTAGTGCGACCTCTGCACAGTGTTCAGCTAAAACTACAAGTTAGTGTAGTGAGACCTCTGCACAGTATTCAGCTAAAGCTACAAGTTAGTGTAGTGAGACCTCTGCACAGTGTTCAGCTAAAGCTACAAGTTAGTGCAGTGCGTCCTGCTCACAGTGTTCAGCTAAAACTACAAGTTAGTGTAGTGCGACCTCTGCACAGTGTTCAGCTAAAACTACAAGTTAGTATAGTGAGACCTCTGCACAGTGTTTAGCTAAAGCTACAAGTTAGTGTAGTGAGACCTCTGCACAGTGTTCAGCTAAAGCTACAAGTTAGTGTAGTGCGTCCTGCTCACAGTGTTCAGCTAAAACTACAAGTTAGTGTAGTGCGACCTCTGCACAGTGTTTAACAGGGGCGTGTAATTACAATTTTTGGTGCAATACTTTGCAGCAGGGCTAGTTTCTGCATTCCAACTATCTGTGAGGGGTTGCAGTGTTGTGGCACCAGCACCACTGCCTAAGGCCCAATTTTTCAGCCCCTGTTCAACAGGGGCATGTAATTACAATTCTTGATCTAATATTTCACGGCAGGGCCCGTTTCTCCGCCCACCAAGAGCGAGTGAGGACTTACAGTGTTGTGGCACTAGCACCACCACCACCAAAGGCCCAATTTTTCTGCCCCTGTTCAACAGGGGCATGTAATTACAATTCTTGATCTAATATTTCACAGCAGGGCCCTGTGAGGGCTTACAGTGTTGTGGCCACAACAACACCTAAGGCCCAAATTTCTGCTGAGTATATAGGGCAGGCCCCTACTTTCAAAGATCCAACTTACAAACGACTCCTACTTGCAAACGGAAGGAGACAACAGATAGTGAGATGAAATCTACCCCTAGGAAGGGAAATTCTCTCCTGTAAGAGTTAATATTGGAAAAACTTTCTCCTTTCCACTGATGCTTTATCACCAATCCTTGTTTCACAAAAACACAAAGCACCCTCCCCATGTTGAGGGCATGTGGCCTGGTACGGTTAAGGAGGGGGGCACTTTCTCACCCCCCCTTTCCCTGTGGCCTGCCAGGTTGCATGCTCGGATAAGGGTCTGGTATAGATTTTTTGGGGGGACCCACAAGCCATTTTTTTTAATTTTGGTGTGGGGTTCCCCTTAAAATCCATACCAGACCCGAAGGGCCTGGCATGGATTTTAAGGGGACCCCCACACCATTTTTTAAATAAAAATTGGTGCGGGGTTCCCCTTAAAATCCATAACAAACCTGAAGGGCCTGGCAGGGATTTTGGGAGAACCCTCATGCCTTTTTTTTTTACGTTTTGATGCAGGGTTCCCCTTAACCACTGCAATACACTGTGTTATATAAACTACACTGCCTGCATTGACTGAATATAGAGTATACACTGAATATCTAGTCTACGCTAAATGCAGAGTATATAATTAATTAATATATAGATATACATATATATATATATATAGATAGATAGATAGATAGGTAGATAGATAGATGGATAGATAGATATGTATATATATATATATATATATATATATATATATATATATATATATATATATATATATATATATATATACTAGCCTATATATATATATATATATATATATCAAATACACTGCCACTAACTAACCTGCCTGCCTAATCTAGCTTGATCTACCCTGTCCACACACTATACACAGCTGCTATGTAAGCAGCCTTAAATAGTGTGGGGCGTGGACTTAGTCCCCCAAAACCATGATTGGCCAAAGGCACCCTGCCTTTTCCCAATTATGGCTCTCTCAGCAGAGCGTGCTGTGATTGGCCAAAGCATGCAGGTCAGGTTCATGCTTTGGCCAATCATCATACAACAATGCACTGCAATCTTGCAGTGCATTATGGGGCTTTCCACTGCACTCGGATTTCCCACGAACACCCCATAATATTCACTGTTCGGCGAATGGGAGAATACCCGATGTTCGAATCAAACTTATGTTCAACTTGAACATCAAGCTCATCCCTAGGATACACTATAAAAATAGCCCTGAGGAAACATCCTGGGTAAAGTTCCAATTTAACTACATCTTTTACTAACTATTAAACAAAGTGTTACCCCAACAGTTCATATTCCTGATATGTGCCTGCTGTACCATGTATTTGTATGATAAAGTATTTTATTCTCTTTGTGCCGCTTCCTTTGTTCCTGCCAGTCCATCTGCTTTCCTATTAAAAACTGACCTCACGAAGCAGGGGAACACACCATGGTCAGTTCTCCAGCTGTGCTGGGAACGCAGTGTGCTCTCCTTCATTAATCAGACTTGTCCTGACCCCCCCACACACACACACAGCCTTTCACTGGAAAGATCAGTGTGCTGTTGCTTCTCCTTCCCCCAGCTCTATGTGATCACTTATAAAATAAGGAAAAAAGGTATTTATACAGTTTTTTGGGGGGGGGTTTATATCTAAGCATGAATGTTTTGCCTTTCGTTTTGATTTTAAACCGAATGGGTTGTTTTACAAGGTGAGTGTTTACAATTACTTTAAGCCTAAATGCCAAACATACACTTAAAACTATACTTAAATTGTGAAATTAATCTTTTATTTTAAGACCCCTTCCACACTGCCGACGACCAGGCATTAGCGGTAAAACGGCGCTATTTTTAGCGCCGCTTTACCGTCGTTTTAGCAGCGCTATTCGGCCGCTAGCAGGGCAGTTTTAACCCCCTACTAGTGGCCGAAAAGGGGTTAAATCCGCCCACAAAACACAGCCAGAGTGGCGTTTTGCTGGCGGTATCGCAGCGCTGCCCCTTTGATTTCAATGGGGAGCAGCGAGTGACCAGAACCAGTGAGTTCACCGCTCCTTCACCGCTCCAAAGAAACTGCTGGCAGGACTTTTTCTGACGCCCTGCCAGCGCACTGCTCCACTGTGAAAGCCCTCGGGCTTTCACACTGGAGTGAATGGAGCAGCTGTTTTGGGGCGGTTTGCAGGCGCTATTTTTAACGCTATAGCACCTGCAAAACGCACCAGTGTGAAAGGGGTCTAAGAAGGGCCTAATTTATGATCAGACACTGTAGGTTTGTGCCTATAAGTGGCAAAAAGCAGATTTTCCCTGTATTGTTATTAAAGTGGAAGTAAACCCATCCATAAAACAGTTTCATTTCTGGCACGTGCCGGAAATGTAACACTCCCATTGGTTGTGCTCTCAACCAAACTGTCAAACCATCCAATGGCTGGTGTCATAACTGATCACATGTGCAGCATCATGGCAGTTGTAGATTAAACAGAGGCAAAGATGGCAGCTTCCTTGGCTAAAAACGATAGGAGGGTTTACTTTAAACACATATATTTTTTCCATCTATAGTAGAAATACATTTGTCTCCTATAAATTATTCATACATTGTCACAATATTCTATTCCAGGTTGGGATCAGTAAAATAAGAACATTCTCTGTAAAATAAATTATCATGGTGTGGGCACCAAAAGGTGTGTTTCTACAGTTGCAATGTTGTAAAGCTGGCTCTCATTTAAGGCATGTTGGTCCATTTCCATGACCCACCTCCCCCCAAGGTACTTTCGTAAGCCTATATTTCTCATATGCCTTCTCTAACATTAGTCCTCAAACCACATTCATACAGACCTCTTTAGGTTACCTTGTTACATCCCCTTGGGGTCATAAAGATCTCATGCTCAGTATTTGGAAGCATGGATAATTACGGTAGCTAGTCCAAAGTGGAGCATTCTGTCAGAAACTCCACAGTGTAAAATTTTTATTTTTACCTGCATACTTTTAAAAACGTGGGTCATTTCACTTGCCAAGAAGTGCCTTCCTCACTAGGGATTAACCAGTGAGTGATGCCAGTGATCATTTGACCACCATATCATGCCCATCCAGACTGCTGTCAATATGAGCACATCATACTGTTCCATCAATAAGTATAACAAGAATAAGTACTCTATACAATGAGTACCCTGACCACTGCAATCCAAGATGCCCAACACTACTACCACCATCTGCAACACCATGCCAAGGGACCAGGGCAGACATAGGAAACCTGCCAGGTGTCCTTGTGGCTTTGACACAGCACCCATATATCATCAACAGTGATTGCAGCAGCCATTTAGTCTCTTGACATAAGGGCACTTCATATGTCAATTGATCTCCAAGGACAATCAACACAATCTGTATGTGAGACCAAAAAGGTAGAAGCAAATAGAAGAATAGTGAATAGGAGGGAAGTCATTTAACACAACTGAGGAAATAAATATGTATGTATTTGTGACATGCCATTTAAAGAGTAAAATCAACTTAATTGTTCAGCAAATACACAAATACAGACGCGCAACACAGGATCTTTTCTCTAACATGTCTCACCCCTTACTTGGGCTTAATCAGAGAATATATTTTCTTACAGTTCATCATACCTTCTAAGCATGAACAATAATTTATTCAATGTAAACAAACACTGTTTATAATTACTGATTTTTTTTTTAAATAATAACTATTTTATCTGTAACACCACAATAAAACCATACCTAGATATCTGTTCCAATTACATGCTCTGAAGCTCTTGAAATCTGTCACCTAGAAAGTACTGAAATACACAGAGGCAAAAAAGTAAATTATTGCTTATTATTTTCAGTAATGTCACCTTGGAGTTGTAAAGTATGCAGAGAACTAGTTAAGAGCAATACAAATATGACAAACATTAAACTTTTTAAAATTATTATTATTTATTTTATTTTTTTTACATTTTAGGCATGGTACTCTCAAGAAACATCCCTTAATTCAAAATCCAGGTCATATATATTCCAAAGAATAAAATAAAGATGTAATTTACAAAGGAATTTTTTGAAATACAGCATCATACTGATTAGACAAAGAAGTATATTTCTGTAGAATCTGTCAGTGTTTGGATTAATGGTACAAATGTAACAACACCTTAAAGTAAATCTTACCTGAGAGAAACATGGAGGATGAAATTACTAACTTCTCATTCTGGCAATGTTAGTTGTCTGGTGCCATGATGACCCTCTTTCTTCAATACTAATACAGGGTCATTGATGCAGATCAAGTGTAATAAAATAAAACTTTTCTCAGACTTTCCTCATCTGCATATTTTATCCCAGTCAGCAAATGGGATCAACTAATATTAGAAAAACAGCCACAATACTTTATTTTGGGCACTGCAATATTGAGTAATTATTTGCTCATTCAGGCACAAAACAGTTAAGTGGTCTGACATCTTCTAAGCAGTTGATTGTCTTCTGCAGTAGTGGTATGGGAAGATGAGGGCCCATGCAAACTATGTTTTACAGTAACATATGTTCAGTAATAATGAAAAGGTTTTTGGAGGGGTGGGACTTTGAGTGAAGCACACGGATGCAGTAAAGAAATGAATTAGAAAGTGGTTTATTAATTGAGTCAATTTTTTTAGAACATAGATTGAAAGTACATTGCGTAGAATGTGCCATTGTTTCAAGATAAATCATCACATATAGATACATTATCATATTATAAAACAGTATTTTACAGATACACAGGTCACGTAATAACATGATTAATTGTATTGTAGGAATACTCATAAAAGTAGCTAGCACATTAAAGCGTCATTAGAAATGATAGTGGAGATAAGATAAGTAGGAAAATAATATTAAAAACTTGCATCTAGACTCTAGTAGAAAATGTAAGGCAGTATTTTACAGTTGCACGGGTCACATAAGGGAATGATTAATTGCAGTGTAGGTAATACTGAAATCAGTAAAAGGATGCATTAAAGCATCACATTAGGAAAAAAGGAGAACTAGTACTTGGTGGAGGAGAACGGCCGTGGTGCATTCATGAATGGATGGTTGTAACGGTAGTTGTTAGCTCTACGCGTTTCGGGACCTTTAAGTCACTCGTCAGGAGCAAGACCGTGGTAAATATCTAAAGAGATAAGAATAATGATAGGGACATTATGATAATCCGCAAAATGAGTGGGCAAATGCAGGGAATGTGCAATATCCCCTCACACATCCATACATTTGTCCTAGCTACTTACATGCGTGTGGTTGCGCAGAGGGGGGAGCACAGCCGTGCAACTCAAACCGGCCGCTGATGTCAGTCCTGGAGCTGAGGGGACCTGTCCAGGCAGCATGAACCAGCAGCGACAACATCCCTAGTTGGTAAGAGTGAAGAGGTGAGGATGAGGAATGGGTGGAAAGAAGAAGAAGAAATGGACTGTGGGGACACCATGTAGGGACCTAGTGGAGGAAGGAGGGCTTGTGGATGTGGTGCACAGAAAATGAAAGAGGGTGTGAGTGAAAATGGAAGTGAAGCAGAGAGTAAGAAGAGTGAGGAACTAAGTGAAGTGAAAGGGTGAAGTGCTCAGGAGAAGCAAAAAGAAATGATAAAAGAATAGAAAAAAAAAAAAAAAGAAAAAAATAGCAAGAGGGGAGAGAGAGGAAAAGGACAGGAAGGGAGGGGGGGGGGGGAGTGAGAAGGGAGGGAGAAGCTAGAATACATGACTGAAAGTTGAAAGTGAAAGATGTACAGTGGCTTGCGAAAGTATTCGGCCCCCTTGAACTTTTCAACCTTTTGCCACATTTCAGGCTTCAAACATAAAGATATAAAATTTTCATTTTTTGTGAAGAATCACCAACAAGTGGGACACAATTGTGAAGTGGAACAAAATCTATTGGATATTTTAAACTTTTTTAGCAATTAAAAAACTGAAAAGTGGTGCGTGCAAAATTATTCGGCCCCTTTACTTTCAGTGCAGCAAACTCACTCCAGAAGTTCAGCGAGGATCTCTGAATGATCCAATGTTGTCCTAAATGACTGATGGTGATAAATAGAATCCACCTGTGTGTAATCAAGTCTCTGTATAAATGCACCTGCTCTGTGATAGTCTCAGGGTTCTGTTGAAAGCGCAGAGAGCATCATGAAGACCAAGGAACACACCAGGCAGGTCCGTAATACTGTTGTGGAGAAGTTTAAAGCCGGATTTGGATACAAAAAGATTTCCCAAGCTTTAAACATCCCAAGGAGCACTGTGCAAGCGATCATTTTGAAATGGAAGGAGTATCAGACCACTGCAAATCTACCAAGACCTGGCTGTCCCTCTAAACTTTCAGCTCAGACAAGGAGAAGACTGATCAGAGATGCAGCCAAGAGGCCCATAATCACTCTGGATGAACTGCAGAGAACTACAGCTGAGGTGGGAGA
Organism: Lithobates septentrionalis; assembly: GCA_037952835.1. Classification (NCBI taxonomy): domain Eukaryota; kingdom Metazoa; phylum Chordata; class Amphibia; order Anura; family Ranidae; genus Lithobates; species Lithobates septentrionalis. Next base: position 4,371,093 of record JBBDGP010000108.1, read on the forward strand.
GTCTGTCCATAGGACAACAATCAGTCGTACACTGCACAAATCTGGCCTTTATGGAAGAGTGGCAAGAAGAAAGCCATTTCTCAAAGATATCCATAAAAAGTCTCGTCTAAAGTTTGCCACAAGCCACCTGGGAGACACACCAAACATGTGGAAGAAGGTGCTCTGGTCCGATGAAACCAAAATCGAACTTTTTGGCCACAATGCAAAACGATATGTTTGGCGTAAAAGCAACACAGCTCATCACACTCAACACACCATCCCCACTGTCAAACATGGTGGTGGCAGCATCATGGTTTGGGCCTGCTTTTCTTCAGCAGGGACAGGGAAGATGGTTAAAATTGAGGGGAAGATGGATGCAGCCAAATACAGGACCATTCTGGATGAAAACCTGTTGGAGTCTGCAAAAGACCTGAAACTGGGACGGAGATTTATCTTCCAACAAGACAATGATCCCAAACATACAGCAAAATCTACAAAGGAATGGTTCACAAATAAACGTATCCAGGTGTTAGAATGGCCAAGTCAAAGTCCAGACCTGAATCCAATCGAGAATCTGTGGAAAGAGCTGAAAACTGCTGTTCACAAACGCTCTCCATCCAACCTCACTGAGCTCGAGCTGTTTTGCAAGGAAGAATGGGCAAGAATTTCAGTCTCTCGATGTGCAAAACTGATAGAGACATACCCCAAGTGACTTGCAGCTGTAATCGCAGCAAAAGGTGGCTGTACAAAGTATTAACGCAAGGGGGCCGAATAATTTTGCACGCCCCATTTTTCATTTTTTTATTAGTTAAAAAAGTTTCAAAAATCCAAAAGATTTCGTTCCACTTCACAATTGTGTCCCACTTGTTGGTGATTCTTCACAAAAAATAAAGATTTTATATCTTTATGTTTGAAGCCTGAAATGTGGCAAAAGGTTGAAAAGTTCAAGGGGGCCGAATACTTTCGCAAGCCACTGTAATTACCTTGTGCGGATGAAAGGGCCAATGTGCCAAAAGGAAACTGTGTGGTGAGGGGAAAATCGGAGATACAGGTGCAGGTCACAACTAGGGGGGAAGCCCCAGCAGGGACAGCCAACCCAGGCAAACCCCCAACGTCATGCTATTGAGCAGGATGGGGAGCGGGAGACACACCAGATGCCTGGCCGCCAAACCCAGCGTGTCCAGCCATGGGCGCCAACCAAAAATCCCCGCTGCTCCGATGGAAAAACATCCCGGCTGATAAATAGGCATGACGCTGACGAGCAGTGGGGGAAACCCCACCCACCCCGTACGAGAGGGGGCGGGGGGGAAGCCCCCAGTGCACGTCACAGCTCCAGGACGAGACAAGGGATGTTGTCGCTGCTGATTCATGCTGCCTGGACAGGTCCCCTCAGCTCCGGGACTGGCATCAGCTGCCGGTTTGAGTTGCACGGCTGTGCTCCGCCCTCTGCGCAACCACACGCATGTAAGTAGCTAGGACAAATGTATGGATGTGTGAGGGGATATTGCACATTCCCTGCATTTGCCCACTCATTTTACGGATTATCATAATGTCCCTATCCTTATTCTTATCTCTTTAGATATTTTTCACGGTCTTGCTCCTGACGAGTGACTTAAAGGTCCCGAAACGCGTAGAGCTAACAACTACCGTTACAACCATCCATTCATGAATTCACCACGGCCGTTCTCCTCCACCAAGTACAAGTACTAGTTCTCCTTTTTTCCTAATGTGATGCTTTAATGCATCCTTTTACTGATTTCAGTATTACCTACACTGCAATTAATCACGCCCTTATGTGACCCGTGCAACTGTAAAATACTGCCTTACATTTTCTACTAGAGTCTAGATGCAAGTTTTTAATATTATTTTCCTACTTATCTTATCTCCACTATCATTTCTAATGACGCTTTAATGCGCTAGCTACTTTTATGAGTATTCCTACAATACAATTAGTCATGTTATTACGTGACCTGTGTATCTGTAAAATACTGTTTTATAATATAATAATGTATCTATATGTGATGATTTATCTTGAAACAATGACACATTATACGCAATGTACTTTCAATCTATGTTCCAAAAAAATTGACTCAATTAATAAACCACTTTCTAATTCATTTCTTTACTGCATCCGTGTGCTTCACTCAAAGTCCCGCCCCTCCAAAAACCTTTTCATTATATCAAACGGGATGGAGTATGGGATGTAGTCGGCCCCCCATCCTCACTCAAAGTCCCACTCTTTCCATTCCTTCATTCACCCTATAGGGATGGAAGCACACGGCTGCACCTTTAATATTATGTCAGCATTTGCTATGGATGTTCCACAGCCGTCCATGGTAATTCCCCATCTCTCCTCTTTTTAATTTCCCTGTGCAGTGGGTCTGTCCTGCTGCGCACATCATTTGCATCACCAGTTCCATAGTCCCACTTCCTATTCATTCCCCTTTTTTACTAAAGCTGTTCTTTATGCAAAGTGATTGCGCATAGGGGTCACCGGCCGTTGCTTTTCTCTTCCTGTGCCGCCCTTGTCTCGTCCTGGAGCTGTGACGTGCACTGGGGGCTTCCCCCCCACCCCCTCTCGTACGGGGTGGGTGGGGTTTCCCCCACTGCTCGTCAGCGTCATGCCTATTGCCAGCTGGTTGGCGTCTTTCAGACGCCTATTTATCAGCCGGCATGTTTTTCCATCAGAGCAGCGGGGATTTATGGTTGGCGCCCATGGCTGGACACGCTGGGTTTGGCGGCCAGGCATCTGGTGTGTCTCCCGCTCCCCATCCTGCTCAATAGCATGACGTTGGGGGTTTGCCTCGGTTGGCTGTCCCTGCTGGGGCTTCCCCCCTAGTTGTGACCTGCACCTGTATCTCCGATTTTCCCCTCACCACAGTTTCCTTTTGGCACATTGGCCCTTTCATCCGCACAAGGTAATTACATCTTTCACTTTCAACTTTCAGTCATGTATTCTAGCTTCTCCCTCCCTTCTCACTCCTCTTCCCTCCCCCCTCCCTTCCTGTCCTTTTCCTCTCTCTCCCCTCTTGCTATTTTTTTCTTTTTTTTTTCTATTCTTTTATCATTTCTTTTTGCTTCTCCTGAGCACTTCACCCTTTCACTTCACTTAGTTCCTCACTCTTCTTACTCTCTGCTTCACTTCCATTTTCACTCACACCCTCTTTCATTTTCTGTGCACCACATCCACAAGCCCTCCTTCCTCCACTAGGTCCCTACATGGTGTCCCCACGGTCCATTTCTTCTTCTTCTTTCCACCCATTCCTCATCCTCACCTCTTCACTCTTACCAACTAGGGATGTTGTCGCTGCTGGTTCATGCTGCCTGGACAGGTCCCCTCAGCTCCAGGACTGACATCAGCGGCCGGTTTGAGTTGCACGGCTGTGCTCCCCCCTCTGCGCAACCACACGCATGTAAGTAGCTAGGACAAATGTATGGATGTGTGAGGGGATATTGCACATTCCCTGCATTTGCCCACTCATTTTGCGGATTATCATAATGTCCCTATCATTATTCTTATCTCTTTAGATATTTACCACGGTCTTGCTCCTGACGAGTGACTTAAAGGTCCCGAAACGCGTAGAGCTAACAACTACCGTTACAACCATCCATTCATGAATGCACCACGGCCGTTCTCCTCCACCAAGTACTAGTTCTCCTTTTTTCCTAATGTGATGCTTTAATGCATCCTTTTACTGATTTCAGTATTACCTACACTGCAATTAATCATTCCCTTATGTGACCCGTGCAACTGTAAAATACTGCCTTACATTTTCTACTAGAGTCTAGATGCAAGTTTTTAATATTATTTTCCTACTTATCTTATCTCCACTATCATTTCTAATGACGAGTATTCCTACAATACAATTAATCATGTTATTACGTGACCTGTGTATCTGTAAAATACTGTTTTATAATATGATAATGTATCTATATGTGATGATTTATCTTGAAACAATGACACATTATACGCAATGTACTTTCAATCTATGTTCTAAAAAAATTTACTCAATTAATAAACCACTTTCTAATTCATTTCTTTACTGCATCCGTGTGCTTCACTCAAAGTCCTGCCCCTCCAAAAACCTTTTCATTATATCAAACGAGATGGAGGATGGGATGTAGTCGGCCCCCCATCCTCACTCAAAGTCCCACTCTTTCCATTCTATATGTGCAGTAATAATATGCCTATGGATATACAGTTGGAGGAAGAGTCTGTAGGAGCTTGGCATTGCACCTGAAATCAGGGGCATATCAGCCGCGAAGCAAACAATGCGTTTGCCCTGGACGGCATTTTTAAGGGGGGTGGCGCAGCCCCCCAGGTGACTGAGCTACAGCCGAATGACAGCCACAGCATGGTCGTCCAGTTCTGGGAAGGTGTCTATTGTTCTCCTCCCGGAACCATGTCTGCTGCGGCACAGCGCCCAGTACGATCTGTGATCACTGTTTCCTTCGGACACAGCTGATCACAAATCCGGTTAAAGAGCCAATCAGCGACTCTTCACCACATAATCAGCTGTGTCCAATCACAGCTGATCACAATCTAAACACACTTGCTGGATATCAGCATTCCTTTTTTCATGCTGCCACAGCATGAGGAGAGGAGAGAGCTGATAACCAACAAGTGTAAAAGGGGACATCTACACTGATAATCAGGGCACTGATGGTCAGTGCAGCCCCAACAGTGCCCATCAGTGCTGCAAATCAGTGCCAATCAGTGCTGCCAACCAGTGTCCATCGGTGCTGCCAAACAGTGCCCATTAGTGCTGCCATTCAGTGCCCATCACTGTTGCCAAGCAGTGTCCATGAGTGATACCTATCAGTGCCCATTAGTGCTGCCAATTGGTGCCCATCAGTGTTGCCAGTCGTTACCTCTTCATCAGTGCTGCCTATTAGTTCCACCTATCAGTGTCCTTTAGCGTCCTTCAGTGCAGCCTACTAGTGCCCATTAGTGCTGCCTATCAGTGCCCTTCAGTGCCACCTACTAGTGCCCATCAGTGCCGCTTGACAGTGCCCATCAGTGCTGCCTCTCAGTGCCCATCAGTGCCACATATCAGTGCAGCTTCATCAGTGCCCACCAGTGTTACCTCATCTTCTGCACTGCTGACCCTGTCCTATGTTCTGCTGACCCCATCCTCTGCCCCTTGACCACAAATGTGGCACTTAGAGGAATCATGTCTCAGGCTCTGATGAGGAAGCCAAAGCTGTTCACTGTGTATGGCAGCAGCTTTCCCATCAGACCCTGAGACAAGAATGGTATACCACGGCTGGGGCAAGACAAATATAAATGTGGAGGGGTGCCCAATTTTAGTCTTACCTAGGGCAGCGCAATACCAAAATACACCACTGCCTGCAATTGTACCTGCAATCCATTGATTATGGTTGCAAGACACATTGCCAAAAAAACAAAAGATGGTCATAGCTTTTAAGGTAGCTATTTACAGTATTTATGCAGAAGAAAATTGAACTTGACTCTTTCTTTTCAACACAGCACACAACAATGCAGGCATGAACATTGTTATGTACTGAAATGCAGGTGGGTTGCTAGTTACTGTAATAGTGCTTTGGGGCACTACTCAAAATGAATGGCACCGCAACACACTAGGGTTTGCAAATTTCCACAATGTAATAGTGTAAGGGGCCCTATCTATTGATTTTCCTTTGCTACCTGCTCAGCAGTGAAAGCATGAGTTTAAAAAGGTATTGCATGAATTCAGCCATATAAACATACAACCCAATGCTGTGATCTTACCTCATGTGTAACACACTCACTCAAAAAAAAAAAATCTATAAATACATTAATTTATTAATCATAAATCTTAGGTGACTGGTTACTACAAAGCGATTCATAGAGTTGTTATAAACAGTGCATTGATAAATAAGGCTCAATCATGATGACTGGAAAATAGATCTCATCTACTGTGCACAGCTGGAAGTCTGAAAAAGAAACATCAGGCTCACCATTGTATTCAATTTTCCCCTCAGAACTCAGATTACATACTTAAAGCTGAACTCTTGACACATATACAACAAACAATGTAATCCAGTCATGTATTCTTAAAAGAAGCTCAATGTATTTTAAAACACAACTTGCAAAACTCTATCTTTTTATTTTAGCCTCCTGTAATCCCTTGCATAGACAAAACTCTGGGGTGAGAAGTGGTAGCTCAATGAGCTATATGGGACTGTAAGGAAACTTGCCTACACGAAGGGAGAATAGAGGGGAGATCGTATAATATGCTGCTGCTCCTATATTGCACAATCACAGACTAGGATGAGTCTGGACCAAGCTGTACTGCTTATCTATAGTTAGGTCTGCAGGGAGGTCAAGGATGTGGCTGCGCTGTCTGGGAGAGGTGTCTATATCACAAGACTAGCTAAAGAAATTTAAAAATCCTTTGACATGTAAAGAAGTTGATATATACAATAATCAGCCATAACATTATGACCACTGACAGGTAAAGTGATTAATAGTGATTATCTTATTAGAATGGCATCTGAAAGCTGGAGGAAAATATTAGGCAGCAAGTGAACATGTCCCTGAGTTGAGGTGTTGAAAGCAGAAAAAATCAGGCAAGTGTAAGGACTTTGAATAAATAATTAATGGGCACAGCGCCAAAATTATGTGAACGTGTGCTCTACCAACCCGATGCTGCTCCTAAATTAGTAAAAATACTAATAAACAATATAACAAAACAATATAGGGCACATCATATGTGCAATATATTATGATGTAAACCTATAGATTATGCAAGAAAAGTGCTATAGTGCATGAACAATAAACGTGCTACGTTTGCAATAAAGTGAATCCAATATATTATGCAATATATTATGATGTGAACCTATAGATTTACAAGAAAAGTGCTATAGTGCATAAACAATAAATGGGCTATAAATAATGATATTTGAAGCGCTTCACAATGTGCATGAAAATGAATATATAAGAATAAATATAAATACTCAAATAAATCCAGTGGTGAGTAAAAATTCCTAAAAAATCCAGCAATCAAAATAGTGTAAAATTATAAAAAAATTAGTGACACCAAATGTGTAAAAAAATTCACATAAAAAATCCACATAAAAATAAATATATAGGGATGTATTCAGAAGGTTCAATTATACAGGTGTAGAATCCTGATTGGTATAGAGCTTTTGATCACTAGCAAAGCTGTTTAAAAACACTTGCTTAATTAAGGTGCTCATTGACCTTTATAGTAACAATGTGTTTTTTGCTTCTGTTCACAACCAATGTGAGAATCATAAACAGGTTTCATTAAACAGGCAGATAAGAGAAAAAAACACTCATTGTGCAATAGTTAGGATACCAAGGTACACAGGCAAACTTCAATCCACTCACGTGCGCCTTATAATGATAAGGGATATGCAGGTTTTACTATAGCAGTCAGCCGCCTTAGACAGGAGCAGATTCAGTGCAGTACACTGTGTGTGATACTGCTGATCTGCACAGAGCGTCCTTGGCTCCTCCCACGCGTTACATCACAGTCACGTGACTTTTTCAAGGATAATACAAGCTCTGACGGACTCAGCTTTATAGCACAACAGTAGAGTGGTTGCCATGGCTACAGCATGAGTTTATCATCATCCTGCTTCCTGCATAGACTTCAATCCTGTTAAAACCTACTTTTATTAGACATGTAATTCATATGAATATCGTTGGTTTATCAAAACCACGATTCCATGTGTAAAAAACGCAGTGTGTAAAAAGTAAAAAATATATATATTGATATCTCTAATCATGTTTACTTCTTCAACTCCCTCCAGTGGTCACAATTGGTATAACATCTCACAGAGGGAATATATGGCAAAGCATTGTCTCTAATGGTTTTGATAATTGACCAGTGAATGAATTACATGTCTAATAAAAGTAGGTTTTAACAGGATTGAAGTCTATGCAGGAAGCAGGATGATGATAAACTCATGCTGTAGCCATGGCAACCACTCTGCTGTTGTGCTATAAAGCTGAGTCCGTCAGAGCTTGTATTATCCTTGAAAAAGTCACGTGACTGTGATGTAACGCGTGGGAGGAGCCAAGGACGCTCTGTGCAGATCAGCAGTATCACACAGTGTACTGCACTGAATCTGCTCCTGTCTAAGGCGGCTGACTGCTATAGTAAAACCTGCATATGCCTTATCATTATAAGGCACACGTGAGTGGATTGAAGTTTGCCTGTGTACCTTGGTATCCTAACTATTGCACAATAATTGTTTTTTTCTCTTATCTGCCTGTTTAATGAAACCTGTTTATGATTCTCACATTGGTTGTGAACAGAAGCAAAAAACACATTGTTACTATAAAGGTCAATGAGCACCTTAATTAAGCAAGTGTTTTTAAACAGCTTTGCTAGTGATCAAAAGCTCTATACCAATCAGGATTCTACACCTGTATAATTGAACCTTCTGAATACATTCCTATATATTTATTTTTATGTGGATTTTTTATGTGAATTTTTTTACACATTTGGTGTCACTAATTTTTTTTATAATTTTACACTATTTTGATTGCTGGATTTTTTAGGAATTTTTACTCACCGCTGGATTTATTTGAGTATTTATATTTATTCTTATATATTCATTTTCATGCACATTGTGAAGCGCTTTAAATATCATTATTAATTCTTTTTAAGTGACTCTGAAAACACTCTCTTTTGATAGCAGCCTCACTTGGTTTTATGTCTAATTATCAGCTATTTAGCATCACAGCGCTTTGTGTTTTATATATATTTTTTCCAATAAATGGGCTATGTTTGCAATGAAGTGAATCCAGTGCATCAAATCAAATGTCCTCAAATAATTTGAAGAAAACACACAAAATTCTTCTTAGTAGATGCAATCACCACTTGTAAATCTATAGGTTCACATCATAATATATTGCATAATATATTGGATTCACTTTATTGCAAATGTAGCACATTTATTGTTCATGCACTATAGCACTTTTCTTGCATAATCTATAGGTTTACATCATAATATATTGCACATATGATGCGCCCTATATTGTTTTGTCAAGTGTAAGGACTTGTGCGACTTTGACAAGGGCCAATTTGTAATGACTAGACGATTGGGTAATAACAAGGCCAAAACTTCAGCTCTTGTGGGGTGTGCCTAGCCTGCAGTGGTCAGGACCTAAAAAAAGTGGTCAAAGAAAGGAAAACTGGCAAACCGGGACAAGGTCATGGGCAGCCAAGGCTCATTGATGCACATGGAAAGCAAAGGCTGGCCCATGTATCCTGATCCAATAGAAGAGCTGCAGTTGCTCAAATTGTTGAAAAAGTTAATGCTGGTTCCAATAGAAAGTTGTCGGAGTGCACAGTGCATCACTATTTGTTGTGTATGGGGCTGTGTAGCTGCAGACCTATCATGGTGCCCATGCTGACCCGTGTCCAGAGCCAAAAGCACCTACTATGGGCACGTGAGCATTAGAAATGGACCACAGGAGCAATGAAGAAGGTTGCCTGGTCCGATGAATTCAAGAATGGTTTGAGGAACATAACAAGGAGTTTGGGGTGCTGATTTGGCCTCCAAATTCTCCAGATTTCAATCCACTTAAGCATCTGTGGGATGTGCTGTAAAAACAAAACTGATGAGTGGAGGCCCCGACTCGCAATTTACAGGACCTAAAGGATCCACTACTGATGGCTTGGTGCCATATACCACAGGATATCTTCAGAGGTCTAGTGGAGTCTATGTCTCAATGGGTTATGGGGGGCAGTCATAATGTATATCAGTATATTAATATATATACAGTGCTCAGCATAAATGAGTACACCCCTTTTAAAAAGTAAGATTTTAATCAATATCTCAATGAACACACAAGCAGTTTCTAAAATTTTGACAAACAAAATTTTGAGTTTTATAGAACATTTGTTTAGCTTATTACATGAAAGTAAGGTTAATAATATAAGTTAGATAACAAAATCTTCAGTTTTACTCAAATTCGTTGATGAAAAAATGAATACACCCCACAACAAAAACTACTACATCTAGTATTTTGTGAAACATGGTTTGTAAGGACAGCACCAAATCTTCTAGGCATGGAATGAACAAGTTGGCGACATATTGAAACATCTATCATTTTCCATTCTTCCAGAACTACCTCTTTTTAGAGCCTGGATGCTGGATGGAAAGTGATGCTCAGCTTGTCTCTTCAGAATTCCCCTTAGGTGTTCGATTGGGTTCAGATCAGGAGACATACTTGGCCACTGAATCACTTTCACCCTGTTCTTCTTCAGAAATGCAACAGTGGCCTTAGATGTGTGTTTTGGATCATTGGCACAGAGTGATGGTAGCATCTTCTCTTTCAATATAGAGCAGTACATCTGTGAATTCATGATACCATCAATGAAATGCAGCTTCCTGACATCAGCAGCACTCATGCAGCCCCACAGAAGCACACTACCACCACCATGTTTCACTGTAGACATTGTGTATTTTTCTTTGTACTCTCCACCTTTGTGACGCCATACATCTTTGAAGCCTTCAGTTCCAAAAACATTTATCTTGGTCTCATCACTTCAGAGTATAGAGTCCCAGTAGTCTTCTTCTTTTTAAGCATGGGCCCTGGCAAATTCTAGACGGGCTTTTGTTTGTGCATGGGCTTTAGGAGAGGCTTCCTTCCTGGACGACACCCATGCATGCTATTCCTCTGCAGTTTATGCCGTATTGTGTCATGGGAAACAATCACCCCAGTTTGGCTTTCTACTTCTTTAGCTAACTGCAGTGAACTTGCATAGTGATTTTCTTCAACCCTTCTCATCAGAAGACGCTCCTGTCAAGGTGCTAACTTCTGTGGACGGCTTGGACGTCTCTGTGAGATGGTTGCAGTTCCATCTTTGTTACATTTTTGTATCACTTTTGCTACAGTATTCTGATTGATAAGTAAAGCTTTGCTGATCTTCTTGTAACCTTCACCTTTCTTGTGTAAATAAATAAATAATTTTCTTTCTAAAGCCTTGCAACATTACTCTTTGGTGCCATTGCTGACAGCATGAAATGGGAAGGGGTTTTCTTTGTTAAGTAACACCATTTTATAATCAATTGTCTGCTGGACACCTGTTTAATTAATAATGAGACTCACCTGTAGTTGAATTCTTGTTAATTAGGATCGTGTCTAAAATTTAGCTTAGCTAAGACTTTCACAGGGGTGTATTCATTTTTGCAACAAGGTCTTGAATGAATTTGTTAGGGAAAATACTTTTTTGTGTGTGCAAATGAACAAATCTTGATTGCAATCAATGGCCCCCCACATCTGTGTGTTTGAGTTTGTGTTTGTGTGAGACCTGCCCGCTATCACTACCACTATTATACAAAGCTCGTAAAAGCTACTCATAATGCTCATGAAAGTTTAAAATGCATTACTGCATTGATGTGTAAAATGCACACTTTATCCAGATGGATGGATCTCTCAGTAAATAAGCTGAAAGAGAAAGTATATTGTATTTATATTTATATTCTGGCCACTGCATATATTTTATAATTATAGTATATTTATACTATGGCCACTGCATACTACTGCGCGCTTATGATCTCCATTATATTACAATGTCAGCTCTGGTATACAGTACTTTTGCAATGACTAATCTGTGTGATTTATTGTACACTGCTCTACACTACTGTGAAAGTGTCAATTTTTTAAATAGTCTGTAAGCAAGGTCCCTTTTCCCTATAATATACTTTTTTTTATTTTAAAATTGCATTTCCTGTACAGTGTTTTATAATATAGTGCTATATAAAAGTCTGCTTAAAAAAAGGGAGTGGAGGGACGAAACAATGTTGGGCGGTTCTTAGGAAGCGGCACACCTCTACTGAGCTCTACTGAGACAACAAAAAAGGCATATACTGTGTGTGTGTATATATATATGTATATGTATATATATATATGTATATGTGTGTGTGTGTGTGTAGCATGGCCCCCCTTGGGGACTGCTTGGATTTACCTGTTCTTCTGTCTCGCCATGACCCTGTGAACATTCCAACCCACCTGACACTCTGGGTTTAGACATCCTCCACAACACCTTTAAATGACACATCACACAAGTCAAATATGTTTATGGTATATACTCTTTTTTCTGGAGTAAGTGAGATGGTATTGATACACAGAAAAAGGGGAATTGGTCAGCTGAGTGCTGGATAACAGCCCAGACTCGGAAGAATAATTCCCCTAAAAGGCAGCTTAAAGTACAACAGCACAATTTAAATATATATACAATGAATTACCACTTGAAGCATAACCTGCAAAGGCAGTAAAAGGTTAGCTATCTAGGATAGGCAGTCTCACACTAAAGGGGAACCCCAGGCCCCCTGCAGTTGGAGCTCATTAGATTGTATCCGATAAGGCACAGTGGTGTGGTAATAGCCGAGGGGCTTAACCACTTGCCCACTGGGCACTTAAACCCCCTTCCTAACCAGACCAATTTTCAGCTTTCGGTGCTCTCACACTTTGAATGACAATTACTCAGTCATGCAACACTTATATGAACCCATATGAAATTTTTGTCCTTTTTTCCCCACAAATAGAGCTTTCTTTTGGTGGTATTTAATCACTGCTGGGTTTTTTATTTTTTGCGCTATAAATCAAAAAAGACTGAAAATTCGGTTAAAAAAATGTCTTTGTTTCTGTTAAAATTTATTGCAGAGTATTGGCACATATTGGCAGAGTATTGGCGAGTATTGGCAAAGTATTGGCGAGTATTGGCAGAGTATTGGCGAGTATTGGCAGAGTATTGCAGAGTATTGCAGTGTTGCAGAGTATTGGCAGAGTATTGCACAGTGTTGCAGAGTATTGGCAGAGTATTGCACAGTGTTGCAGAGTATTGGCAGAGTATTGCACAGTGTTGCAGAGTATTGCACAGTGTTGCAGAGTATTGAAGATTATTGGCACTGAGCACCGCTGTGGACATTACACATCCAGCCCATGGCGCTGCTGCAATCTCTCCCCCTCTCCCCTCGCACTGTATCAATTGGTACAGAGAGGGGAGGGAGGAACCGGCATCATGACGTGACAGCGGTTTGTTTACAAGTGATCGCTCCATCATTTGACGGAACGATCGCGTGGTAAACGGCCGCTATCAGCGGCTATTTACTGTGATCCGTGATGGTCACGGATGTTCCTGGGTGCGCGCCCGAGCCACATTCTGGGAGGACGTCCATGGACGTCCACCCAGAAAGAGCCGACCATGCTGTAGCCGTCTTTTGGCTATGGCCCGGTCGGCAAGTGGTTAAACAAACTAGTGATACTCCTTGTGTGTTCAGATTTAGTAACAAACAGGGGATGGAAAGGATGGGCAGTTGCCCTCTCACCAATGGCCAGACTGGCTTACACCTTGCAGACAGCGACCCTGGAAGAGACGTCTGTCAGCAAACGACCGGCGATAACCCACGGCTGATGGATGCAAGCGACTGCAGAGTAGATTAGCTGGGTTGGTGCCACGTGGATGTACGGCGAACAGCAGGCAGGCTCAGGCCCCCCAGGGCAGGGTTGGAACCACTCATTCACAGTGTAGTAGGCTGCAGCCTCTTCTCTCCAGCACGGGGAGATGTGCGCACAGAAAGGCCCAGGAAGAAGAGAGCACAGCGTGGACCCTTTTATGGCTCCTCCCAGCATTCTCTTCGGGTTGTAGCCAGCATCCCTGGGATATGTGGTCCAGATGTCATATCACGCAAAGGGAATGCCGGTCTGAAAGACTACTAATCCCACAATCCTTACTGGTCAGGCTCACAGATGTGATGACAGTCACTGGCACCCAGCACTAGAGGGATATGTCTATATATAGTAAAGAATGGGGGGGAATTGTACCATGTTATAACTGTAGTCCACATCGCTACATCCTCCCCCACTTGAAAGTCTTTGGTCCCGAAGTAAAAAACATTACTGCATACTAAGAAGTAAAAAATTAGTTATGTCATAAATCAGAAGCTACATTAGTCAACAAGTGTCCCAAAGAAGGGTCTTCTAGCAGCAAACTTTATACATTTTCAGGTAAAGTCATATCAATTTTGAGACAGGCCAGTAATAGATTAGCGGCCCACCCATTTGTATCAGGAGGTGGATCAAGGTCATCCTCTATCAAAGGTTTGATAAAGGAGGCAAGTGCGTGACAATAGCGTTGAGCGGTAGGAATAAGTTCATCAGTGTTTTCCCCAAAGGTGTCATAAGTCAATCTCTTGGGAGGGCAGATCTTCTGTCTCAACCTAGAATAGATGTTCTCCAATGGCTCTGGTCTTTGCTCTGTTCCCCAGAAACTACATCCAGGCTCTGGTTCAGGTTCAGGTTCGTGTTTAGGTTCAGGGTCAGGCTCAAGTTCAGGTTCAGGTTCTTCCCAAATTTCAAGGACCCTTTCACCTTCCACTTCATCACCACGGGGAGTTTGGATTTCTATCACCTCAGGTGCACGTAGATGGTCATTAGACTCTGTCTTAACTCTCTTGTTTCCTCCCGGGTCTTACAAGTGGCAGGGTGGTCTTCAGGGGGGGAACCCATAATCAATCAAGGGTTAGTTCTTCCTCTTCACTCTCCTCATCTGGAGGCATGGGTTCATGGCCCCGACAGCTCCTAGGTCTTAGAGTAGGAGACTTATAGGTCTCTGAGATCAAGGGTAGAAACACTCAAACAGCCTTGGATATAGGCAACAAATGATTTTGTTGCCAAGTTTTCAAGGGACCAGTCTTTCCTTCGGGGCGGATCTGATATACGGGAAGTCCAGGTAAGCGTCTACAGACAATATAGGGCTGGGAGCGCCATCGATCAGCCAACTTATGCTTTCCGGGCACTCCTAGGTTGCGTAATAGCACCTGATCTCCATTTTGCAGGTCCTGGACCCTCGCTTTAAGGTCAAAGTTTTTCTTGGTCCTCTGCTCCCTGGTGGTAGATGCTTCCTTAGGCCTCTCATAAGCAGTCTTTAGGTTCTTCCGAAGTCTGTCGATGTATTCTCAGTAGGAAGCCTGAGATGTGTCATCTAGGGACGTCCCAAAGGCCAAATCCACTGGCAAGCGAGCTTCCCTTCGAAACATCAGCAGGTAGGGGGAGTATCCAGTCGAATCACTCGCTGTACTATTGTAGGCATGAACTACTGCAAGAATGTGGTTTCTCCAATGTTGCTATTTCTCCAAAGGAAGGGTCCCTAGCATGTTCAACAGGGTACGGTTAAAGTGTTCAGGCTGTGGCACCCCCTGAGGGTGGTAAGGAGTAGTTCTTGACTTTTGGATATTCAGGAGCTCACACAATCTTCGGATAAGTTTACTCTCAAGTCTCGACCTTAATCCACCAGGGTCTTGGCTACAGTACTGGCTTGCTAAACCCCAGTGAGGAAGGCCTGAGCGTAATGGGTAAAATGATTTGTCACAACTAGGACATTACTCTGCCTACTTAGTTCAGGTTTGAAACATAAGAAATCAATGCACACCAACTCCATTGGTTCCTGACTTTGTAGATGGCCCGTTGGGGCTGCCTTACTTGGCAAGGTCTTTCTCTGAATGAACCGGATGCAAGAACGACAGTAACTCTCTACTTCAGCCCTCATGGAGGGCCAATAAAATCGGTCCCTGACCAGTTTGAAGGTTCTATCTGGACCTAAATGACCATGGTGAAGGGTGGCTAACATTACTAGCCGGTGTTTCTCAGTTAGGAACAGCTGATGAACACCCTCTGGTTCCCATTCTTTGTAGGCCACCGTAGCTCCTTCAATGGAACTTTTTAACAACATTGGGGAGTCTGAACGAACAAAGATTTCATTAAAGGTCTGCCCAATGGATCTTCACGTTGTTGGAGATACAACAGATTTCAGCTTAGCCTATTAACTGCAGTTCTCAAACAGGACACTAGATGTCGCTAATGCTCAGTGGTATGCTGTGCTGTGCAGTTTTCTATGATATGTTGTATTTCCTGTGTATAGTGTTGTACTTGTTGGTTTCTTTTTACTGTCTGTGTTCTTCTTACCATGTGAGGTGATATCTGTGTACTTCTTGCCAGTTATGTTCCAATGAAGTCAGTTCCTGTTACTCCACAATGTCTGATCTGAATTGACTCCGCTGCACCTAGCAATCGCACTCTGCAACAGGTTATGGGCCCAGTGTCCGGATAAAGTCATACAACCATGTGCGGCCCAGGCAGAACAAAGCCTTGAACGGAAGACAGTGTGGCTGATGCGGAGATCGACATAAGGAAGGTTTCCAGTGACATCTCCTACAGACAAGTAAGACTGTTTGTATATAAAGGAGGGAAAAAATGGCCAGAAACTAAGAGCTTAAACTCTCAGTGGCCAAGCTGAACAATGACAATTATCAGTTATGGAAGTTCAAAGTGAAAATGCTATTATCCAGAGATGACTTGTGGGAGGTTACCACCACAGAGAGGCCACAGGATAATAATCAGGACTGGGACAAGAAAAACAGACAGGCACGGGCCACTATAAGTTTACTAGTGGAGGATGATCAGCTCATTCATATGCGTCATGAGTAGGGATGAGCCGAACACCCCCCTGTTCGGTTCGCACCAGAACATGCGAACAGGAAAAAAGTTTGTTCAAACATGCGAACACCGTTAAAGTCTATGGGACACGAACATGAATAATCAAAAGTGCTAATTTTAAAGGCTTATATGCAAGTTATTGTCATAAAAAGTGTTTGGGGACCCGGGTCCTGCCCCAGGGGACATGGATCAATGCAAAAAAAGTTTTAAAAACGGCCGTTTTTTCAGGAGCAGTGATTTTAATAATGCTTAAAGTCAAACAATAAAAGTGTAATATCCCTTTAAATTTCGTAGCTGGGGGGTGTCTATAGTATGCCTGTAAAGGGGCGCATGTTTCCCGTGTTTAGAACAGTCTGACAGCAAAATGACATTTTGAAGGAAAAAACACATTTAAAACTACCCGCGGCTATTGCATTGCCGACAATACACATAGAAGTTCATTGATAAAAACGGCATGGGAATTCCCCACAGGGCAACCCCGAACCAAAAAAAAAAAAAAAAAAAAATGAGGTGGGAGTCCCCCTAAATTCCATACAAGGCCCTTCAGGTCTGGTATGGATATTAAGGGGAACCCCGGCCAAAATTTTTTAAAAAAATGACGTGGGGTTCCCCCTAAATTCCATACCAGACCCTTCAGGTCTGGTATGGATTTTAAGGGGAACCCCGCGCCAAAAAAAAAAAAAACGGCGTGGGGTCCCCCCAAAAATCCATACCAGACCCTTATCCGAGCACGCAACCTGGCAGGCCGCAGGAAAAGAGGGGGGACGAGAGTGCGCCCCCCCCTCCTGAACCATACCAGGCCACATGCCCTCAACATTGGGAGGGTGCTTTGGGGTAGCCCCCCAAAACACCTTGTCCCCATGTTGATGAGGACAAGGGCCTCATCCCCACAACCCTGGCCGGTGGTTGTGGGGGTCTGCGGGTGGGGGGCTTATCGGAATCTGGAAGCCCCCTTTAACAAGGGGACCCCCAGATCCCGGCCCCCCCCTGTGTGAAATGGTAAGGGGGTACTTACCCCTACCATTTCACTAAAAAACTGTCAAAAATGTTAAAAATGACAAGAGACAGTTTTTGACAATTCCTTTATTTAAATGCTTCTTCTATCTTCCTTCATCTTCTGGTTCTTCTGGTTCTTCTGGCTCTTCTGGTTCTTCCTCCGGCGTTCTCGTCCAGCATCTCCTCTGTGGCGTCTTCTATCTTCTTCTCCTCGGGCCGCTCCGCACCCATGGCATGGGGGGAGGCTCCCGCTCTTCTCTTCATCTTCTTCTTCATCTCTTCTTCCTTCTTCCTACTTCTCTTCTTCTCTTCTCTTCTTCATTTTCTTCTCCGGGCCGCTCCGCAGCCATGCTGGCATGGAGGGAGGCTCCCACTGTGTGACGGCATCTCTTCGTCTGATGGTTCTTAAGTAACAGGGGGCGGGGCCACCCGGTGACCCCGCCCCCCTCTGACGCATGGTGACTTGACGGGACTTCCCTGTGACGTCACGGGGAATGCCACAGGGAAGTCCCATCATGTCCCGTGCGTCAGAGGGGGTGGGGTCACCGGGTGGCCCCGCCCCCTGTTATTTAAGAACCGTCAGACGAAGAGATGCCGTCACACAGCGGGAGCCTCCCTCCATGCCAGCATGGCAGCGGAGCGGCCCGGAGAAGAAAATGAAGAAGAGAAGAAAGAAGAAGAGGTGAAGAAGAAGAAGAAGATGAAGAGAAGAGCGGGAGCCTCCCCCCCATGCCATGGGTGCGGAGCGGCCCGAGGAGAAGAAGATAGAAGACGCCGCAGAGGAGATGTTGGACAAGAACGCCGGAGGAAGAACCAGAAGAGCCAGAAGAACCAGAAGAAGATGAAGGAAGATAGAAGAAGCATTTAAATAAAGGAATTGTCAAAAACTGTCTCTTGTCATTTTTAACATTTTTGACAGTTTTTTAGTGAAATGGTAGGGGTAAGTACCCCCTTACCATTTCACACAGGGGGGGGCCGGGATCTGGGGGTCCCCTTGTTAAAGTGGGCTTCCAGATTCCGATAAGCCCCCTGCCCGCAGACCCCCACAACCACCGGCCAGGGTTGTGGGGATGAGGCCCTTGTCCTCATCAACATGGGGACAAGGTGTTTTGGGGGGCTACTCCAAAGCACCCTCCCAATGTTGAGGGCATGTGGCCTGGTATGGTTCAGGAGGGGGGGGACGCACTCTCGTCCCCCCCTCTTTTCCTGCGGCCTGCCAGGTTGCGTGCTCGGATAAGGGTCTGGTATGGATTTTTGGGGGGACCCCACACCGTTTTTTTTTTTTTGGCGCGGGTTTCCCCTTAAAATCCATACCAGACCTGAAGGGTCTGGTATGGAATTTAGGGGGAACCCCACGTCATTTTTTTTTTAAATTTTGGCCGGGGTTCCCCTTAATATCCATACCAGACCTGAAGGGCCTTGTATGGAATTTAGGGGGACTCCCACGTCATTTTTTTTTTTAAATTTTGGTTCAGGGTTGCCCTGTGGGGAATTCCCATGCCGTTTTTATCAATGAACTTCTATGTGTATTGTCGGCAAAGCAATAGCCGCGGGTAGTTTTAAATGTGTTTTTTCCTTCCAAATGTCATTTTGCTGTCAGACTGTTCTAAACACAGGAAACATGCGCCCCTTTACAGGCATACTATAGACACCCCCCAGGTACGAAATTTAAAGGGATATTACACTTTTATTGTTTGACTTTAAGCATTATTAAAATCACTGCTCCTGAAAAAACGGCCGTTTTTAAAACTTTTTTGCATTGATCCATGTCCCCTGGGGCAGCACCCAGGTCCCCAAACACTTTTTATGACAATAACTTGCATATAAGCCTTTAAAATTAGCACTTTTGATTTCTCCCATAGACTTTTAAAGGGTGTTCCGCGGCATTCGAATTTGCCGCGAACACCCCAAATTGTTCGCTGTTCGGCGAACTTGCGAACAGCCAATGTTCGAGTCGAACATGAGTTCGACTCACTCGAAGCTCATCCCTAGTCATGAGGACACAGCGAAAGGCATGTGGGACGTACTGAAAAGACTGCATGAAAGATCCAGTTTAAACAGCAAGCTGTTTTTGCTGCGGAAACTTTACAAAATGAGACTTGGCAGAGAACAGGACATGCAGGAGCGTATAAATGCAATGCTGGAAGTGATTGCACAACTCAGATCAATCGGGGAGAATATAACAGACAGTCACACTGCAGCCATGTTGTTATGCAGTTTGCCTGATACATATACTGCACTAATCAATGCACTGGAGACACGACCTGAGACAGATCTGTCGCTAGCATTTGTAAAAACCAGGCTCATAGATGAGTATCAGAGAAGAAAGGAATTAGTGCATGACTCCACAGAAACCGACACCCAGTGGCATAGTGTGGGGGGTGCAGGGGGTGCCGTGGCCCCGGGCGCGATATTTAGGGGGGCGCCAGTATGTGTCACTGGCTGCCTCCTCCTAATTTCTAATTTTGTGTCCCCGGGCTCCGGCCGCCATGTTAAGTGTCCGGCGCCCTGTGATTGGGTGTATGGGGGTCATGTGAGGCGCCCCGCCTCCGCACATGACCCCCATACACCCAATCACAGGGCGCTGGATACTGAACATGGCAGCAAGCAGAGCGCAGGGGAGAGAAGAAAGTGAGCCGCCGCTGTGTTCTCCTCCTCCTCCGGATCGATGCAGCCAGGAGAAGAAGGTAAGTGAGAGTCTTGTTACTGGGAGGGGGAGGGAGGGAGGGGGGCAAGAGAGAGAGACTGTAGGCAGGACAATGTAGTTTAGTATAGTATGGAGGTCAGTGTAGTGTCACTATGGAGGTCAGTGTAGTGTCACTATGGAGGTCAGTGTAGTGTCACTATGGGGGGCAGTGTAGTGTCACTATGGGGGGCAGTGTAGTGTCACTATGGGCGGCAGTGTAGTGGACAGTATAGTCAGGGCCGGATTAACATAGGGGCTGGTGGAGCTGCAGCTCCAGACCCCTCCCTCAATATAGGCCCATGGCAGTGGCTTGTCAATTCCTGTGTGCCTTCCTGAAGGAAGAGGAACCCTCTGTGCTCACATGGAGGAGACAAGTCAGTGCAGCCAAGTCCTGTCTCTGCCGATGCCTGACCCCTATCACAGGATCTGTTACACACACACACAGATCCTCAGTGTCTGGGGGAGGGGCGCTGATGTCCTAACCAGCAGGAGCTCGGGAGGAAGGACATCTCCCATGCTGTTATGATAAGGTCAGTACATTTGTTAGGGGGATGTTGTGTAATTATTGTGCTAGGGGACAGACTGCTGCTTCCCCCATGTAATGTGCTCTCTTGTGCCCAGTGCCCACCATGTCATGTGCCTTGCAGTGCCCCCCATGTAATGAGCTGTGCCCACCATGTCATGTCATGTGCCTTGCAGTGCCCCCCATGTAATGTGCTGTGCCCACCATGTCCTGTCATGTGCATTGCAGTGCCCCTATATAATGTGCTGTGCCCACCATGTCATGTGCATTGCAGTGCCCACTATGTAAAGTGCTGTGCCCACCATGTCATGTGCATTGCAGTGCCCCCCATGTAATGTGCTGTGCCCACTATGTCATGTCATGTGCCTTGCAGTGCCCCCATGTAATGTGCTGTGCCCACCATGTCATGTCATGTGCCTTGCAGTGCCCCCCATGTAATGTGCTGTGTCCAGTATGTCATTTGCTGTACGTTGCAGTGCCCACCATGTAATGCGCTGTGCTGAACAATGTCATGTGCTGTGCATTGCATTGCCCTTCATGTGATGTGCAGTGCCCACTATGTCATGCTGTGCCTTGCAGTGCCCACCATGTCATGTGCAGTTCCTAACATGTAATGTGCAGTTGCATTTCCCACCATGAAACGTGCTATGCCATGCAGTGCCCACCATGTAATGTGTTGTGCCCACCATGTAATGTTATGTGCCATTCAGTGCCCACCATGTAATGTGCTGTGCCCACCACGTCATGTGCTGTGCCATGCAGTGCCCACCATGTAATGCGCTGTACCCACCATGTAATGTGCTGTGTCATGCAGTGCCCACCATGTCATGTGCAGTGCCCATCATGTAAATTGCTGTGCAGTGCCCACCATGTCATGTGCTGTGTTGTGCCCACCATGTCATGTGCTGCACCATGCAGTGCCTACCATGTAATATGCTGTACTCACCATGTAATGTGCTGTACATTGTCCACCATGGCATGTGCCGTGCAGTACCCACAATGGAATGTGGTGTGCAGGGCTCATCATGTCATGTGTGGTGTCCACCATTTAATGTGCTGTGCTCACAATGTAATGTGCTGTGCTGTGTCATGCAGTGCCCACCTTGTCATGTGCTGTGCAGTGCCCACCATGCTATGTGCAGTACCCACTATATAATGTGTTGTGCCCACCATATAATGTTCTGTGCAGTGCCCACTTGTAATGTCCAGTGCCCACCATGTAATGTGCTCAGCTGTGCCTGCCATGTCATGTGCTGTGCCCACCATATAAGGTCCTGTGCCCACTTTGTGCATGAGCTGTGCCCACCATGAAATGTGTTGTGTAGTACCAACCATGTCATGTACTGTGCCTACCTTGTAATGTGCTGTATTGGGCAGTGCCAACCTCGTAATGTGCTCTCTCTCTCTCTCTCTCTCTCTCTCTCTCTCTCTCTCTCTCTCTCTCTCTCTCTCTCTCCACAAAAAATCGTTTGCGTTTTCATTTTATTTATTTTCATAAAAAGGCCCACCAACATCCTTAGCACCAGGCCCATGATGCTCTTAATCTGGGCCTGAGTATAGTGTAGTATAGTGGTTAGCATAGTGGTCAGTATAGTGTAGTTTAGTATGGTGGTCAGTATAGTGTAGTATAGTGGACATTGTAGTATAGTGGATAGTGTAGTATGGTGGTCAGTGTAGTATGGTGGTCAGTGTAGTATGGTGGTCAGTGTAGTATGGTGGTCAGTGTAGTATGGTGGTCAGTGTAGTGTAGTATAGTGGTTAGTATGGTGGTCAGTATAGTGTAGTATAGTGGACAGTGTAGTATGGTGGTCAGTATAGTGGACAGTGTAGTGGTTAGTGTAGTGGACAGTGTAGTATGGTGGTCAGTGTAGTATAGTGGACAGTGTTGTATGGTGGTCAGTGTAGTATAGTGGACAGTGTAGTATAGTGGTCAGTGTAGTATAGTGGTCAGTGTAGTATAGTGGTCAGTGTAGTATAGTGGACAGTGTAGTATGGTGGTCAGTGTAGTATAGTGGTCAGTGTAGTGGACAGTGTAGTATAGTGGACAGTGTAGTATAGTGGACAGTGTAGTATGGTGGTCAGTGTAGTATGGTGGTCAGTGTAGTATGGTGGTCAGTGTAGTATGGTGGTCAGTATAGTGTAGTATAGTGGTCAGTGTAGTATGTTGGTCAGTGTAGTATGGTGGTCAGTGTAGTATGTTGGACAGTGTAGTATGGTGGACAGTGTAGTATGGTGGACAGTGTAGTATGGTGGACAGTGTAGTATGGTGGACAGTGTAGTATGGTGGTCAGTGTAGTGTAGTATAGTGGTCGGTGTAGTATGGTGGTCAGTATAGTGTAGTGTAGTGGTCAGTGTAGTGTAGTGGTCAGTGTAGTGTAGTGGTCAGTGTAGTGTAGTGTAGTGGTAGTGTAGTGTAGTGGTCAGTGTAGTGGTCAGTGTAGTGTAGTGGTCAGTGTAGTGTAGTGGTCAGTGTAGTGTAGTGGTCAGTGTAGTATGGTGGACAGTGTAGTATGGAGGACAGTGTAGTATAGTGGTCAGTATAGTGTAGTATGGTGGACAGTGTAGTATGGTGGTCAGTGTAGTATGGTGGTCAGTATAGTGTAGTATAGTGGTCAGTGTAGTATGGTGGTCAGTGTAGTATGGTGGTCAGTATAGTGGACAGTGTAGTATGGTGGTCAGTATAGTGTAGTATAATGGACAGTGTAGTATGGTGGTCAGTATAGTGTAGTATAGTGGACAGTGTAGTATGGTGGTCAGTATAGTGTAGTATAGTGGACAGTGTAGTATGGTGGTCAAGTGTAGTGTAGTATAGTGGACAGTGTAATGTAGTATAGTGGACAGTGTAATATAGTGGACAGTGTAGTGTAGTATAGTGGTCAGTATAGTGGACAGTGTAGTATGGTGGTCAGTGTAGTATAGTGGTCAGTGTAGTATGGTGGCGAGTATAGTATAGTGGTCAGTGTAGTGGACAATGTAGTGTAGTGGACAGTGTAGTTCTCAGTGTAGTGGTCAGTATAGGAATCAGGTAGGTCAGTACTATTGTATTTGAAGGGACTCAGGGATAGCTAAAAGTCCGCAGGTTGGGGGGGGGGGGGCGCAAATTACTTGCCTTGCCCCGGGTGCTGACAACCCACGCTACGCCACTGCCGACACCAGAACCGCTCTTAAAGTTACAGATGCAAAGTTACACAGGAAAGAGACCAGAGTGTGTTTCAGATGCCACAAACAGGGACACAGAAAGAAAGACTGTACTATATGGAAACCAGAGCAAATGAGACAGCGTCCCTCTTATGCTAAACAAAAGGTCAAAACCATAATCAACGATCCATGGGAAGGAAACTGGAATGCCACATTTAAAACGACAAGTAACAACAAATGCCAAGGCTGGTGCATCGATTCCGGGGCAACCAGTCACATGACGAGTGATAGAAGTTTCTTCACATAACTTGATCTGAACAACAAAGAAACTATTTATCTTGCAGATGGAAGCAAAATACATGCAGAAGGACATGGGCATGGAACCCTTGTATGTCCGGATGATGCGGGACACAATTTAGCCATACCAGTGAAAGATGTGCTTTATGTTCCTAATCTAGAAGGAGGACTCTTATCTGTGAAGCGTCTAACAGCCACAGGACTCACTGTAAAATTCCAAGGTGACA
Source organism: Lithobates septentrionalis (assembly GCA_037952835.1). NCBI lineage: Eukaryota > Metazoa > Chordata > Amphibia > Anura > Ranidae > Lithobates > Lithobates septentrionalis. The sequence goes on from JBBDGP010000108.1 coordinate 4,395,422, forward strand.
AGTGTTCTATTCTAAACGGCAAACAGACAATAGCAAGTGCCAAGCTGGATGATCATCTATATCACCTCGACACAGTGAAGGAAAAGGTGAGACTATGTACACACAAGCACAATGACTGTATACATATATGGCACAGACGTCTAGGTCACAGACACCCAGAATGCATACAGGAACTACAAAGGAGGAATCTGACAAGGGATCTAACAGTATCCCCTTGTCCAGTTACTGTTAAGTGTGAATGTTGCATTAAATCCAAAGCAACAAGAGCAACACTTCCCAAAGTCAGTCAGAAGAGAGCTTCAAGACCACTTGACTTAGTTCACAGTGACGTGTGTGGTGCTCTAAACCCACCCACACCTGGAGGCAACAGGTACATAGTTACTTTCATAGACGACTATTCAAGATACACAGTCACCTACCTAATGCAACACAAGAGTGAAGTTTTCGACAAATTAAAAGACTATATAACAAAGACCAGTAACAAGTTTCAGAGGAAGCCTCTCATACTTCGGAGCGATAATGGAGGTGAATTCACAGGAAGTAAGATACAAGAGTACTTAAAACAGAATGGAATAGAACATCAAAAGACAGTCTCGTATACACCAGAACAAAATGGAGTAGCTGAAAGTAAGAATAGAACTCTGACTGAAATGATCAGATGTATGCTGACAGACTCTGGACTACCACAAAAATACTGGGGTGAGGCAGCCATGACAGCTACATATTTGCAGAACAGACTTCTTTCCAGAACAGTGGAGAAAACCCCATATGAACTATGGCACAATGAGAAGCCAAGTGTAAAACACGTAAGAGTTTTTGGATGGAAAGCATTAATCTACATACCTGAAGAAAAACGCACCAAACTCCAGAACAGAGCGTTTGAAGGTATCTTCGTTGGATACAGTGACAATGTTAAGGGTTACAGAATCCTAAATCCCAAAAAGAACAAGGTTACCATTAGCAACAGCATAACTTTTGTTGAAGATTTTAGAGACAATGTAATGACAACAGTAGAAACGAGAATAGAAGAGAAAACTGACATTGACCAGCCCATCTCTGTAACTTCCGAACAAACAGTTGAAGTAAGTGCAGACTCAGCCAGCACTGAAGAGCAGAAACAAGAAGACTCCGACACAAAAATGAGACGTTCAACAAGAGAAAATAAAGGTAAACCACCTATACGTCTCTCATACAAAGCCAGTACTGCCAGTATCAACGAACCTGCGAGCTGGGAAGACATATCTCAACTTCCAGAACAAGAAGCAAGTAAATGGATAAAGGCTGCTGAGGAAGAGATGAAATCCATGCATGACACCAAAACATGGACACTTACAGAACTACCACCCGGAAGGAAAGCCATAGGCTGTAAATGGACTTTTAAAGTGAAATACAATGCAGATGGCACAATTGAACGGTACAAAGCAAGACTAGTAGCCAAGGGCTATTCTCAAAACTACGGAGAGGACTATGTTGAGACGTTTGCACCAGTAGTCAAGCACACTACAATACGGACTTTACTGACAATATCCGCCATAAGGAAAATGCAAGTGAAACATTTTGATGTGAAAACCGCGTTTCTACATGGCGATTTAACAGAAGAAATTTACATGGAACAGCCGCCAGGATTCAAAGACGAACAAAGGTCAGACCTAGTATGCAAACTTCGCAGGAGTATATATGGTCTAAAGCAAGCAGCCAGGGCTTGGAATATAAAAATAAATGAAGTGCTTACACATCAAAACTTTCTAAGGAGTAAAGCAGACCCCTGCTTATACACAAAGAAATTGGCAAATCGATGGGTCTATATGCTCATTTATGTGGATGATATCCTGATTTGTTTTGAGCAAGAAAGGGATGAAGCAGAAATACTGAAAAAAACGAAATCAGCACTTTGACACCAAAGATCTTGGCAACATAAAGAATTACCTCGGTATCCAGATCGAGAGAGAGGAAGATGGCAGCTTTCTTCTGAACCAAAGAGACAAAATACAAGAAATAATTGAAATATTTGGAATGGAAGACGCCAAACCAGTAAAGTCTCCCATGGAAACCAACTACCTAAAGGAGATGAATTGTCAAGATAACCCATTACCTACTAATACTCAATACAGAAAAGCAATAGGGAAATTGCTGTACCTTACTACTGCTACAAGGCCGGACATTGCAGCAACTGTTGGAATCCTATGCAGAAAGGTTTCGATGCCAAATAAAAAGGACTGGAATGCTGTAAAGCGAATCATTCGCTATCTAAACGGGACTTTGCACTACAAGTTAAAGTTACCAGCAAGTGATGAAATCACCCTAACAGGATATGTGGATGCTGACTGGGCAGGAGACACCAGTGACAGAAAATCTACCAGTGGCTACTTATTCTTTCTGTCAGGTGGTGCCATCAGTTGGACTAGTAGAAAGCAACTCTCTGTTACACTGTCGTCTACTGAAGCAGAATACGTCGCTGCAGCGCAGGCAAGCCAAGAAGTTATATGGCTAAGACAGTTATTAATAGACTTGGGTCAACCACAGTTGGGACCAACAGAAATCTATGAGGACAATCAAGGATGCCTTGTACTTGCGCACATGGAAGGAGTTAATTCAAGAACCAAGCACATTGATGTGAAGTTTCACTTTCTTAGGGATCTTCAAGAGCAAGGTCTTCTTGAGTTACTTTATTGCCAAACCGAGGATATGACAGCAGATATCCTTACAAAGCCCCTGACCGCTGAAAGACATTCAAGGCTTACAAAGAAGATAGGTTTAACAGACTAAGCCTTAACTGTTGAGGGTGTTGGAGATACAACAGATTTCAGCTTAGCCTATTAACTGCAGTTCTCAAACAGGACACTAGATGTCGCTAATGCTCAGTGGTATGCTGTGCTGCGCAGTTTTCTATGATATGTTGTATTTCCTGTGTATAGTGTTGTACTTGTTGGTTTCTTTTTCCTGTCTGTGTTCTTCTTACCATGTGAGGTGATATCTGTGTACTTCTTGCCAGTTATGTTCCAATAAAGAAGTCAGTTCCTGTTACTCCACAACGCCTGATCTGAATTGACTCCGCTGCACCTAGCAATCGCACTCTGCAACACACGTTGATCTCTCCTCATGTCTTCTCTGGTTAACTGAGGCAGTTCCCGACTATGCATCTGTGTCAAATCACAATAGTATCTTGGTATTCCAGCGGGGGTGACCCCCACGGCTTCGGCCCCTGTCGCCCCTCTATGTCTGTGCTCCACTCCCTGGCATACAGCTAGTACTCCCTGGATTTGGCAAATGGATCCAGTTCTTCTGACCAGTATCTGTGGCATAAGGTCTTCGAGAAAGAGCATCAGCGTCTCGGTTTCCCACTACTGGCCGATACTTCAAATTGAACCAGAACTCAGACAAAGCGGCCAACCACCGGTGTCCGGTGGCATCCAACTTGGCAGTGGACAGCAAGTAAGTCAGAGGGTTGTTATCTGTTTTCACCATGAACGTGGCTCCATATAGGTAGTCCTGTAGTTTGTCTACTACAGCCCATTTGAGGGCCAGGAACTCCAATTTGTGCACCGGATAATTCTTCTCAGGGGAGTGAGGCTGCAACTCACATATACCACCGGGCGAAGCTTACCTTCCGCCTCCTGATATAACACTCCCCCGACGCATATCTGCTAGCATCCACATGTACAAAGGCTCTTTCACAAATCCCAGCTCATCATTCTTGAATAGACTCCCGGGCCTTCCTAGGGCCTCCAGGATGAACCATCTTCGGGTCCCCTTCCATCTGTTTCTGTAACAACTTATTGAGAGGCTTGGCAATCTGCGAGAAATTCTTTACAAATCTATAATAGTAGGAGCAGAAACCCAAAAATGACCTTAATTCAGTGATGGTGCTTGGGTGAGGCCAGGAGGTAACAGCCTTCAACTTATGAGGGTCAGTGGCTACTCCCTGATGAAACAACATGTCCGAGATATGTAACTGACTGACTGACAACTTCAGCCCCTCTGCGTTTAGTCATTGGAAAACCTTCTCCAATCAAGTTTCATGCTCCTCCAAAGTTTTGCCAAACACGATGATGTCATGCAGATACACCAGCACTTCTATCAAATTCATGTCTCCCACTGTGTTCTCCATTAGTCTCTGGAAGGTGGCGGGGGCCCAGTGCACTCACTTCCTGAGATCTCTAGGACAGTGCTTTGCTCTACTCGGGCTCCCTGGGCTCTACCCCAAGCTCCCGCAGCCATAGAAGCTGCCTCCCAAGTGGATTGTGGCTCTTGTCTAGGTTATCTAGGGCTGGCTGCAGAAGAAATTCTGTATGAGCCCCCACATGTAGCACAGCCCCCTTGGGGACTGCTTGAATATACCTGTTCTTCTGCATCATCATGACCCTGTGAACATTCCAACCCAGCTGACACTCTGGGTTTAGACATCTTCCACAACACCTTTAAATGACATGTCACACAAGTCAAATATGTTTATGATATATACTCTTTTACTGGAGTAAGTGAGGTGGTATTGATACACAGAAAAAGGGGAATTGGTCGGCTGAGTGCTGGATAACAGCCCAGACTCGGAAGAATAATTCCCCTAAAAGGCGGCTTTAAACAGTACAATTTACACACATATATATTATATATATATATATATATATATATATATATATATATATATATACACAATGAATTACCACTTGAAGCATAACCTGTAAAGGCAATAAAGGGTTAGCTATCTAGGACAGGCAGTCTCACAGTAAAGGTGATCCCCAGGCCGGCCTATTCAACCTTTATATCCTAATGACAGATCAGGTGAAATAGGGGGATAGAGTAGGGCCCTTTGTATGGTAATAACAGCAGTGTCCAAGATGTAGGCCCGAAAGTCTGCACCGGCAGTTGGAGCTCATTAGATTGTATCTGATAAGGCACAGTGGTGCGGTAATAGCCTAGGGGCTTAAACAAACTAGTGATACTCCTTGAAGTGGTCTTAAGTAAAGGTGTCTATGTACAGTGTTCCAAACAGTAATGCAATAAAGTGTTTCCAAGGTAAATGTGTCTGTACACAGTGTTCAGATTTAGTAGCAAAGAAGGGTTGCAAAGGATGGGCAGTTGCCCTCTCACCAAAGGCCCGACTATCTTACTCCTTGCAGACAGCGACCCTGGAAGAGAGGTCCTTCAGCAAATGACCGGCGATGACCCACAGCTCATGGATGCAAGCGACCGTAGAGTAGATTGGTTGGGTAGGTGCCGCGTGGATGTCTGGCGAACAGCAGGCAGGCTTAGGCCCTCCAGAGCTGGGTTGGAATCACTCATTCACCGCCTGTTAGGCCGCAGCCTCTCCTCTCCCACACAGGGAGATGTGCGCACAGCAAGGCCAAGGAAGAAGAGAGCGCATCGCAAATCTCCGGACCCTTTTATCGCTCCTCCCAAGAGTCTCTTCAGGTTGTAGCCAGCATCCCTGGGATGTGTGGTCCAGATGTCATATCATGCAAAGGGAACACTGGTCTGAAAAACTACTAATCCCACAATCCTTTCAAATCGGGCTCACAGATGTGATGACAGTCACCGGCGCCCAGCACTAGGGCTATGTCTATAGTAAAGAATGGTGGGGAATTATATATCTATCTATCTATCTATCTATATCTATATCTATATCTATATCTATATCTATATATATTTGACATATGTACCCTATATTGGTGGTCGTCACCTGACACTGTCAGTAGTGCCATGTTGCTGATGTATTTTGCATAATCTTTCTAGTTTCCTTTCTTTCTTTTAGGATATTCAGAAGACGCAACAAGAAGAAAAAAGGGAATAAGAAAATGACACAGGTTGTGGAGACAAGAATAACAATATGGCAAGGACAGCAAGATAAAGAAGTGTAAATCCGGGGGGAAGAAATGAAAAATGTAATTCAATGTGAAGTGTCTGAAAATAGAAAACAAACTTAGGAAAGCTTGTTGTACTTGCAGTAAAACTCAATATGTCTGTCATAGATCAGGACACACATTCAACTATTCATATGGAGAGTAAATCTGCTCTTCGCCTGCTTCTGTTGCTGTGTCCTGTTCCTGATTCTGACCAATGTTTCCAATGTGTAGGCAAAAGAGGAGGCATGCTATCCAAACCTTACACTGGCTGTGGTAATAAGCTGTATTATTATGAACTGCATAATATAGTAAGAGAGACCTGGGTGGTAGCCTTGGGCACAAAGCTGTAAACTCTAATCATTTCCATTCAAAATCAGCAATGCTGGTACTGTCAGAAAAAAACATTTAAAGTATATTCCAAATAATTTGGCACAGTGATCTGTTTATTATATTTTTTTAGAACATAGAGATAATTTCTACATTAGGAATTGGCTTTCATTGAGAAAACATTTTTTTAATGAATGATTAGATTTTCTGCCAGGTTGTAATTCCTGCCAACATGCCCATGAAGGAGATTGATGTATTACATTTTAAGGCTGTCTGTGGACAGGAAGGGAGGGGAAAATCTCACTTGTAGGGACACAGACAGCTAAAACAGTTCTGACAGGAGTTCTAAACTTTAGTCACGGGGTGGTTCCCTCACTTCCTTTTTTGTCTGACCCCTGTCTGAAGGAAGTTAGGAGAAATCTTCCAAATGAAGAAAGAGACAACAATTAAAAGTATATAGAGATTAAAACACTCCTACACTTTATCTAAAACAAAAGAAAGAGTTTTGACTGGATTGAGATTGTAAAGTGGATCTGACTGTGATTCCATGAGTGAGTCTTTGAGGATATGCAGCACTGGCTGATCTTATAATATTGACATTATATTATAATTGTAGCAATGCCTTCCCTAAGGCCTGCTTAAATGTGCACTTATTTTTTTATGTTACTGTAGTGCAGAGATTTCTCCAGTAGGGTGTACTCAGGGGCTTAAGCAAATCAATTTTTTTTTTGCTTACAGGCTACTGCCTGAGTTTGGAGTTCTGGACCAGAGTCCAGGATGAAGGCTTTGGCTCTCAAGAGCCACCATGTTTCCTGAATAAGATGGACCTTACTCATTCTTATTTTGCTGCTATATCACGAAGAACACTGGAGCCACACATAAACTTACAATGGTCTGAGACCTTCACTATGTTTATTGAGTAGCTGAAAACATATTGCTAGGGACAATGAAGAAACACTTGAACCTCCATTGATCTGATGCTGCAGTCACCTACCCGGTACAGAGAAAAAAATCAAGCTCTGTTGTATTGGATGCTGCTTCTGTCTGCTGTAAACAGAAGACATCTGAGCTCCACGCCAGGGACTGTCAACTTTGAGAAGATGTTCTATTCTTTGGGTATTCTGCTCACCCCTATTCTACCCTGTTAAGCATAAAACCTTAAAAAAATTCCATGCACTAGAGTTTCACTACTGCAAAAGATACAGCAGAGTGAAAGCTATGCCTAGGAACAAATTTAACCTCAATCAGGAGTCTACAAATTACCAGGCTGCCAGTGAGATGATTGTGGGCTGTTCGCGCTCCACTTCACTCATACATAAAACATCTCATAGACTTTTCACTGAATACAAGGCATTTAGGGAATGGATGTGGGACAATACCGTGTTTTTCACATCCCTTTACACCTCTCATCCCTCCATTAAATGCCTTGGATTGAAAATAATACAAGATGTTTTGTTTTCGAACATGGTGGAGAGTGAGCGACCTACTATTGTCACTGTATTAGAACCAGAATTGTAAGTTTAAACAGCCAGAGCTCATGGCCAATGCTGGTATCTGGCAAAACATAACTAACATTGTTAGCATCTCCAACTGCTATCCAGACATAATTGGTAAAGCATTACACATAATTTCTCTGGACATATCACCATTAGTAAAAGTATTTTTTTCCTGGAGCTTCTTTTAAGATCAGGATTGTTTTAGTAGGCAATAATGCACAAAAAATGTATTCTATGTGGGAGTCTATGGCATTCCACCCTATGTCTAAATTTATATTTTGCCATTTTTTAACATTATTCTTTATATTCATACAAAAACGTAACAGTGAACAATTGTCAACATTACATGGTTTAAAGGTCAATTCATTTTCATTATTTCTAAGTCTAACTAGAATTACATATAAAAACTTCAGTATGTGCAAAAGATTCATTCCCAACTCTAGCATAAAAATACATTTCCCTGCACAAGTTTACAAAAAAAAAAACACAACTCTTGCTGCAATGCTTACCCCATCTTTAGCATTGTACTCCACAAACCAATTCAGTACCGCCCTGCTTCAAGATTGAATGACAGGTTAAATGAAAATCGTTTGGGGGGGGGGGGGGGTTGCTTGCTTAACGTCACTTCAACATGCTAAGATTCATATTTATTAAACTGTAGGAGTATCATGTGTTTCTGCGAACATCAAGCATTCTGTGGTTTATTAGAAAGGGGGCTGGAGATATGTAATAGGATCTGGCATAAAGTTGTAATAAACATGTAGCATTTCACTGTGAATTGTGAATGATAGGTGACCACAATACTACAGGTCAGGCTGTAGGGCAATGATGGGAACTTACAGATTGATTCTTCTATATGCAGCCACCCTCCCTTCTAGCACTTAGGAGAGGAGGAAAGCTGATGAGAAGGTATGGGGAGAGGGACAGTGGGCTGCAGACACTGGGTTTACCTGAGGCATTGATTGGGTGGGGTTCAGCAACATGGAGAGAGAGAGATTTGCACAGTCTGGGTCTTTGAAGGAGGCTGACCTAACGATCTATGTTGTAATCTGAATTATAGCGCAATACTTCTTGAAATTTCAAGCTTATCAAAGTCTTATCAATAAACCTTTTTAAACTGCAGAATATTTCTGGCTTATACAACTAAATAAAGAAATAGTTATAAAATCCAGACACATTCCTAACTTTTGTATTCTATACACTATTTTGTTTGCCTAACACCTTCATTATATACATCATTGGTTGTACACAACATGCAGTGCAGTATAGCCATTCACACTCATTGCTGCAGCTGCACTTGTACCGCAGGTCATCCTAACAGTGTGTCCCTCTTTTTCTGGTTCTAAAGTTAGGTGTCATTGAATAATACTGATGTACAATTGCTTCAAGCTAATATTCTTTAGGTTATTATAAATAAACTATGAAAAGCCTAAGCTTGTGTTCAGATTTGGCATTTCTTTACAAACATGCCTCAATTATGTTTCTTTTACATTTATGATAATTGATCTTACAAAATGTTATTCTGCAGTGGTCTCACATGAACCTATGATTTTTTTAACAAATAGCATTTTCTGCAGCTGACCAATATATTTGTTCTAAAACCAGCCAGAACAAGTTATATATTTGAAATAAACATTTAATCTACTGTATTGAGAGAGTGCTGACAGGGTAATTTGAGGCATCCGTAAAAATGTCCGTATGCTGCTCCTGTTTGGATGCTTTTAGTGGCAATTTCCTGGTACTAAAACTTAATAAATCAGGTCTATTTCTTACTGCTTGCAAATGGGAGTGAATCAGGCTGTATTTACTAACTTCATGAGTTTGATATAGTGTCTGGTACACCATTAGAGCTATAAAAGTGAATTTACAACACTGTGTGGTTGACCTCCGATAATTCTGTATTAAGGTATATTTGTTTCTAAATATATGTACTGAATAAATGTTCATTTTAGAATAATGTATGCTTTATTAATTGTATGGCTTGTGAAGAATGAAGATATACTAATATGCATCTAGTGTAGTAATAAAAACTTTAGAACTGATTGAAGCTAACAAAAAAAATGTACACTGCTTTGACTCCAAAGTGATTCCCTTGAACATTTCTACATTTTGCACCGGAAATGTAAATGGTATTAATTGGGATGCTATGTCACTGATATGCACTGCTTAATCCTGCATTTACATATAGTGTTTAGAAAACTAGCGCAAAATTGTGTGAATTTGCACATATTTAAGATAGCACTTGCTTTTTTAATGGCACCTTAAATGCAGCAAAAAAGATGGTGTGAGGTAAGGAAAGGTAATGAATGTTTACAGCAACCTTCCAGAGTGTTCTTTTCTCCTCTGTGTTATGCCCAATCAAAGCTAAAGTACAATGCTCTGCTAGATTTCATTTCTCCTGCTGGAGGACCTATCCAGTGGGAACTGAGCATGAAGATGACTGCCTAGATAGGGCTTGTACAAAAGAGAATTCTGTGCTGAAAGGTGTTTAGTAAGAGTTAAGTGAAAGATACTGCTCACTAGAACCATAAAGGATTCACAGCTCACAAACTAAAGCTATCCCTACACAGCTCAAATTATGGCCATGGGTGGCCCTGCTGACACTACTTGGCTTGATAGATGTTGATTGAGAAATAGAAAAAGCAGGGCATAAAAAAGGCAATCAAACAGGGACTGCAATCAATCAGCTAAAGTGAGTATTTTGACAGCTGTGGGTGCCGACTGTCAGACTACAATAGTCAGCAGGAGAGATTTGTCAACTGATTTGTCAGTTTGTGCTGTTTAGCATGGTTGATGAAAACTATGGATTTCTCTCATTCATCCCAACACTGCCAGCTTAAGGTACCTGTGGCTGTTATCAAAGGGTCAAGGGCCTTATTATTTAGAGAGGGAAACACTTATTGCAGCCTAAGAAAAAGACTGTGACTGCTCTTACAGGACCATAGAAATTGTTTGGTAGCTATTAAAGAGTCAACAACAACTACTACCAAGAAACTTGAGAAAGGCAAACACAGACTACAATCAGGGCTTTTTTTCAGTGGGAAAGCGGGGGAATGCAGTTCCGGCACCTCCAGTACTGAATGTATGTAATAGCATGGGGTGTTGGGTGTGCTGGAGAGTCTATTGATCTTGTCTGTTGGGGGATCTATTGTCACTAGTGGGGATCTGATTTTATGTGAGGGTCTATTGTTGCTGATGGGGAATCTATTGTTGCTGGGGGGGTCTTATGTTGCTGGCTGCTGAGAGATCTGTTGTTGCTGCTGGGGGGGGGGTCTAATGTTGCTTGGGTGGATATTTTGTTACTGGGTGTGATATTTTGTTGTGGGTGGTTCACTGTTGCTGCAGGGAATCTATTGTTGGGGTGGAGTCCATTGTTGCTGGGGGAGTCTATTGTTGTGTGTGGATCTATTGCTGGGATTATGTTGTTGCTGGCTGCAGGGGATCTATTTTACTGCTTTTCTTTTAATCATTACCATGTTCCATACAAATGATTGGTTCTGTATTCTCTAAAAGGAGCAATACTGGTAGGTGGGTAGGGGGTGGAATCATGGGACGGTGGTCAGAGGTGGGTAGGGGGCAGAGACAAGGGGTGACTCGGACGGGGGGAGTTCCTGCACCTATTCTCCAATAAAAAAAAGCCCTAGCTACAATAAATTGGGGCTTGAAATTTAAGATTCACATTGTAACCTGTGTGATCTGCCGCTATCTTTTTCAGGTATCCTGTATCCATGAATCTCTCTTACAAAGTTGAGTTCAGCAGTAAAAGTATAAAAATTCTAAAGTGACTGCTGCCTAACTCTTTTTCACCCCACTATACAGCAAGAATTTGAGAGTTACTTGTTAGCCTGTCACACTATCTTAGAGGTCATTCAAATCCAACATTAGAGGAGGACTGCTACCCAAAAAAATAGAGTTGTGGTTTAGTGTTTCAGGGTTTAATTTATTGGGGAGGTATATTTTATTTTATTGGACATTTATTGCTAACACAAAGTTGCACTATTTGCAGCACATCACCCACGACATACTTGTAAGGTAAAATTTTGTGCAGCAAGACATCGGCTCTTTTTTCCTCCTATTGCCATTGGTTAGACAATCTCCTTTATTAAAAATGTCAGGCAGGCCTAAAGAGGCAGCGTTTTTGCATGCAAAGTTAGAAGGGGGCAAATAGGTTGTGCATGATAAAGAGGTGGTCATCCCACACCTTCTAGAGGAGGGGGGATTTGAATAGCTGACAAAGCCTTCTTATTCTTTCTCCACTAGGGATGAGCCGAACACCCCCCTGTTCGGTTCGCACCAGAACATGCGAACAGGAAAAAAATTTGTTCGAACACGCGAACACCGTTAAAGTCTATGGGACACGAACATGAATAATCAAAAGTGCTAATTTTAAAGGCTAATATGCAAGTTATTGTCAATAAAAGTGTTTGGGGACCTGGGTCCTGCCCCAGGAGACATGAATCAATGCAAAAAAAAGTTTTAAAAACGGCCGTTTTTTCAGGAGCAGTGATTTTAATAATGCTTAAAGTCAAACAATAAAAGTGTAATATCCCTTTAAATTTCATACCTGGGGGGTGTCTATAGTATGCCTGTAAAGGGGCGCATGTTTCCCGTGTTTAGAACAGTCTGACAGCAAAAACACATTTAAAACTACCCGCGGCTATTGCATTGCCGACAATACACATAGAAGTTCATTGATAAAAACGGCATGGGAATTCCCCACAGGGCAACCCCGAACCAAAATTAAAAAAAAAAAATGATGTGGGGGTCCCCCTAAATTCCATACAAGGCCCTTCAGGTCTGGTATGGATATTAAGGGGAACCCCAGCCAAAATTTAAAAAAAAATTTGACGTGGGGTTCCCCCTAAATTCCATACCAGACCCTTCAGGTCTGGTATGGATTTTAAGGGGAACCCCGCGCCAAAAAAAACAAAAAAAAAAACGGCGTGGGGTCCCCCTAAAAATCCATACCAGACCCTTATCCGAGCACGCAACCTGGCAGGCCGCAGGAAAAGAGGGGGGGACGAGAGTGCGGCCCCCCCCCCTCCTGAACCGTACCAGGCCACATGCCCTCAACATTGGGAGGGTGCTTTGGGGTAGCCCCCCAAAACACCTTGTCCCCATGTTGATGAGGACAAGGGCCTCATCCTCACAACCGTGGCCGGTGGTTGTGGGGGTCTGCGGGCGGGGGGCTTATCGGAATCTGGAAGCCCCCTTTAACAAGGGGACCCCCAGATCCCGGCCCCCCCCTGTGTGAAATGGTAAGGGGGTACTTACCCCTACCATTTCACTAAAAAACTGTCAAAAATGTTAAAAATGACAAGAGACAGTTTTTGACAATTCCTTTATTTAAATGCTTCTTCTTTCTTCCTTCATCTTCTTCTTCTTCTGGTTCTTCTGGCTCTTCTGGTTCTTCCTCCGGCGTTCTCGTCCAGCATCTTCTCCGCGGCGTCTTCTATCTTCTTCTCCTCGGGCCGCTCCGCACCCATGGCATGAGGGGAGGCTCCCGCTCTTCTCTTCATCTTCTTCTCTTCTTCATCTTCTTCTTGGCATGGAGGGAGGCTCCCGCTGTGTGACGGCGTCTCTTCGTCTGACGGTTCTTAAATAATGGGGGGCGGGGCCCCCCTCTGACGCACGGTGACTTGACGGGACTTCCCTGTGACGTCACGGGGAATGCCACAGGGAAGTCCCGTCATGTCACCGTGCGTCAGAGGGGGGCCCCCCGTTATTTAAGAACCGTCAGACGAAGAGACGCCGTCACACAGCGGGAGCCTCCCTCCATGCCACAGCATGGCTGCGGAGCGGCCCGGAGAAGACATGAAGAAGAGAAGAAGGAAGAAGAAGATGAAGAAGAAGATGAAGAAGAAGATGAAGAAGAGAAGAAGATGAAGAGAAGAGCGGGAGCCTCCCCCCATGCCATGGGTGCGGAGCGGCCCGAGGAGAAGAAGATAGACGACGCCGCGGAGGAGATGCTGGACGAGAACGCCGGAGGAAGAACCAGAAGAGCCAGAAGAACCAGAAGAAGAAGAAGATGAAGGAAGAAAGAAGAAGCATTTAAATAAAGGAATTGTCAAAAACTGTCTCTTGTCATTTTTAACATTTTTGACAGTTTTTTAGTGAAATGGTAGGGGTAAGTACCCCCTTACCATTTCACACAGGGGGGGGGCCGGGATCTGGGGGTCCCCTTGTTAAAGGGGGCTTCCAGATTCCGATAAGCCCCCCGCCCGCAGACCCCCACAACCACCGGCCACGGTTGTGAGGATGAGGCCCTTGTCCTCATCAACATGGGGACAAGGTGTTTTGGGGGGCTACCCCAAAGCACCCTCCCAATGTTGAGGGCATGTGGCCTGGTACGGTTCAGGAGGGGGGGGGCGCACTCTCGTCCCCCCCTCTTTTCCTGCGGCCTGCCAGGTTGCGTGCTCGGATAAGGGTCTGGTATGGATTTTTAGGGGGACCCCACGCCGTTTTTTTTTTTTTTTTGGCGCGGGGTTCCCCTTAAAATCCATACCAGACCTGAAGGGTCTGGTATGGAATTTAGGGGGAACCCCACGTCAATTTTTTTTTAAAATTTTGGCTGGGGTTCCCCTTAATATCCATACCAGACCTGAAGGGCCTTGTATGGAATTTAGGGGGACCCCCACATCATTTTTTTTTTTTATTTTGGTTCGGGGTTCCCCTGTGGGGAATTCCCATGCCGTTTTTATCAATGAACTTCTATGTGTATTGTCGGCAATGCAATAGCCGCGGGTAGTTTTAAATGAGTTTTTTCCTTCCAAATGTCATTTTGCTGTCAGACTGTTCTAAACACAGGAAACATGCGCCCCTTTACAGGCATACTATAGACAACCCCCAGGTACGAAATTTAAAGGGATATTACACTTTTATTGTTTGACTTTAAGCATTAATAAAATCACTGCTCCTGAAAAAACGTCCGTTTTTAAAACTTTTTTTTGCATTGATCCATGTCCCCTGGAGCAGGACCCAGGTCCCCAAACACTTTTTATGACAATAACTTGCATATAAGCCTTTAAAATTAGCACTTTTGATTTCTCCCATAGACTTTTAAAGGGTGTTCCGCGGCATTCGAATTTGCCGCGAACACCCCAAATTGTTCGCTGTTCGGCGAACTTGTGAACAGCCAATGTTCGAGTAGAACATGAGTTTGACTCGAACTCGAAGCTCATCCCTATTCTCCACCAAGAATCAAAGCAGCCATTTGTCTCTGGCAATGAGGAGTTGGCAGAATTATTTCATCAAGACCAAAATAGTTGTAGATACCCTGAAAAGATCTCTTTCTTTCTACAGATTCAAGCGCTTAGGGGTAGGTAAGACAAATTTGATTTGTTTAAAACTGCCAATTAAGGCACAACCAGCTGCTACTATAATGACTTACTCAAGTCAAGCTGATGCTTTAAAAAAAGGAGCCACAGCAGAATGTGTTTTAGGTTGTAATTGTGATTGAGCTTTTATAGCAAGTGATCCGACCATCACGCCAGCAAACAGATCCAGTGTGTACCCATGGGGGGATCCAGAGCCACAGATGATCCATTGATATATGCCCATGTCCCAACTTGATCTGATAAGATTCCAATTCATAGAAAGATATATTCTCGGTTATCCAGGATTATATATTGGAAGAAGGATAGATTAATTTATGTGACTGCTCTCACTCCCGGAACTATCAACACCAATTACTCATTGATTAATGCATTATGAACTTTGATACCTACACTTTTGGCTACATTCAAAGGGACTATTTTCTTTTCATTTTCAATTTATTTGTATCATCCATTTTTTAACTCTAATTTTTTAAGTGTGTGTTTACTATTCAGTTAACTACGGTTTTACATTCACCTTGAACATTCAGTTGTTGAGTGTCTAAATATCTAGTGCTGCTTACATAGAATATGTTTTTTTGGTAATGAACCATAGATCTATTTTGTATAGAATTATTTCATCACATGATCAGTCACTCGTTGTGCTAGGATGATCTTGTTAATGCAAAAGAATTCCTGGATTATAGATATTGAGGATGATAAAGAGCACCAAGACCATAGAGGGATGAGACATCATACAGGGAGCAGCAAGAGTGTCAGGGAATTCCTGTAAGAAATCAGAATATATAAAATGCAGCGCTGAAAATATCTAACATGTACTTAGTAAACATGTGAAGACAAGTCGGTAAAGCAAGCCAGCTGCTGGTCTGTCAGTCTTCCTGTGTTCCTGAGCCTCTGTGCAATTACTATTTGGATTCCTGTTGTGACCCGGCTTGTTCCTGACCTGTCTGATCTGTTCTCCTGGTTTGACCGCCTGGCTTGCTTTACCGACTTGTCTTCTCCAGTACCTGATCCCGGCTTGTATCACGGACTTTGCTACAGTTACCTGTTCCTGCCTGCTTCCTGATACCAGACCTTTGGCTTGTCCCCGTTTCTGCAACCTGCCTCTTCCTCTTGCCGGATCTACTGTGTTTGACCCTTGGCCTGGCTTCCACTACTATTCCTTGTGCACACCTTGCCAAGTATTACCGAGGATTCTTTTAGACTTTTGCCCAGCTATGTTTCCTGTATTACCCGGTGTCCTTTAGGTGCCCATCATCTGGCAACCTGTGTGCTTCTCTGGGCACTACACCCTCTGTACCCAACTTCAGGGGTGTACTGCACTCAGCCGCAAGGGGAGCCCTCTCAGCATTTCGGCCTCCAACCAGTGGCTAGTAAACTTGTCAATCGGAAACGGAGAACGTGAGTGGCAGCCGTCCATCTTCCGCCTGTGACCACCATCATCCATTGGTGCTCGTGGTCCATAAGATACCGTCCGGTTGGACATCACGGGAGATCTTCCCTATGCCTATTTGACGCACTGCTATATGGTATGTGCGTCCTACGGATCCGGTAAGGGTATCCATTTACTTTCACTGCATATCTACACGTCTCCTGGTGTCTACTGTTGTCCTTTTCA
The DNA here is from genome assembly GCA_037952835.1 of Lithobates septentrionalis. Lineage (NCBI taxonomy): Eukaryota > Metazoa > Chordata > Amphibia > Anura > Ranidae > Lithobates > Lithobates septentrionalis. Next base: position 4,412,037 of record JBBDGP010000108.1, read on the forward strand.
TTTGAATATCTACACACCTTCCAATGTCTACTGTTGCCCTCTCACTGGAGGAGATACTGTATCTCTTCACTATTTTTCATATGGACTTTCAGGATTTGCTGTTCCATATTTCACTATAGACATTTGATCACAAATTGCTATCTTTCACATATAAATGCTGTTTTATTTTATTTTTTCATTCATATAATTTTTCATTCACATGTTTACTAAGTACATGTTAGATATTTTCAGCGCTGCATTTTATATATTCTGATTTCTTAGTGGACTTGGTTTGTCTGTGTGTCAGTTGCTTTTGTTTTTGTTTTCACGTTTTTTGTGTTTAGCGCATTTTCACTTTTTAATTCCTGTAAGAAGGCTGGCTCAGAGACATGTGCATGTGCATGATATTGCTTATAGAACTGTGGTCAGGTGTGCGCTCAGACGCGCAAACACGGGAGCACATCCACAATCAATGTTGGCACCAGATGGCCTATTTAAAGGATGCTTTAAGTCAGTGCTGACTGGTCTTCAGCTGTATCCTGTGCCTTGATTGTGTCCTGTATAGGGATAAGCTGAACCCCCCCCCGGTTCGGTTCGCACCAGAACCTGCGAACGGACCGAAAATTCGCACGAACGTTAGAACCCCATTGACGTCTATGGGACTCGAATGTTCGAAATCAAAAGTGCTCATTTTAAAGGCTAATTTGCATGGTATTGTCCTAAAAAGGGTTTGGGGACCCGGGTCCTACCCCAGGGGACATGTATCAATGCAAAAAAAACTTTTAAAAACGGCCGTTTTTTCAGGAGCAGTGATTTTAATGATGCTTAAAGTAAAAAGAAAAAAAGTGAAATATTCCTTTAAATATCGTACCTGGGCTGTGTCTATAGTATGCCTGTAAAGTGGCGCGTGTTTCCCTTGTTTAGAACAGTCCCTGCACAAAATGTCATTTTTAAAGGAAAAAATCTCATTTAAAACTGCTTGCGGGTTTAATGAAATGTCGGGTCCTGGCAATATGGATGAAAATCAGTGAGACAAACGGCATAGGTACCCCACAGTCCATTACCAGGCCCTTTGGGTCTTGTATGGATATTAAGGGGAACCCCGCACTCAAATTAAAATAAGGAAAGGTGTGGGGCCTATATGCCCTATATACTCTGAACAGCAATATACAGGCGGTGCAAACAAGACAGGGACTGTAGGTTTGTTGTTAAGTAGAATCTGTTAGTAATTTTGAACGGGTACATTTTTAACGTGTTTAGCTCCAGCCAAAAAATCTTTTTTAAGCTTTTTGGAAAACATAGGGAAGGGTTATCACCCCTGTGACATTTGTTTTGCTGTCTTTCCTCCTCTTCAGAAGATTTCACTTCACTTTTTGTCCCAATGACAAATGTTTTTTGAAAATTTGGGGTTTTTTGTGGAACAAGGATTGGAAAGCATCAGTGGAAAGGAGAAATGTTTTTCCCATATTAACTCTTACAGGAGAGAATTTCCCTTCCTAGGGGTAGATTTCATCTCACTTCCTGTTGTCTCCTTCCGTTTGCAAGTAGGAGTAGTTTGTAAGTTAGATGTTTGAAAGTAGGGGCCTGCCCTATATACTCAGCAGAAATTTGGGCCTTAGGTGTTGTTGTGGCCACAACACTGTAAGCCCTCACAGGACCCTGCTGTGAAATATTAGATCAAGAATTGTAATTAGATGCCCCTGTTTAACAGGGGCAGAAAAATTGGGCCTTTGGTGGTGGTGGTGGTGCTGGTGCCACAACACTGTAAGTCTTCACTCGCTCTTGGTGGGTGCAAAAATGGGCCCTGCTGTGAAATATTAGATCAAGAATTGTAATTACATGCCCCTGTTGAACAGGGGCTGAAAAATTAGGCCTTAGGCACTGGTGCTGGTGCCACAACACTGCAACCCCTCACAGACACTCTAGTTGGAACGCAGGAACGAGCCCTGCTGCAAAGTATTGCATCAAAAATTGTAATTACACGCCCCTGTTAAACAGGGGCTGAAAAATTGGGCCTTAGGCACTGGTGCTGGTGCCACAACACTGCAACCCCTCACAGATACTCTAGTTGGAATGCAGAAATGAGCCCTGCTGCAAAGTATTGCATCAAAAATTGTAATTACATGCCCCTGTTAAACAGGGGCTGAAAAATTGGGCCTTAGGCACTGGTGGTGGTGCCCAGAACCAAAAATGTTCTTACAAGCTATCAGCGTGATGATTGAGGAGGAAGAGGATAATTACTCAGGGATAGTCACTCAGCATCAGCATAGGCAGTCTTTGAAGGGATCTGAGATATGTAAAAAAAAATATTCGGTTACATCAGCATCAGGTGCTTGGTAGCTGGTGGTGATCCAAGACTGATTCATTTTTATGAAGGTCAGTCGATCGACCGAGTCGGTGGACAGACGCACCCTGTGATTGGTTACAAAGCCTCCAGCAGCACTGAATGTGCGTTCCCAAAGAACGCTGGACGCAGGACAAGCCAGTAGCTCAATTGCATACTGTGCAAGCTCTGGCCAGTGATCCATCCTCAAGACCCAGTAATCCAGAGGATTTTCGGTGGGAAAGGTGTCCAAGTCAGATCTTGCCCCTAGGTATTCCTGCACCATGTAAAACAGACGCTGGCGATGGTTGCTGGAACCGATCATACCTTGGGGCTACGGACCAAAAAATTGTCTGAACGCATCGGTCAGACGGCTACCTTCTCCACCGCTCCTTCTTTGACTGACCGAAGCCTCAGCAACACGTTGTCCAGAAACAGGAGTTTGTAACCTCCCAGTCTCTGGGAACGCGTTGCACAGACCTTTCTGCAAGGCCTCCCGAAGATGTTTCATCCTCTGCTCCCTCTGCGATGGCAAGATAAGGTCCGCAACCTTACCCTTGTAACGTGGATCAAGGAGGGTTGCCAGCCAGTATTGGTCCTTCTCCTTGATACCACGAATACGAGGATCCTTACGCAGGCTTTGCAGGATCAGGGAGGCCATGCAGCGTAGGTTTGCTGAGGCATTCGGTCCGGAGTCCTCTGGGTCACTAAGGACGACATGGTCCGCAGCCACCTCCTCCCAGCCACGTACAAGTCCATGTGTTTCTTGGGACTGATCCCTTAAAGACTGCTGCTGATGCTGAGTGCCAGGCTCCACCTCCATACTGACACAATCTTCCTCCTCCTCCTCCTCCTCGTCCTCTTCCTGTGTGATCGGCGGGCACGCAGGAACACTGTCTGGATAAAGGGGGCCTTGAGAGCTAAGGAAGTCCTCCTCTTCCTGCCTCTGTTCTGCCTCAAGTGCCCTGTCCATTATTCCACGCAGCGTGTGCACCAACAGGTGGACAAGGGGGACAGTGTCACTGATGCATGCACTGTCACTGCTTACCATCCTCGTGGCCTCCTCAAATGGTGACAGGACAGTGCATGCATCCCTGATCATGGCCCACTGGCGTGGGGAAAAAAAAACAAGCTCCCCTGACCCTGTCCTGGTGCCATAGTCGCACAGGTACTCATTGATGGCCCTCTGCTGCGTGTGCAGCCGCTGCAGCATGGCCAATGTTGAGTTCCACCTGGTGGGCATGTCACAGATTAGGCGGTTCTTGGGCAGGTTAAACTCCTTTTGGAGGTCCGCCAGCCGAGCACTGGCATTATATGACCGGAATTGCACACAGACTTTCCTGGCCTGCCTCAGGACATCCTGTAAGCCCGGGTACCTGCCCAAGAACCGCTGCACCACCAAGTTAAGGACGTGAGCCAAACAGGGCACATGGGTCATTTGTCCCTGTCGGAGGGCAGAGAGGAGGTTGGTGCCATTGTCGCAAACCACCATTCCTGCCTTAAGTTGGCGTGGCGTCAACCACCTCTGAACCTGCCCCTGCAGAGCTGACAGAACCTCTGCCCCAGTGTGACTCCTGTCCCCCAAGCACACCAGCTCAAGCACCGCATGGCATCTTTTGGCCTGCGTACTTGCGTAGCCCCTTGAACGGCTACGGAGCACCGCTGGTTCCGAGGACAAAGCACAGGAAGAGGCCATGGAGGAAGAAGAAGAGGAGGGGGTGGAGGAGAGAGGTGTGTCACAATCATTAGCATTTTGGAGGCGTGGTGGCGGAACAACCTCCAACACTACTGCACCTTGTCCTGCATCCTTCCCAGCTGCCAGCAGAGTCACCCAATGCGCCGTGAAACTTAGGTAACGTCCCTGTCCATGCCTGCTGGACCATGAGTCAGTGGTAATATGCACCTTACCACTGACCGCCCTGTCCAGCGAGGCATGGACATTGCCTTCCACATGCCGGTAGAGAGCCCGAATCGCCTTCCGTGAGAAAAAGTGGCGTTTGGGTACCTGCCACCAAGGAACCGCACATTCCACAAACTCACGGAAGGGGGCAGAGTCTACCAACTGAAAAGGCAGCAGTTGAAGTGCTAGCAATTTTGCCAAGCTAGCAATCAACCGCTGCGCATGTGGATGGCTGGGAGCAAACTTCTTTCGGCGGTGCAGCAGCTGGGGCAGGGAAATTTGCCTGGTACAATCTGACGTCGGTGTACCAAAAGCAGATTGCCCACAAGTACTTGGCTGTGACACACCTAATTCTACACCTTCATTCCTCTCAGTGCAGGTCTCAGAGAGGACTGAAGGTATAGTGGGGTTGGAGATCTCAGCTGATGAGGAGCAAGGAGAGGTCCTCTTTGTTCTTTGGTGTGGGTCTTTTAGATACTCTTGCCAACGAACTGCATGGCAGGTCAACATATGTCTGGTCAAGCATGTGGTACCCAAGCGGGAGATGTTTTGGCCACGCGAGATACGCTTGAGACATATGTTGCAAATAGCAGCGGTGCGATCTGATGCACTCGTCTCAAAAAAGGCCCACACCAAAGAACTTTTTGAATAACACGCAGACACTGCAGCGCCCTGCACATGTTGAGCTTTGGGGTGTAATGCAGTCAATGTGCTGCCCTTAGGCTGGCCCCTGGAGGGCATCCTGCCTCGTTGGTGATCTGCCGCCTCCTCCTCCTCCTCCTCTCTCCTATCAGGCACCCATGTTGAGTCAGTGACCTCATCATCCCCTCCCTCCTCATCACTGGAGCAAACCTGGCAGTATGCTGCAGCAGGGGGAGCATGACTGCCAGATTGCTGTCCTTCTTGGGCACCCCCTCTGTCCGTGCTCACATTACTGCCTTCATCGAGCTCAGTATCATCCTCAGAGCCTTCCAAACGCTGGGCATCCTCCTGGAGCATGTACCCAACACTGTGGTCAAACAGTTCGAGGGACTCCTCAGGAGGACATGGTGGGGCTAGGAAAGGAGTCACTGATGACATTGAGCCGAGGGAAGAGGCCGCTGCTTTGCCAGACAAAGTACCCTGGGCATGGGTGAGAGAGGATGAGGAGGATGAGGACGGCTTGGTCATCCACTCGACCAAGTCTTCCGCCGGTTGCGGCTCAACATGGCCAGCTGCCGAAAAAAAGGCCAAGCGTGTCCCACGACCACATGCTGATGAGGATGCACCGTCTCCACGACCAGCACTAGACACAGAGCCTGCTTGCCATCTCTTATTGACTTGTGACTGTCTGCCTCTCCTTCTATACATGTACTGATACTGCAGCTAACAAAATCAACTGCCTGCCTGTAGTATGAGAACACCACCAACCTTCTACAGGTAGCTTTAGCTGAGCACTGTGCAGAGCTTGCAAAAAACTAACTTGTAGCTTTTTTAGCTGCCTGCGATAGAGATAGGATCAGGAAAACACCATCAACCTTCTACAGGTAGCTTTAGGTGAACACTGTGAGCAGGATGCACCGCACTAACTTCTAGGTTTAGCTGAACACTGTGAGGTGGACGCACCACACTAACTTGTAGGTTTAGCTGAACACTGTGAGCAGGACGCACCCCACTAACTTGTAGGTTTAGCTGAACACTGTGAGCAGGACGCCCCCCACTAAATTGTAGTTTTAGCTGAACACTCTGAGCAGGACGCACTGCACTAACTGTAAATAGTCTAGCTCCCCTACTGTGGTACTAATAGGACCAAAAGAACACCAGCAATTTTCTTCAGGTAGCTGTAAATACTGTAACAAGACAAGCCTGCCTGTCAGTAAGAAGATCACAGGAACGGATCTAGCTGAACACTGTGAGCAGGACGCACTGCACTAACTTGTAGCTTTAGATGAACACTGTGCAGAGGTCTCACTACACTAACTTGTAGGTTTAGCTGAACACTGTGAGCAGGACGCACAGCACTAACTTGTAGTTTTAGCTGAACACTGTGAGCAGGACGCACCGCACTAACTTCTAGGTTTAGCTGAACACTGTGAGGTGGACGCACCGCACTAACTTGTAGTTTTAGCTTAACACTGAGCAGGAACGCACCGCACAACTTGTAGGTTTAGCTGAACACTGTGAGGTGGACGCACCACACTAACTTGTAGGTTTAGCTGAACACTGTGAGCAGGACGCACCCCACTAACTTGTAGGTTTAGCTGAACACTGTGAGCAGGACGCACCACACTAACTTGTAGGTTTAGCTGAACACTGTGAGCAGGACGCACTGCACTAACTGTAAATAGTCTAGCTGCCTGACTGTGGTACTAATAGGATCAAAAGAACACCAGCAATTTTCTTCAGGTAGCTGTAAATACTGTAACAAGACAAGCCTGCCTGTCAGTAAGAAGATCACAGGAACGGATCTAGCTGAACACTGTGAGCAGGACGCACTGCACTAACTTGTAGCTTTAGATGAACACTGTGCAGAGGTCTCACTACACTAACTTGTAGGTTTAGCTGAACACTGTGAGCAGGACGCACAGCACTAACTTGTAGTTTTAGCTGAACACTGTGAGCAGGACGCACCGCACTAACTTCTAGGTTTAGCTGAACACTGTGAGGTGGACGCACCGCACTAACTTGTAGTTTTAGCTGAACACTGTGAGCAGGACGTACCACACTAACTTGTAGGTTTAGCTGAACACTGTGAGGTGGACGCACAACACTAACTTGTAGGTTTAGCTGAACACTGTGAGCAGGACGCACCCCACTAACTTGAAGGTTTAGCTGAACACTGTGAGCAGGACGCACCACACTAACTTGTAGGTTTAGCTGAACACTGTGAGCAGGGCGCACTGCACTAACTGTAAATAGTCTAGCTGCCTGACTGTGGTACTAATAGGATCAAAAGAACACCAGCAATTTTCTTCAGGTAGCTGTAAATACTGTAACAAGACAAGCCTGCCTGTCAGTAAGAAGATAACAGGAACGGATCTAGCTAAACTGAATAAAGTGTATATATATATATATATATATATATGCAACACCTGGGATGCATATATATACACAATACACTGTAAGTGCAGCTAACTGACTGACTGTTCTGCCTAATCTATCTAACTCAAATCAAATGACACTGTCTGTCTCTCTCTCTCTCTATCTATGTACGCCGGAACACACACTACACAGGGCTGCCGTGCAGGTGGCCTTATATAGTGTGGGGCATGTACTAAATCCCCTGAGCCATAATTGGCCAAAGCCTCCTTGGCTTTGGCCAATTACGGCTCTCTGTTCAGACGGCGCTGTGATTGGCCAAGCATGCGGGTCATAGTGCATGCTTGGCCAATCATCAGCCAGCAATGCACTGCGATGCCGCAGTGAATTATGGGCCGTGACGCGCCACATGAATTTGGCGCGAACGGCCCATATCGTTCGCAATTCGGCGAATGGCGAACAGACGATGTTCGAGTCGAACATGGGTTCGACTCGAACACGAAGCTCATCCCTAGTCCTGTATATGACTTCCATTAACAACCTGGCTTGCCTCTGACCTGATCTTGGATGCTGCTCAAACTTCGTCTTACCAGTTCCTGATCTCAACTCTGATACTACTGTTTATAACACTATCCCTCACTGCCACAAGCTCACTGGGAGCACTGATAAGCTTGACCTCCTGCATTTGTGGTACATTTGAAGTTCCAGCTTAACCCAGGCCGAATAATCCTGCAGCGCTGCTGTTCCTGACCTGACATTCCAGAAATACAAAATAAGTGATGCCAGAATATGGTGTTACTGATGCTGTCTGTAAAAAATGGCATTGTTCTGTAACACCACAAAATGGTTAAAGGCATCTCCCCAGCGTGTAATTTAAAGGACTGATGTTTTTCCCAAGTTGCCCTCAAAGTCACAGTGTGGTATTTTTCAAAATGTTTTTTTTTGCTTTGTTAAATGTCCTGTATGACAGTGTCCAGCTCCCCATTCCCTTTCAGACAATTTCTTATCTATTAGCCTTAATAATCTCCACAATTTAGTATTATGATTCATACCCTATAGAGTTCAGTGGGTTGTGATGCTGAGTTTTGGTTCAGCAGATTTGAAGCGGGATTTGATGAGTGCCTCACAAATCAAACCCAGATATATTCGTAGTTACATAGTTATAGTAGGTGAGGTTGAAAAAAGACACAAGTCTATCAAGTCCAACCTATGTGTGTGATTATATGTCAGTATTACATTGTATATCCCTGTATGTTGCGGTTGTTCTGTGGAAGGGAATTCCACATCCTTGCCGCTCTTACAGTAAAGAACCCTCTACACAGTTTAAGGTTAAACCTCTTTTCTTCTCATTTTAATGAGTGGCCACGTGTCTTATTAAACTCCCTTCCACAAAAGAGTTTTATCCCTATTGTGGGGTTGCCAGTAGGGTATTTTTCCTCATAACTAATATCCTCCAGACCCTTTATTAGCTTTGTTGCCCTTCTTTGTACTCGCTTAATTTCCAGTACATCCTTCCTGAGGACTAGTGCCCAGAACTGGACAGCATACTCCAGGTGAGATAAAGGATTTTGGGAGCCTGGTCCCCAGCCAGGGCTTACCAAAGAGAAAAAGAGCAAGTGGTCTATCTCGGTACAATGTAAAGAGAGATACAATTGAATATGTAAACAATCATATAAAATTTAGAAAAAGTTTATTGATACATAATACATGTCATCGGAAGATGACAGCAGGCAACACCCTGCTGCACAATTCTAGTGCCCACCCCAAGCCTCTCGTGCACATTATCCCTATAGCACAGTATTTACGACACAAGTGTACCCCTACCATTTCACAAAAAAGTGTCAAAAAGGTTAGCAAACATTATATAAGAAATGTCAGAAGAACCGAAGCGTCACACGCCGGAAGACTCCCACTGAGGCGGATCATGCGGACGGAGCAGAGAAGATGCCTGGAGGAAGATGCGGGACGAGAAGAGCGGAGGAAGAAGAAGATGGAGAAGAAGAAGATGAAGAAGAAGATGGAGGAAGAAGAACACCAAAAGGAAGACCAGAAGAAAGAAAATGAAAGAAGAAGAAATTAATAAAGGACTTGTCAAAAACCGTCTCTTGTGTTTTTTAACCTTTTTGACACTTTTTTTGTGAAATGGTAGGGGTACCCCATTACCAATTCACACAGGGGGGCAGGCCAGGATCTGGGGGTCCCCTTGTTAAAAAGGGGCTTCCAGATTCCGATAAGCCCCCGCCCGCAGACCCCCACAACCACCGGCCAAGGATTGTGGGGTTGAGGCCCTTCTCCCCATCAACATGGGCACAAGGTGCTTTGGGGGGCTACCTCAAAGCACCCTCCAAATGTTGAGGGCATGTGGCCTGATATGGTTTAGGAGGGGGGTCACTCTCTCGTCCCCCCCTCTTTTCCTGCGGCCTGCCAGGTTGCGTGCTCGGATAAGGGTCTGGTATAGATTTTTGGGGGGACCCCACGCCATTTTTTTTTCATTTTGACTCGGGGTTCCCCTTAAAATCCATACCAGGCCCTTCAGGTCTGGTATGGATTTTAAGGGGGACCCCCACACAATTTTCTTTAATTTTGGCGGGGGGTTCCCCTTAATATCCATACCAGTCCTGAAGGGCCTTGTATGGAATTTAGGTGGACCCCGCGCCATTTTGTTAAAAATTTTGGCGCGGAGTTCCCCTTAATATCCATACCAGACCTGAAGGGCCTGGTATGGAATTTAGGGGGACCCCCACGCAATTTTTTTTTATTTTGGTTCGGGGTTCCCTTGTGGGGAAATCCCATGCTGTTTTTATCAATGAACTTTTATGAGTATTGTCGAACCGACAATTCATTAATAGCCGCAAGTAGTTTTAAATGACTTTTTTCCTTTGAAATGTCATTTTGCTGTCAGACTGTTCTAAACACAGGAAACATGTGCCCCTTTACAGGCATACTATAGACACCCCCCAGGTATGAAATTTAAAGGAATATTACACTTATTATTGTTTCACTTTAAGCATTATTAAAATCACTGCTCCTGAAAAAATGGCTGTTTATAAAACTTCTTTTTGCATTGATACATGTCCCCTGGGGCAGGACCTAGGTCCCCAAACACTTTTTATGAGAATAACTTGCATATAAGCCTTTAAAATGAGCACTTTTGATTATTCATGTTCGTGTCCCATGGACTTTAACGCTGTTCGCGTGTTCGAACACATTTTTTGCCTGTTCGCAAGTGCTGCGAACCGAACCGGGGGTGTTCGGCTCATCCCTACACATCACTTAACTTTAACATCCCACTTATATTCCTGTCCTTTCCCTTTAGTTGTTATTTAGTTTTTGGTTCATCCATCTTATGCACTTTATTTTACCCAGACTCCAGCCCCCTGACTTGTTAATTTCCCCCAGTCACCGTAGGAGACCCCTCTGGTGATGCCTTGTGCCGTGTGCACACCAGGACATGGGTAAGCAGCTTCACATATTTCTTCTTTTTTCCCCCTTGTACAATAAACAATTTTTTTTGAACTGTATATATTTATATGTATATTTTTGTATATGACTGACTATTTTGTCATTGATCTTGTGTCGATTAAATTACAGATGTTTTTCCCAATGAAGCGGCTTAGTCCGCTAAACTAGACGAAACACTGTCCATGATCAAGTTACCTATGTTTTTAACTTACTACTGACTCTTCTTGTCATGTATTGTGTATCAATAAACTTTTTCAAAATTTGATATGATTGTTTACATATTCAATTGTATCTCTCTTTACATTGTAACGAGATCCACTTGCTCTTTTTCTCTTCGGTGAGCCCTGGCTGGTGACCAGGCTCCCAACACCCTTTATCTCATTGAGTCTTGGATGATGGTACAACCCTTGTTTTAATACATATACCCATTCCCATTGCTTTTAGAGGCCATCCATATTTTTCTAAAACTCCAGGTGAGGCCGGACCAAAGTCTTGTAGAGTGGGAGAATTATTGCTTTATTTCTTGGGTTTATTTCCCTTTAACGCATGCCAATGTTCTGTTTGCTTTGCTAGCAGCAGCTTGGTATTGCATGCCATTGCTGAGCCTATCATCTACCAGGACCCCCACTTCCTTTTCCATCCTAGATTCCCCCAGAGGTTCGCCCCCTAGTGAGTAGATTGCATTCATATTTTTGCCACCCAAATGCATTATTTTAAATCTTTCTACATTAAACCTCATTTGCCATATAGTTGCCCACCCCATTAATTTGTTCAGATCTTCTTGCAAGGTTTCCACATCCTGCAGGGAAGTTATTGCCCTGCTTAGCTTAGTGTCATCCTCAAATACAGGGATTGAACTGTTTAACCCATCCTCCAGGTGAACAAATTAAACAGGATTGGTCACAGCGCAGAACCCTTGGGGACCCCACTTCCCACCCCTGACCATTCTGAATATTCCCCATTTATCACCACCCTCTGAACTCACTCTTGTAGCCAGTTTTCAATCCATGTACTCACCCTATGGTCCATGCCAACAGACCTTACTTTGTACAGTAAACGTTTATGGGGAACTGTGTCAAATTCTTTTGCAAAATCAAGATACACCATGTATACAGGCCTTCCTTTATCTAGATGGCAGCTCACCTCCTCGTAGACGATTAATAGATTGGTTTGGCAAGAACGATGCTTCATGAATCCATGCTGATTACTGCTAATGATACCGTTTTCCTTACTAAAATCTTGTATATAGTCCTTTATCATCACCTCCAAGAGCTTGCATACTATTTATGTTAGGGTAACTGGTCGTAAATTCCCCAGAATGTATTTTGGCCCTTTTTTTAGCTGGTTCAGCTGGTACCATTCCAGTCAGTAGACTGTCAGTAAAAATTAGGAACAATGGTCTGGCAATTACTTGACTGAGTTCCCTAAGTACCCTCGGTGCAAGCCATCTGGTCCTGGTGATTTATTAATGTTAAGTTCCCAAGTCTATTTCTAATTCTGTCCTCTGTTAGCCATGAGGGTGCTTCCTGTCAGTGGCGGAACTACCGCCATAGCGACACACGCGGCCGCTATGGGGCCCGCAGCTGTTAGGGGCCCCCCGGACCGGTGACAGGCGGCTCCGCGGGTGACAGCGGGTGGCTTTGCGGGCCCGCGGGTGAGAGCGGGCGGCTCCGCAGGTGACAGCGGGCGGCTTTGCGGGCGAGAGCGGGCGGCTCCGCGGGTGAGAGCGGGCGGCTTTGCGGGCCCCCGGGTGAGAGTGGGCGGCTCTGCGGGTCCGCGGTGAGAGCGTGGGCGGCTCCGAGGGCTGTCAGGCGGTGAGTCAGCTGGGCGGCTCGTGTGTGAGCAGGCTGGCCAATCAGGGAGCTGGCAGCCGGGGGTGCATAGAGATGACATCATCTCTCACCGCCCGGCGCCCTCCCTGCATCCCTGCAGTGCAGTTTTCCCCCCTCACTGTGCAGGCAGCCTCGGGAAGCAGAGAGATGACCTTATCTCTCTGCTGCCTGACTCTGGGACACAGCATGAAAGTGACACAGGCAGCAAGTGACAAGGTGAAGTGGCAAGTGACAATCCGGGACGTGTGGCAGGTGACGTGGCAAGTGACTATCCGTAATGTGTGGCAGGTGACGTGGCAAGTGACTATCCGTAATGTGTGTCAGGTGACGTGGCAAGTGACTATCCGTAATGTGTGGCAGGTGAGGTGGCAAGTGACAATCTGTAATGTATGGCAGGTGACGTGGCAAGTGACTATCCGTAATGTGTGGCAGGTGACGTGGCAAGCGACTATCCGTAATGTGTGGCAGGTGACGTGGCAAGTGACTATCCGTAATGTGTGGCAGGTGAGGTGGCAAGTGACAATCTGTAATGTATGGCAGGTGACGTGGCAAGTGACAATCTGTAACATGTGGCAGGCGACGTGGCAAGTGACAATCCGTAATGTGTGGCAAGTGACAATCCGGGACGTGGCAAGTGACAATCCGTAATGTGTGGCAGGTGACGTGGCAAGTGACAATCCGTAATGTGTGGCAAGTGACAATCCGGGACGTGGCAAGTGACAATCCGTAATGTGTGGCAGGTGACGTGGCAAGTGACAATCCATAACATGTGGCAGGCGACGTGGCAAGTGACAATCCGTAATGTGTAGCAAGTGACAATCCAGAAAGTGGCAAGTGACAATCCGTAATGTGTGGCAGGTGACGTGGCAAGTGACAATCTAATGTGTGGCAAGTGACAATCTGGGACGTGGCAAGTGACAATCAGTAATGTGTGGCAGGTGACGTGGCAAGTGACAATCCGGGACGTGGCAAGTGGACAATCGGCAACATGTGGCAGGTGACATTCTGCAACGTGACAATCTACATCTGGTGGCAGGCGACGTGGCAAGTGGACAATCCGCAATGTGTGGTGGGTGATGTGACAAGTGACATTCCGTGACAAGTTGCATCTGGTGGCAGGCGACGGTGTCAAGTGACACGCTCAGGGCTCCCACTGATTCAGCATTATGGTGAGTTGAACTAGTTCATTTTATATAACAGAACAGAAATTGGTTAGAAGGCATGGAGGTCAGCAATGTGTGTCCTTTAGGGGCTGCATACAGTATACTGCATACTTTGTTGTTCATAATTAATATAAGCTGTTGCCTGGGTACTGTGCCACATGGGTGCGGTAATCTGTTGTTCAATGGCATTAGTTATTTTTTTTTGTGGAGGGGGTAGTTTGCAGGGGGGGGGGGCCCATACAACATTTTGCTATGGGGCCCTGTGATTTCTAGTTACGCCCCTGCTTCCTGTGATGTGTCATGAGGACAAACACTGCAGTTTTGGCAGTCACTCATCCCTATCTATCATAACAATTTAGGGATAAGGTTCTGAAGAATCACCATTTAGAGTTGAGTTATAAAAAAACTCAGCATCCCAGAAAGGGGTTATAGGCTTTTAATTAATTGGCATGGTGTCCTGTATCTCCCATCAGGAAGCTGGTGAACACACTCAAACCATCAGCACAGATCCGCTTTTGTGCTTTGCTTGATCAGAAGGCAGAAAGTAGAGAAAAGGATTGGCAGAGTCACCAAGCATTTGATGGTAAATCTCAAATTTCCTAACAAAATACATTTATAATAGCTACCATGGGCAGAGGCATTTATTTATGCTATTTCATTATTACATTTTACATATACTTTAATGAAAGTGTAGAAAGAAGACTGATGGGTGGGTGGATGAATGGATAGATGAGAAGGTCAACTGATCAGTGGATAAATGTTTGCATTGTTGAATATACAGTGGCTTGTTAAACATATGGCCATTTTCCTAAATGTCACTTTGACACTACAACCTGTTGATTATGCACAACAGTGGTTAATAAAATGAAGCATGTATAAAGTACGTGTTATCACCTTATGACATGAATAAATTCCTGTTAATTGCTTGCTAATGTAATTAACAGATTGCAATAAGGTGAGTAACAACCTTAATGCCAGAGAGCAAAACCATTCTTATGGCATCTATTGGCAGCTACTAAATGTAAATTACGTGGAGAGAAAGTAATAAAAAGGTTTAAACAAAAACAAAATGTCTGGAGAAATGTCAAGACGGTGTTTGGCTCTGTGTGTTGCATGGTAATGTAGATGTGTGTGTACTTTGTCCAGATGGTTTGTCTGTACTTTGTAAGACCTTCAGAATAAAGAGATGCTTAGAAGTAATGTTTCCTGAAAATAACTTATCCTCCTATGATATGCAGCAACATGATGCAGGAATAAGTGTGTTATGCTGGATAAAGCTGCAGCATAATTATTGACATGTGAACTAAAAGTGTATACACTTGTAAGCTGCTGGTGTACATGCTTAAATTTATCTCCCAAACCTTTTGAAAGTTTTGTCACTGTAATAATGAAATACATTTTTGGTGTATGTGTTGTTTTGTTCAGCTGCTTTTATTTGAGATGTAGGGATTGATTTACCAAAGGCAAATAGGCTGCTCACTTTGCAAGGGAAGTTGCAATGCATATCTGCCCAGTATTTAACAAATGTGGTGAAATGTAATTTTATAAAGAATACTCAATCATAAGCAGGGAGAATGAAAGAAAAAAAGCTTTTTTGTTGTACATGATTGGTTGATTGAAGCCAGCAGGGCTTCACCTGATTCTTTAAGCTCTAGGTATAATCCCTTTGCAAAGTTCAACTTCCCTTGTAAAGTGAACATTCCATTTGCTTTTAGTAAATCAACCTCACTCATGGAGAAAAAAAAATTAATTTTTCTATATTATCCAAATTGTGTATGGACTGACTATGTTATCACAAAACTCAACTGCCGTAAAGAAAAAAATTCAAAAATAGTATTAACAACAAAGATTCAAACAACTGTAAATGCAAAAAGCAAGAGCAAAACACAGGCAAATAGTAAAACCCACATTATCATCGTGACCTCTAAAAGAAGCAGAAAATGATAACTGAAAGTTTAATATGCACACTACTGTTGAATACCAAGTTTGTGAAGAAGGCAAGAATAATAAGTGACTTATAGCTAGTCATTGCTGAGAGCCTGTTCTGGTACTGGTGTGTGAATTTAAGTTCCCAAAACAAGTAAAAAGACAAATGTTCCTCCAGGTATCCTTAATCCAGCTTTTAACCTGAACTCTGTAATAGCCTTGTAGGGATGCAAGTGGCATTGAAAACGCTTGGTCCTGCATTAGGATCTACCTTTGTCAAAATCTTGCATGGATGTTTACTAGATATGTTTATCTGTTACACATATGATTAGTAATGTATGAAATGATGAAATGAAATATGATGCAAGATAGATAGATAGATAGATAGATAGATAGATAGATAGATAGATAGATAGATAGATAGATAGATAGATAGATAGATAGATAGATAGATAGATAGATGATGCATAAAACATACTGGTCTTTTGTTATATGTAACAATTCATGGCCATAATAAGACCAAACAAAAATAATTCTTCTGAAAAAATAATTGCAGATATCCTACTATATAAGTTTGATCACTTTACTATGAACATAATTGTCTGTAATTTCTTAAATGTGTTCACCATGAAATGCAGACAAAAACAGAGTACTGATTGATTAGCTTCCTTACCATAGCTTGGTCTTGCCACAATCACTATGCTACATAAATAAATGGATCTCTGCGTTCACAATGCTTCATAAAATTGTAATGAACACCAATCAAACCTAAAGTAGACTGGAATTAAATGATATAATTCATTGCCATGATTGTGTTGTGGGTACTGACTTTTATTTCAACTAATGGCTCGTAATGGCTCTGAAAACTATATTGTAGCTTGTAGAATTATAAAAAAAATATATACTTTTGTTCTGTGGGACACAGTGATCAATCCTTCACCACTTATCACTTAGCAATAAAAGTTGAATGGAAACATCATGTGTTAGATTTGTGCAGAGAAGCAAGAATGGCAAAGGATTCTCAAAACCAGGAGCAGAGTAAAATGTCAAAACCAGAGAAAGCACAAAGTCAGGAATCACAGCATAAGATAGGGTAGGCAGAGTACAAGAAAGATCAGAAAAAACAAAGTCGGTAACTAAAGTTAGAATGCATTAAGATTAAAAAAAACCTTCTGTCTTTACAACCACTTTAAATTTCAGATTTCACAATAATACAACTGGAGAGAGCAAAATCTGGACAGGTGTGCATGCTAGCCAATCAGCTTCTAATTTCAGCTTGTTCAATCAAGTTTTTACAAAAAAAAAAGAAGTAAAATCTGGAAGCTGATTGGTTTTTATGCAGAACTGCATCAGAGTTTGCACTCTCCAGCTTTAGTACACCAACCCCACTGTGTATATGTAAATACAAATGTGTGGACTAAAACTGGAGAGTGCAAAATCTGGTGCAGCTGTCAGTAGATAGTAGCCAATGATCTTCTAACTTCAGCTTGTTCAATTTAGCTTTGACAAAAAAACCTGGAAGCTGATTGGTTTCTATGCAGAGCTGCGCCAGATTTTGCACTCTCCAGTTTTAGTAAATCAACCCCAATGTATAGTAACATTTTTTAAATGTATACAGGATATCATTAGACCAAAGCATAATCAATAAAATAAAATGTAGAGAGGAGGTCAAACAGCTTCCTAGTTAAAGCATAAAAACATATGATTTTCCATGCAAAGAAGACTAAAAAAACCATATACATACACGAAAGAATAATAAATATATATTATAGATATCAATATGCTCAACATATATGTATACCATATGATACGATGTAAAACTGAATTAAGAACTGTCCCCAATCAAATGTAGCTAACATATAGTATATACAGCATGTTTTTGCCCAGGTTCCATGATCTGAATGATCTGAAAAAAAAGGTAAAAGGCAGAGGAGCCAAATGGTTAGGGCAGAAAATATGGATTAGGATGTTATTTTAACACTACAAAATTGCATGAAGAATTGGACGATCATACAACAGCATAGTTCAAAATAATTACTGAGAGGCTCTACCACACAGTTTGCTTCCCTTCCTCTATGTACCCTCTCTGGTCCTTGGATGCACAACTTGATGGAGAAGGTGGCTTCCCGACAAAATGCACTGCACAAACGTCACATCTACACTATGAGCAGATGTCAGTCAGCCATTATGAGCCAATAAACACAATCACACTGGAAAAATAGCAAAACGTTCCCAAAGCAAAAGGGTACAGTACTGTATATCCAGCAAAGGAAAAGGGGTAAAGACAACAGGATTATTAGACCAAAAAACCCCACAAAACAAGATAAAAGAAAAAAATATCAACACAAAGCCACCAACATAAACAAGAAATAGGGGCAGGACAGGATTGGAGAAGGGGAAAGAAGGAAAGGGGGAGTGGGGAAAGTTATTAGAGCAAAGAAGGAATTTTAGACTGGAGTGACCCGTCTAAGAACAGGGCCTGAGGGGGAAAAAGAGGAAGAGGTGCAAGTAGTAGTAGAGTCTCCTGTGGATTATTTTGGAAAATGTGGCTGCAGGATTAGCCATTTCTACATGTGGTTGTGCAGTGTGGTGTAAAGAGGGAGAGTAAAAAACAGCTAGAAAACCTAACCCCAAATTTTATATTTTCTCTTTAACACACTGAAAAAGATCATCATGGTCGCCAAAGTGAATATTTCCAGTCCATAAATGAAATCACAGCTCTTCTTTAGTGTCTGATAGCTGTTAACAATAAAATAATTATTTGACATAAACAATACAATGATAATTGAACAGGCCATCAAGTGGTAGAAAGAGCACAGGTATTAAAATTACCTTAAAAACACCTTTGAATTACATCCCTTCAATGTACCACTCAGAAGAACAACATCTCATACTCTGAAACAGAGGGGTTGATTTACTAAATGCAAATAGACTGTGCACTATGCCAGTGCAGTTGCAACAGAGCTTAGTAAATGAGGGAAACCTCTGCTGGCTTTCATCATCTAATCATGTGTAGAAAGAATGCTGTTTTTCTTTTATTTCCATTGCATGTGATTCGTATTCTTTCCAAAGTAAAGCTTTATCTCATTTACTAATCTCTGAAGGGACTGAACTTGCAAAGTGCATAGTCTATTTGCCTTTTAGTAAATCAAACCCAGAGTCAGTTATGCCTGAAAGTTATTTTTTCCCTTATTTTTTTAAATATTGTTACTAATATAAAGGTGAACATAGAACCGCTTTACAAAATGAATATATAGAGGCCACTCCCATCAAACACAGCCACTGTGCCCATCATATGCAGTCACTGTGCCCATCATATGCAGCCATTGTGCACATCATATGCAGCCACTTGTGCCCGCCATATGCAGTCACTTGTGCCCATCATATGCAGCCACTTGTGCCCATAAAATGCAGCCACTTGTGCCCATCATATGCAGCCACTTGTGCCAATCAAATGCAGCCACTTGTGCCCATCATATGCAGCCACTGTACCCATCATATGCAGCCACTGTGCCCTATCATATGCAACCATTGGGCCCGTCATATGCAGCCACTTGTGCCCATCATATGCAGCCACTTGTGCCCATCATATGCAGCCACTTGTGCCCATAAAATGCAGCCACTTGTGCCCATAAAATGCAGCCACTTGTGCCCATAAAATGCAGCCACTTGTGCCCATCATATGCAGCCACTTGTGCCAATCAAATGCAGCCACTTGTGCCCATCATATGCAGCCATTTGTGCCTGTCAAATGCAGCCACTTGTGCCCGTCCAATGCAGCCACTTGTGCCCATCATATGCAGCCCCTTGTGCCCATCATATGCAGCCATTTGTGCCTGTCAAATGCAGCCACTTGTGCCCATCAAATGCAGCCACTTGTGCCCATCAAATGCAGCCAGGCACGTCCCCCGGCTGTCACTTCACTAACCCCCCCGCGGCCGGTCCAGTGGCACTTACCTCTCATGTGGCAGGGCTCTGCTCCTCTCCTGAAGTGACAGGGCTCTCCTCCTCCTCTTCTGTAATGGCAGGAAGTGGCGGCTGCGGCTCCTGTGTCTGCTCGGCTCCTCAGGCTACCTCCACCATGTCTCCTCTTCTGCCAAAGCGTTAGGCATCCAAAAGGATCGCCTAATGCTTTGGCCAATCGGGAGACAGGTCCCACTGACCTGCCTGCTGATTGGCAATGAGGAACGTTCGTGTGAAAATAGTGAAAACGTATTCGCTATGCCACACAACAGGGTGGGATCGGGACACAGTGCTCTGTACCCCAAACCCACCCTATTTTGAAGCCTAATAGAGCCTCTGGCTCTAATCACATGCTTCAAAATACACAATGGATATGTGGAGAATTAGATATCCATTAAAGAGAGAATACTCATGCTGTTAGAGTACATACGGATCTCTGTCTAGGACAGACTTGGCCTTGGGGAACGATAATTTTCTCCCATGGTTAGAGTCAATCAAATATGGCCCTAGGGGGCTCTCTGATTACTCCCCACTTATACTGATTATACAGACTGAGGGACAATTGTCCTCTTCACCTTGGAAAATTAATCCGCAGTGGCTTTTATTGATGACAGAGGAGGATACGATAGAACTCCATTGTTACTGGAATGAGGTGGTATTAATGATTAATAGTGTTTTTGGGACCGGGTTGTCTCCAGAACCAGGGGATGCCTTTTGGGTATCCTGGATGAAGGGGCAATCCCGGGGGAATACAGAATTTCAATAATTAGGAGCCTATTTCAGGCTCATAAGCTTATAGTGCAAAAGTGGACATCACCATTCCCACCTACAGTAGCAGAATGGAAGATACAAATAAGGGAAACCCTAGTTAAGGTAAAATATATTTTTCTGCATAGAGGATGCCCAGGGAATTTTGAAAAGATATGGAGAAGATGGCTTGATATTTTGGATATATAACTGGAGGGTGCAATGGGGAGGAGGGGGGGGGGGAGTACGGGCGACAGGAGGGTTTCCTTTGTTTTTCTTCTTTTTTATTATGTGTTTTTATTATGTGCCGGGGTTGTATGTTATTTGTTGTTTTTTGTATAAAAAAGCAACAATAAAAAATTAAGTGATTAAAAGAAAAAGTAAAGTAAGTACAAATTCTTCTTATTTACCATGTTCAGTTGCAGGCACAGCTGGTGGGGGAATGAGAACTACTGAAAGTCCAGTTTAATGCAATATGTACAAAAGAGGACGTTCTTTAGTAATTGAAATGGCTCTTTTGCAAGCTATCCCTATAATAAAATAAAAATAATATTTTCATTTTATTTGCTGTAAACGTTGTATTTTTTTTGTAGCGAGAAATACACAATGAACTATGCACACTAAATGATCCTTCTTGTTATACAATGGTTAATCTGTATTACCAAAAATTGCATCAATAATTTCACCTTTACAGTGGATTGCGTTGACTCATCAAGTAACTGAGTGTGTGCACTTTTATATTACAAATAATCTAGGCTTAAGCCTTTTTGTACAGTCTTATTGAGTTTCTATAATCATGTAAATTTTTATCTTTTGTTATTTTTACAACACTTCAACTATAAAACATAATTTCTTCATGTTTTCTAAATGTAATTGCCACTTGTGTCCATAGTTGCAGATAGGGCTTGATAATGTTTAAGCCTCTGATTCATGATAACTTTTACTTCTCATAAAAAAATATTTAACACTCAGGGTAAAACCTTTACATATGCAACACTCCAATTTGGCATGTATTTAGTTATTGGTGCAGAGATAAAATAACTTACTAGCTTTTTGAGGAAGTTATTCATCCTGGTATACTTATCTATTTAGCATGAATGATTCCTTTTTAAATAAATGTCCTCATATTGATCAGACTTGGTTATTTACATATTAATGGATAACATACAGGAGACAATTAGATTGGGGAATACGATAAAATCTGAGTATTGATGTCTAAAAAAAAGTTGAGCAGTGCAAGTAAATATATTCACATATATTCAAATATATATATTTACACAAGGTAATTGTGTAAATCATTTGTGAATCCGCTTTGGAGTTTTTGTAAAATATATGACTGACCTGATACATTTTTGCAGTAATGTTCATTTATTTGGAAATGTATTTCTTCTTTTAGAGTTTTGCGAAGCTATACTGTATATCCCTTTTTATGACATCAAAATGTTTATGTCAACATAGATTAGGTAGCAGTTAAAGGCAAAGTCCATCTCTTGAAAAAAAAATGAATAATGCATCCACATTAAAATGTGCATGTATTACATTTTTGCATTGGAACAGAGGATTGCATACATGATTACTAGGTCGCAGGGGCAATGTGTAGGTTCCTATAGACTTTTCCCCTAGCACCAGATCTGTACCAAGGGTATGGACCTTCAGTTATGAGGCTGGAGTAAGGACACACTGGACTATGACTGGTATGGAAAGAAAAAAACTGCACTAGTCTGAAGAAAACACTAAGGGTGGACAAAACCCCCAAAAAGCTGCAATTAATGTGAGATAAACACAAGCAAAAATAAAAAGGATAAAATTGCGCTAAATAAAGTCCACAGTTAAAAAAAATAAATGAATAAATGATTGTATAAAAAAAGTCCCAATATAGCACAAAGGATGTGGATGGTAGTTCTCCAATCAATCAAATCAGCATAAACTTAACATCATGTGAAATGCAAGCTTACCTGAAAGCAAGCCAAATCTTGCAGGTGGCCGTAACCCCAGCCTGGGTTGTAGATCTTGTAATTTGGATCAAACATGTGTGAATTCACTCAAAGCAGGTATCGATATAAATCAAAAAAATATAAATATGACATAGTGTGATACTGTAAAGACTATATATTGTGCACGTTAGAAACAGAGTGCCTTAGCATCATGCCCAAGAAAGGACAAAATGCCACCTTCGTGAGAAGAACAAACTTATGTGACCCGTCACCACATAGAAGGCCTCCTTACCAAACGCTGGGAGATGTCTCCTTATAGAGGCAGGATGTCAGTTGTACTTTAGATGTTAAACCCTATTGGCGCTCACAGCGTGGAGTCAAAAGGGACCGTCTGACCATAGATGCCAATGGTTAGTGACCCAAAGGAAGATATAACACACTATAGTGTAATACCATCATTACTTGTTTAATAAAAGCCAAAAATACACTTACGTAAGTGTATTTTTGGCTTTTATTAAACAAGTAATGATGGTATTACATCATCCTCTATAAGGAGACATCTGCCTGTTTCTCCCAGCGTTTGGTAAGGAGGCCTTCTATGTGGTGACGGGTCACATAAGTTTGTTCTTCTCACGAAGGTGGCATTTTGTCCTTTCTTGGGCATGATGCTAAGGCACTCTGTTTCTAACGTGCACAATATATAGTCTTTACAGTATCGCACTATGTCATATTTATATTTTTTTGATTTATATCAATACCTGCTTTGAGTGAATTCACACGTGTTTCATCTAAATTACAAGATCTACAACCCAGGCTGGGGTTACGGCCACCTGCGAGATTTGGCTTGCTATCTGGTACGCTTGCATTTCACATGATGTTAAGTTTATGCTGATTTGATTGATTGGAGAACTACCATCCACATCGTTTGTGCTATATTGGAACTTTTTTTATACAATCATTTATTCATTTATTTTTTCACTGTGGACTTTATTTAGTGCAATTTTATCCTTTTTATAATTGGACTATGACTGAGGCAATGCCGCTGAACTTGTGCTTCATAGATTCCTGAGTCCCTCTGCCACAGTGGAAGATGGCATATGTAGTCTCTCTATTTATAGATTTCTGTAAATTGATGATGCAGCTCTGTGGGCAAAGCTACACATAGCAGTGCCAAATTCAAAACTAAATAGAAGCCTGTGAAGAGAAGCACCCTGCAATTTGGGTGGGGGGGGGGGGGTGGATGGGGAACATTACCATGTTTCATGTTAAATCCTAAATATGGATGTAACACAAAACATGGTCCCAAATGTGAAATTGGCCTTTAAACTAGGCAGAAATTTTGTGACTTGTCTGTAGCTCAACAGTAAAATTTTACCAATGTTTACTAATTTTACTAATGTCTCTAGTAAGAATATGACATGATCTCTTCTTTTTCTGTAATAAGGATTGTGATGTTATTATTATCACTACTATTACTGCTACTTCTGCTATGTTTTTTTTACTGCTGACAACAGTACTAATTAGTAATATTACAGAATGAATATATGCAAACTGTGAAAAAAACAGAAGGAGCATTTCAGTTACAGGTACCTTCACAAATTATCTGGCATATGATTCAAGATAATTCCATAGCATTTGGCTCAAAGTCTAATACAATTGTAAACATTTGTTTTGATCAAAAAATAGTTTTAAAAAAATAGAAACACCAGTTTCTATATCCTTGCAAATATTCTGCTATAAAGCTGCACTCATCTAAGAGCACAGATCACCATGTTGAAAAATTTGGTGTCTTAAGCCTGGGTTCACATATGTGCAGGACCAGTTTGCAGTGCGACTTGTAAAAGTATCTAGTGCAGTCTCATTCAGGTGCGATTCCAGTGCATATTGTTAAAGTGTATGCACCTGAACTGGACTGAAAATTGTACCAGACACTTTTTTTAAATCGCACTGCGGCCGGCCCGCACATATTTGAAACAGCTCCATAGAAAAGGATTTTGGTTCACACGTCATACAAATCGGATGAGGTTCAAAATGCATCCAATTTGCATAAATGTGAACCATGTCTAAAGGGATAGTCCACTAAGAGAGAAGATATGGTTAAGGCGAATGCCTCACTAACCTATTTGCAGAGCATTTCACCTTAGTTGAAAAACAGAAAATAATCAGAACCAAGTCAATTACACTAAAAGGTTTTGGCAAATTTAACTTCAGATTCTTAACTGCTTTTGCTCTGTGTAAACTAAGGCAGGTTACTCCAAAAGCTTAATTAAACTCAAGAAAGTGAGTGAGTATGTATGCTATATGTGTTGTGAAAGAAAAAAAAAACTGCTTGGAAAAGAAGTTAGTCAATTAATGAGCAGGAGATCACATTGTAAAAACATAACAAGCTAGTTAATATATAAATTGTTTTATTGTAAATAAAAAAAAAAATTGGTGTTACTGTGGTAACAAGCAAATAAAGCAAAGAAAATCATATATCACTCAGAAAATCCTGCCTTTGTATTGAAATGGAAGGGTCATGGTAATGATATGAGCAAAGTATTTGTTATTGAGTTCTAGAGGGCAAACTCTGCCGTGATTCAAAACACTGAAGTGTGAATGCAGCCTAAGGGTCCTGATATGAATTTAGAAGGGAGTCCCTCCAATTTTTTTATTACTATTTACAGAAGTGCAGCAAACCAAATCCAGGTATGTTTGGTTCCTCCCTAGGTAGATATACAAATCCTTTTAGTAGGTAGAGCAGCTACAGTATGTACTGTATGTATATATGTATTTTACCTGTGTATTTAGCTGTTTGCCTGGAGCCCAGATTTAAAGGTCCAGACAGAGATGTTTTATACATGTTTTATACAGCGCTGGCCAAAAGTTTTTAAAATGACACAAATATTAATTTTTACAGCCTTTGTCTGCAGCCTAAGTTTTTATGATGCCAATTTGCATATACTACAGAATGTTATGAAGAGTGATCAGATAAATTGCAATTAATTGCAAAGTCCCTCTTTGCCATTAAAATTAACTTAATCCCCCAAAAAACATTTCCACTGCATTTCAGTCCTGCCACAAAAGGGCCAGCTAACATGTCAGTAATTCTCTCATTAACACAGGTGTAATTGTTGCTGAGGACAAGACTTGAAATCACACTGTAATGGTGATTGAGTTAGAATCACAGGCTGGAAGCTTGAAAGGGAGGGTGGTGCTTGAAATCATTTTTTTCCTCTGTTAACCATGGTTACCTGCAAGGAGACACTTGCAATCATCATTGCTTTGGAAAAAAAAGTAATTCACATTTATCTGATCATCAAGAACTTCAAGGAGAGAGGTTCAATTGTGGTGGATAAGGCTTCAGGGTGCCCAAGAAAGTCCAACAAACACCAGGATCATCTCCTACAGTTGATTCAGCTGCAGGATTGGGGCACTACCAGTACAGAGCTTGCTCAGGAATGGCAGCATGCAGGTGTGAGTGCACAGTGAGGCGAAGACTTTTGGAGGATGGCCTGGTGTCAAGAAGGACAGCAAAGAAGCCACTTCTTTCCAGAAAAAACATCAGGGACAGACTGATATTCTGAAAAAGGTACAGGGATTGGACTGCTGAGGACTGGGGTAAAGTAATTTTCTCTGATGAATTCCCTTTCCGATTGTTTAGGGCATCCAGAAAAAAACTTGTTTGGAGAAGAAAAGGTGAGCGTACAATCAGTCCTGTGTCATGCCAACAGTAAGGCATCCTGAGACCATTCATGTGTGGGGTTGCTTCTCAGCCAAGGTAATGGGCTCACTCACAATTTTGCCTAAGAACACAGCCATGAATAAAGAATGGTGCAAATACATCCTCTGAGAGAAACTTCTCCCAACCATCCAAGAACAGTTTGGTGACGAACAATGCCTTTTCCAGCATGCTGGAGCACCTTGCCATAAGGCAAAAGTGATAACTAAGTGGCTTGGGGAACAAAACATAAAAATTTTGGGTTCATGGCCAGGAAACTTCCCAGACATTAATCCCATTGAGAACTTGTGGTCAATCCTCTAGAGGCGGGTGAACAACCCCCCCTCCCCCCCACACACACACAAATTCTGACAAATTATGCTAGAATGGTCTGCCATCAGTCAGAATGTGGCCCAGAAGTCCATTGACAGCATGCCAGGGTGAATTGCAGAGGGATTGAAAAAGAAGGGTCAACATTGCCAGTATTGACTTTTTGCATACATTTAATGTAGTTGACACTTATGAAATGCTTGTAATTATACTTCACTAGTAACATCTGACAAGAAGATCTAAAAACACTGAAGCAGCAGACTTTGTGAAAATTAATATTTGTGTCATTCTCAAAACTTTTGGCCAAGGCTGTAGACTTTGATCATATCTGAATGTTGTGGCAATATATGAAGGTAGAAGTAGATGTATAGGTCCCAAAAATCTACTCAAAGTTCTGATCCATTAATAAGTACATTATTCATTCATGTTAGGACTGCTAATGAAATCTAGGAGGTCATAGGGGGGCAGAAGAATGGCATAAAGAGAACCAATCAGGGCTAAGTATTGTTAGAATCTACATTTTCTTTTAAGTTTTTTTTATGTTTATTAAAGCATTTTCATTTTTCTTAACATTATTTACCTTAAATAGGGATAACAGGGAGAAGGTAACACAAATCATTGGAGGGAGTTAGGTCACCAGAAGTCAGAACTAAGCGATAACCAGTACTATAGAAGGGATGGACTGCACCTAAATGAGGAGGGTGCAGATCAGCTGGGATTGAAGATGGCCAAAAAGTTATAGGGGTTTTTAACTTAGGCGATGGGGGGGAGGGTCTAGAGATAGAGATAGTCATTGCGGAACATATTCCAGAGGGTAGTATTGGGGGCATTAGTGATAGGTTGACCAAAGCACATAAACCCAAGGTAAGTATAGTAGCAAGTCCTAGTTGCAATCTCGGAACACCCAATAACAGGATAATATGCGACCAGTCTAAACTACATGGCATGTTCACCAATGCCAGGAGCCTGGCGGACAAGATGGATGAACTAGAGATACTGTTGTACAAGGAGGATTTGGATTTTGTGGGAATTTCAGAAACCTGGTTCAACAGCTCTCATGATTGGCTGGCAACCATTCAAGGGTATACCCTTTATCGCAAGGATAGAGAGGGTAAAAAAGGGGGAGGGGTATGCCTATGTATCAAGAATAATGTACAAGTGAATGTGAGAGATGACATCACTAAGGGAGCTAGGGAGGAGGTGGAATCCTTATGGGTAGAGCTCCAAATGGATGAAGCTAAAGGCAAAATAATACTGGGAGTATGCTATAGGCCCCCTAACCTGAGGGAGGAAGGGGAGACACATCTCCTATCACAAATTGGATTAGCAGCAAGGATGGGAAGTGTTATCATAATGGGGGATTTTAATTATCCAGACATAGACTGGGTGGAGGGAACCACACATTCATCTAAGGCTCGCCAATTCCTAAATGTCTTGCAGGACAATTTTATGGGTCAGATGGTAGATGCACCAACTAGAAATAAAACGTTACTGGATCTACTGATTACCAACAATGCAGACTTGATCATGGATGTGGAAATATGGGGCAATTTAGGTAACAGCGAACACAGGTCAATTGGCTTCAGTATAGAACACATAAATAGGAAACATAAGGGGAATACAAAGACACTGAATTTCAAAAGAGCCAACTTCCCTAAACTGCAAACCTTGCTAGAAGGCATAAATTGGGATAAAATCTTAGGAACAAAGAACACGGAGGAGAGATGGGTTTGTTTTAAGAGCATATTAAATAAGGGCATTAGCCACTGCATCCCATTTGGTAATACATTTAAAAGAGCGAGGAAAAGTCCAGGATGGCTTAACTCCAATGTAAAAATGCATATAAAAGCAAAGGAGAAGGCCTTCAAAAGTTACAGGGTTGAGGGATCATCATCAGCATTCAGACTTGAGAATGCAAGAAGAAATGTAAGGGTGCAATAAGGACGGTTAAGATAGAACATGGAAGACACATAGCGGAGTCGAGCAAAAAAAATCCCAACAAATTATTTAAGTATATAAACAGTAAAAAAGGGAGGACAGACCATATTGGCCCCATAAAGAATGAGGAAGGACATCTGGTTACAAAGGATGGGGAGATGGCAAAGGTATTGAATCTACTCTTCACCTTAGTCTTGACGAGGGAATCAGGGGGCTTCAGTAACTAAAACTGCAGTGTTTATCCTCATGACACATCACAGGAAGCATCTCCATGGTTAACAGAGGACAGAATTAAAATTAGACTTGGGAAACTTAACATTAATAAATCACTGGGACCAGATGGATTGCACCCGAGAGTACTTAGGGAACTCAGTCAAGTAATTGCCAGACCATTGTTCCTAATTTTTACTGACAGTCTATTGACTGGAATGGTACCAGCTGATTGGAGAAAAGCCAATGTATCACCAATATTTAAAAAGGGCCCAAAATACATCCCTGGGAATTACAGACC
Source organism: Lithobates septentrionalis (assembly GCA_037952835.1). Lineage (NCBI taxonomy): Eukaryota > Metazoa > Chordata > Amphibia > Anura > Ranidae > Lithobates > Lithobates septentrionalis. The sequence continues at coordinate 4,440,763 of JBBDGP010000108.1, forward strand.
AGTTAGCCTAACATCAATAGTATGTAAACTCTTGGAGGGGATGATAAGGCACTATATACAAGATTTTAGTAATGAGAACAGTATCATTAGCAGTAATCAGCATGGATTCATGAAGATTCATTCTTGCCAAACCAATCTATTAACCTTCTATGAGGAGGTGAGTTGCCATCTAGATAAAGGAAGGCCCGTAGACGTGGTGTATCTGGATTTTACAAAAGCATTTGACACAGTTCCCCATAAACGTTTACTTTACAAAATAAGGTCCATTGGCATGGACCATAGAGTGAGTACATGGATTGAAAACTGGCTACAAGGGCGAGTTCAGAGGGTGGTGATAAATGGGGAGTACTCGGAATGGTCAGGGGTTGGTAGTGGGGTCCCCCAGGGTTCTGTGCTGGGACCAATCCTATTTAATTTGTTCATAAATGGCCTGGAGGATGGGGTAAACAGTTCAATCTTTGTACTTGCAGAAGATACTAATTTGAGGATGACACTAAGCTAAGCAGGGCAATAACTTCTCCGCAGGATGTGGAAACCTTGCAAAAAGATCTGAACAAATTAATGGGGTGGGCAACTACATGGCAAATGAGGTCCAATGTAGATAAATGTAAAATAATGCATTTGGGTGGCAAAAATATGAATGCAATCTATACACTGGGGGGAGAACCTCTGGGGGAATCTAGGAAGGAAAAGGACCTGGGGGTCCTAGTAGATGATAGGCTCAGCAATGGCATGCAATGCCAAGCTGCTGCTAACAAAGCAAACTGAATGTTGGCATGCATTAAAAAGGGGATTCATTCCAGAGATAAAACGATAATTCTCCCGCTCTACAGCCGCACCTAGAGTATGCTGTCTAGTTCTAGGCACCAGTCCTCAGGAATGATGTACTGGAAATGGAGCAAGTACAAAGAAGGGCAACAAAGCTAATAAAGGGTCTGGAGGATATTAGTTATGAGGAAAGGTTGCAAGCACTTAAAGCGGAGTTCCACCCTAAAGTGGAACTTCCGCTCATCGGATTCCTCCCCCCCTCCGGTGTCACAATTGGCACCTTTCAGGGGGGAGGGGGGTGCAGATACCTGTATAATACAGGTATCTGCACCCACTTCCGGGTACAGCTAGCCGCAGCTAGCCGCAGACTCCCCGCCCACCCCCGTTGTGTTGTGGGAAATACACAGTTCCCACAACACAACGGGGACCAGTGAAGACGCGCAGCGCGACTCGCGCATGCGCAGTAGGGAACCGGGCAGTGAAGCGGCAACGCTTCGCTTCCTGATTCCCTCAGTGTGAATGGCGGCGGCAGCACCCGAGGATCGAGGGACGGCTCGGTCTCGGGTGCCGACATCGCTGGACCCCGGGACAGGTAAGTGTCCTTATTTTAAAAGTCAGCAGCTGCAGTATTTGCAGCTGCTGACATCTAATTTTTTTTTTTTTTGGTGAAACACCACTTTAACTTATTCTCTCTGGAGAAGAGACACTTGAGAAGGGATATGATTTCAATTTACAAACACCGTACTGGTGACCCCACAATAGGGATAAAACTTTTTTGTGGAAAGGAGTTTAACAAGACACGTGGCCACTCATTAAAATTAGAAGAAAAGAGGTTTAACCTTAAACTACTGTAAGATTGGGGTATCAGACTCAAATGGTAGGTGCGTTGTCAGTGAGTACTCCAGTACACAACTGTATTTTTAAGGGCCTGGTAGCCCACTTTTATTTAAAAGCACGGAAAAGTTCACAAAGACATCAGTAGCCCACGCAGGGGGTTCCACCATTACTGTATCTTGCACACTCAATACTTTAGCCTCCTGGCGTACATTCTTGCCATACGGCTGATTCCGGCCTTTAGCCTAGGCCTTAGGTCTGCTCCTCAGACCCAAAAGAGTTTCCTAGAGTGAAGCTCTCTCCTAGCTTACTCCTGCTGCTCTGTCACCAAGTACGTCTGCCTCCTGCAGACATGCATACCCTGGCTGCCTCCTGCAGCCTCTGACTCCTCTCAGAGGAATGGGAGCCCACCTGACTCCCATGCACAGACTTCCTGTCTGTTGGGTGGAACCCTGAGCCATTAGCCAGGTCACAATTAAATAGCCCAGCACACAGCTGTGCAATCAGCGTGCCTTTCTCTCCAAAATCTGGCGTAAACCAGCAATCTTCCAGGTAGCACAGGGTCCTACTGCCACACTACGTAGAGGGTTCTTTACTGTAAGAGCGGCAAGGATGTGGAATTTCCTTCCACAGGCGGTGGTCCCAGCGGGGAGCAATGATTGTTTCAAGAAACTATTAGATAAGCACCTGAACGACCACAACATACAGGGATATACAAGGTAATACTAACATATAATCACACACATATGTTGGACTTGATGGACTTGTGTCTTTTTCCGACCTCACCTACTATGTAACTATGTAACTATGTCTACTGTCAGGCTTCTATGGTGATATTAGCTGTGCTTTTTGCATGCCAGCCCCTTTAGTGAAAATAAAACTGTACATCAATTGTTCAATTACCTGTCTGGTAAAGGCTCTTCAATAAAGTTTCCACCTTATGAAAGACTTTAGTGTGTGGGGTCTCTGGCATTTCCATGTCCAGTTTTTCATGGAAAAACTGTTAAGATTTCTTTTCACATTCTGTCTGTCTGGTAAATAGGCAACATTTTAACTGCTCTAAGCCCCTAGCCAGTTTTCCTTGCATGAATAACAGTGAGGATGCATCATAGCTAAAAAGTATGAGTAAAGGGTCATTAGGTGAAGTCTAGCAAGGACATGCCTTGTGTAGCATAGGACCTGGGTCCAGAAGTTGGCCATATTAGGACATGTCTAGAGATAGTAGGTCAGAGTGAGATGAGGATGACTGCATTTAGGGCATAGAGAGGAAAACGCTCCAGAAGGGCCAGGGCTGTTTTTTTAAGAAAAGGACCTTCATATAAATATTAGGGACCATTATATCGGCCATCAAAAATTATCGGCTGAAAATTGTACTATCTGCATTTTGCTGACAGAAAAAAAAGGTGCTCATAATGGCCACCACCAAAAAAAAGTGTGTGATTTTGCAGCGATTTTGCCACAGTTTTGCCATGATTTTCATGGGGGATGTGAGTTACACCAAAACACTGAGGTGTATGGGGTAATCCCTCTCGCTGTGGTGTTGTATTCTGACAGCGGTGAGCCTAAATCAGTGTTTCTGGCTAGTGTTGCTTTTTTTGGGAAAAACCGACAGGCTCGTTGTACACAAGTCAACTGATAGATGGACTTGTGTACAACTAGTCTGTCCATACATAGATTGAAATTCAGCCAGGTCCTACTGAATTGGCCAAATTTTTATTGATGTATGGTCGGCTTATGAATGTAAAAATGTTTTAGATTTGTACCACATATATTAAAGCAATATTAAATCCAAAAGCAAACATATAATACGGTATATTGCAGGATACCAGGTCTTAGATGTGACATCTTTCATTTGGTGATCCAGCCAGTAAGTCTGTTGTTTGTCAAAAGAATAAGCTCTCTTCCAGATGTATCAGTTTACAGGGATGAGAAATACCATTTAGCACTTGACATGGGTACTTACAATAATCAGCTTTTATTTACACATGTAAAACCTTTATCCCAGTGGGGAAAAAAACAGTTTGCTGTAACTGATTATAAACTGAAATCTGGCTTAAATTCATTAGTGTATTTAAATCTTTAAGTAAATCTAACACTCTCTTTCCCCTAAGATGTAGAATGATTCTCTCTGCTGTGCCTCCTGTTCTTCTTCATAGAGGATGGAAGCACTATAATACAAGAGGTGTGTTACTGGCCAGTTCACCAGGTGAAAATAAAGGAAAAAAAATCTAAAAAAGAAAACAAATGCAGCCACCACATCTTATGATAAGTATGGCAAGCTGCAATATATGACATTTTTGGTTTTCGGTTTGATTTCGCTCTAAGCCTGTATGGACAGGCTTTAATTCTAGAGTGACTGAGCAGGCATTGATCACAGATATTAAGCTTGTATGGACACGCTGGAATTTGTGTGTGGCTGAATGGGCATAAATCTCTAAAGAAACTGAATTTAACACCACATCTATGAATCCTTTTTGGACAGGATGGATTTCTTCTGAATTGAGCAGAGATATTGCATTTGGAAAGAAATAGCATATATTTGTTTCAAATGTAAAGGACAAAAAATGCACAGAGTTGCAGCCCACCTTTAGCTTAGGTTCACAATGCTGTGATACCATTTTGATCTGAGTTTCGGAGCGATTATGTGGTGCTACTTGGATGCAACTTGGATGCAACTTTGATGTAACTATAATAAGGTTTGTATATTCAACTGGGCCATAATTGGACTAGAATCACACCAATGTAGTACAGGAATCTTTTCTAAAATTGCTCCATGCCGGGACACATTGATGTGAACAGACACCATTGAAAAAAATGTTATTCTGTACTACTCAAGTTACATCTGAAATCGCACTAGTGTGAACCAGACCTTAAAGTCTTTTTTGGAGAGGCCACAATTTCTGAGGGAGACAGCAAGCACATTGCATGTAGAATTACAGAACTGATACATTGTTGCTGCTATGGAGGATATGTTCTCTATTGGCCTGGGGACAGATAGACTTTTTTTGTCTGCAGCACTAAATGTACAGTACGTTCAGAGATGATCAGTGCCTGCAGGGCAGCAGCTCAACTGCATACTGGAAAAACTCTGGCCAGTGATCCATCCTTGTTACCCAATACTGAAGGAGTTTGTTCATTGGAAGGGTGTCAACATCTGTCCTTGACCCCATGTACTCCCCCACCATTTGATGCAGCCTCTGCTGATAGTTGCTGGCAGCTGACAGCCTAGGGTGCAAGGTAGAGAAAAATGTTTTGAACACCTTGCTTTGGCAGCCACCTCTAATGCTTCTCTATCTCTCAACCACAACAGGCTTCAAGCTAGGTTTTCTGTGAAACAGTGTACTTCCAGCCTCTGGAAAGTTGGTTAACAGGCTGGTTAACAGCAGCACATCCTTCAGGTGTTTTATTTTTGTTCCCCCCGTGAGAGCAGGATGAGCTCTGTGACTTTACCCTGGAAAGTTGCCCCATGTCCACAATTTTCTGCTACATGCCACCATGACAACCATACGCCTTTTATACCTGCTAAGGCCTAACAGGTATGGTGTCTGTATACAGTAGGTCCTGAGCAGTGGCGACCCATCCATAGGGGGCGCCCGGGCGCTGCCCCTCCTGCTGTAGTCACAAAAAATAAAAAATAAAAAAATATATTTTTTTTTAAAACGGCCCCTTTAAGAAAAAACAAACAAAAAAGTCCTATAACTAAGTGCACTGTGTTCGGGCGCTGGACACAGTGCACTATGGGAAGCGCCACGTCAATGCAATTATGAGATTGCAGACGCAGCGCTTCATTGGTGGAGTTTAGAGATGCTTTGCGGCACAATCGATCACGCCGACCAGCATCCGCCCGGCCGGGTGCTTTGTTCTCAGTGTGAGAACAAAGTCACTTCCGGCGGGCTACAAAAAGATGGCCGCCGTGACTAATCCCCTTGTGTTCATTGGAGAGGGGAGGCCCCTCTCCACTGAACACACAGAGAAAACCAGGAAGGAATAGACGGGCCACCACTGGTGAGCACCCATACACTCTGCTCCCTCCCGCCATATTCCCTCCTGCCATACTCTCTCCCTTCCCGCATCCCCCTCACCCTCTGTCCTCCTCCAACAATCGCTCTGCTTTCAATTAGCACTACTGCGGCTCCCAGCCCCGAAATCCTTCCTTCAGGAAATCGTGTGTTTCCATCAAATGCTTGGCTCTGGCAGTGCTGTGTGTGCGGGGGAGGGGATACATGAAAGCTGTACAGATGGGGAAGAGAGACACTCATATCATATCATATGTGTGTGTGCTACAGGTCACCCCTCACTCCCAGGACACGGCTCCTCACTGATACGACCCGGGCTTATTTGTGCTAACATGCCTATGGCATCCAATCACAGCCTTCACCTCTGCAGTTTACAGATGCCTGCTGACAGCTGATTGGTTGCTATGGGCAGCTGGTTGCTATGGGCAGCAACAATTTGTCTTGTTACCAGCCTCTGTAAACATGAGCCCCATAATGTCATGTCTGATAGTGATCTGTAGTGCCCGGGTGTCTCCAGGATCATTGTCATCATTGTGTGTCATCTGTATTCATCCTTCTCCATATTCTATCCTATGTCCTCCTCCCACACTCTGCACCCTCTCCTCCAGATGAGGCTTGAAGTAGTGCTGTGCTGCCGGGGACACAAATGTGAGGAGGACCCTGCTGCTCCACTGATGGGGACACAGATGTAAGGAGGGGCTCTGCTGACAGGGACACAGATGTAAGGAGGGGCTCCGCTGGGGACACAGATGTAAGGAGGGTCTCCGCTACGGACACAGATGTAAGGAGGGACTCCACTGACGGGGACACAGATGTAAGGAGGGACTCCGCTGGGGGCACCTGATTTAAGGAGGAACTCCGCTGGGGGCACCTGATGTAAGGAGGGACTCAGCTGGGGCACCTGATGTAAGGAGGGACTCCGCTGGGGGCACCTGATCTAAGGACGCACTTCGCTGGGGGCACCTGATGCAAGGACGAAAGGCTTGGGAAGGAGAAATTTATCTAATACTAAGAAATTTGAGAAAATATGGATGCTATGGATGGAATCGGAAAACCCCAGCTAAAAGAATGCAGGATATGATGGCAGGAGGTAATGTAAGAAGGTAGAAAGTTTGGTGCGTGTGGTGTGGAAGTGAGGAGAGATTGGATGGTGAGGCTATAGAGGGGTGAGGGAGCTGGGGGCACCTGATGTAAGGACGGACTCTGCTGGTTGCACCTGATGTAAGGACGGACTCCGCTGGGGACACCTGATGGCATCTGGTGGCAGGCGACGTGGCAAGTGACACGCTTAAGGCTCCCACTGATTCTGCATTGTGGTGAGTTGAATGATTTCATTTTATATTGCAATGTAATAATAGAAATATTGCGCTTCAATCATCCTGACACCATAACAACTATGGTGCCGGGATGATTGAAGTGCTAACACCAGGTGTTTGGAGTATCTTTATCTGCTAATTGTTAAACTTTCTAGAATACACATATTTCTATTGTTGTGTAGGATCTAGGCCTGCTGTCCCTCCCTCTCTCCCTCTCTCTCCCTCCCTCTCCCTCCATCCCTCTCCCTCCATCCCTCGTTCATCTCAGACGCTAACCACACCACCTTAGAGCCACGCCCACTATTTTGCTGAAACCACGCCCATTTTCCCCAAGTGGGAGGGGTCAAAAAGGAAGGGCGGGGTCTGGCACCCCCACATCCTAAAACTTAACTAGCCGCCACTGGTCCTGAGACATCAGGAAGCCCTTCTTTACCTCCTGCTACTGTGCCTCCAGTGTCCTGTCTATATTGATGGAAAAGGGAAAAGTCCTGGAAGTCACACATCTCTGCAAAACCCCATAAGGTGTATGACAGCCTCATCCCAGGCTCCAACCAGGCCATGCCCCAATGTGTTTCACTCCGCTTATGGAGCTTAGTCATGGGGATCATGATCATGGAGATCCCCATGACTAAGCTCCATGGGTGGACTGAAATGTATTGGTGGCATGGCCTAGTTGGAGCCCGAGTTGAAGCTGGCATACACCTTAAGGGGTTTTGCAGAGATGTGTGACTTCCTGGATTTTTCCCTTTTCAATCAGATGTCTAGAGCTGGGACGAGCTCTGTCCTTGTCTGCACTCTAAGCGGTTGCTACATAACAGGACCCGGTGGAGCCTTAAGCAGCACCTGTAAATTTAGTTTTGGTCCTGGTCTATATTTCTATGCAGTGTCTGCTCCAGCAGGCACACCACAGGAATTGTGATGCTGATGCCCATATTGTCACAGCTCATCATTTTGGTTAATTTCTCAAATGGTGACAATATGGTGCATTCATCTTTTATGAGGAGAAATTGATGTTGGGAGAAGAACACCAGTTTCTCCAAGATTTTCTTCATGCCACATTTGCACAGGTTCTCATAGTTGGCCCATTAATGCATGAGCATTCATTATATCATGGCCAACTTAGAGATCCACTATTTGGGCATGTCACATACCAGTGTGCAGGCAGATAGATTTCACACATTGACTGGGTATGACTGCCTGATATGCCTACACACTCTTCTGGCTTAATTTAGAAGACCTTTTAGTCAGGGCACCTATCCAGAAGTGCTGCACCACTAGGTTGGGGATGTGTGCTAGGCAAGGCACATGCGTGTGAACTTTCCCTACTGAAGGGTGGACAGCAGGTTGATGTCACTATCACACATGACCTTTCCTGGCATAGGATGTTTTGCCTGACCCATTGCATAGCTTCTTGACCGCTTTGTAGGGGACATCAGATGATGACTCACCCAAACAGAGAATTGAGGAAGAGGAGATGGAGGTGACTTCACTGTCACCATCAACCGTTGCAAGGATACAGGGTGTAATAAAGGGATTTATTTCAAATATAAATATTTATCATTGCATATACTTTTGCTATACGATTAATATAGCATTCATTTTTGCTTCACATAGGAATCACTTTATAGATTTAGTGCCGCTCCATTTATGTATTACTGTAAGGATACAGGGTGGCATAGCCTGTTCCAAAGATGTTTCCTGTCCTGCAACCTTCCCAGGAGTTACTCACGGGGCCATAAATGTCATAATATATGTCATATTTGCCCATAATTGCTGGACCATGTGTCTATGGTCAGGTGGACCCTCCCTTTGACAGCGTGGCCCAGCAATGTGGAAACATTACCTTCCACATTACGGTGAAGAGCAGGATGGTATTATAAGAAAAATAAACTGTATTTGTCTACTTATTGTTTCTAATAAAATTCAAATGAAAGAAAAATAAATGGTGACCAGGAACCTGCCAAGCTGACAATGCAGAATTGGGCAAGGGGGTAACTGGGGGTGGAACTGCTTTCTCTGCTCCAGCTGCTGGGGCCAAGAACATTATCTGCTAAATGATACAGCTGAAGATGGGACGTGGAACTGGCAGAATCAGAACAAGGTTGCAGCCTACGCTTGCTCCTATTCTGCATGGCACCATGCTGACCCTCTTCCCCGCTGGAAGTGCCATAAGCTTAATCTCTGACACCCCTTGAAAGTCTTTTGTCCCTATCCCTGGCTGCTTATGGGAAATCTTGTATAGTGGGGGTTAGGGATGAGCCCGATGTTCTAGTCCATTCGCCGAATACCGAAATATTATGGGACATTCGCAGGAAATTTGAGCGCCTGCGGAATGCCCCATAATAAACGGCGAGACCATCACTGCACTATGAGATTGCAGTGCATTGACGGCTGCTGATTGGCCAAAGCATGCACCTGACCTGCATGTTTTGGCTAATCACAGCGCATTCTGAGTCCAGTCCATGCCCCACACTATGTAAGACTGCTTACACACCAGCCATACATAGTTTTATGAATGAGAGCAGCAAAATTACATTTGTAAAGGAAAAAACATAATTTAAAACTGCTTGTGGATGTAATGTATTGCCGGATCCTGGCAGTATACATAAAATTTTTTGAAAAAGAATGACATGGCTTCCCCCCCAGTCCATTACCAGGCCCTTTGGGTCTGGTATGGATGTTAGGGGAAGCCAAAATGTAAAAAAAAATTGCTTGGGGGTCCCCTCCAAAATCCATACCATGCCCTTCAGGTCTGGTATGGATTTTAAGGGGAATCCGGTGCCAAATTTACAAAAAATGGCATGGGGGTCCCCCCCAAAATCCATACCAGACCCTTATCTGAGTACACAACCTGGCAGGGCGTGGGAAAAGGGGAGGGCGAGAGATCGCCCCCCTCCTCCTGAACCATATCAGGCCACATGCCCTCAACATGGGGAGGGTGTTTTGGGGTCCCCAAAACACCTTGTCCCCAGGTTAATGGGGACAAAAAAACGGAAAAACTCGGCCTTGATGATGTTACGTGATGTCACATGACGTCAGAAGGGGCGGGGTCACCCATTTCTGTCACCGGGTGGCGCCGTCCTTAGCTATATAACAGCTATCATGGCAAAAAGCCTGCAGTCGTGGGACGCCTCCCATTGAGGCAGAGTTTTTCCGTTTTTTCTCAGGTCGCTGATGCTGTCATCGAAGATGGAGTTACCTCATGGGACACTTTTTTTTAAAATAAAGGACCTGTCCTTTGGTGAATGTGTAAGGGTGCAATGTACCCAATACCCATTCACAAAAGAGGGGTGGGATCTTGGGGTCCCCTTGTTAAAGGGGGCTTCCAGATTCCGATAAGCCCCCCACCTGCATACCCCCACAACCACCGGGCAAGGGGTGTGGGGAAGAGGCCCTTGTCCTCATCAACATAGGGACAAGGTGTTTTGGGGGGAATGCCATGTTGAGGGCATGTGGCCTGGTATGGTTCAGGAGGGGGTTTCCTGCGGCCTGCTAGGTTGCGTGCTCGTATAAGGGTCTGGTATGGATTTTGGGGGGCACCCACGCGATTTAAAAAAAAATTGGGTGCAGGGCTCCCCTTAATATCCATACCAGACCTGGAGGGCCTGGTATGGATTTTAGGGGGAACCCCACGCATTTTTTGTTTAAATTTTGGTGCAGGGTTCTGCCTTAATATTGATACCAGACCCAAAGGGTAATGAACTGGGGGGGGGGCATGCTGTTTTTTTCAATGATTTTTATCTATATTCCCAGGATCCGACAATTCATTACAGCCGCAAGCAGTTTTAAATGGAATTTTTTTCCTTTAGAAATGTCATTTTGCTGTGGTACTGTTCTAAACATGGAAGGATACGCTACTTTACAGGCATACTAAGGACACTCCCAGGCATGATATTTCAAGGAATATTTCATTTTTATTGTTTCACTTTACGCATTATTAAAATCATTGCTCCTGAAAAAAACTGCCATTTTTAAAACTTTTTTTGCATTGATACATTTCCCCTGGGCAGGACCCGGGTCCCCAAACACTTTTTATGGCAATAACATGCATATAAGCCTTTAAAATTAGCACTTTTGATTTTTATGTTCGTCTCCCATAGACTTTAACGGTGTACGCACACATTTTTTGCCTGTTCGCAAGTTCTGGTGCAAACTGAACCAGGGGGTGTTCAGCTCATCCCTAGTGGGGGTAGAGGTGGAAAAGGAGGAGCTGTAAGGTGAAGAAGGAGTGTGGCCTTGTCTTGGCATTCAGGTTATGCTCCAGCATACTGTCTGATTCCTTAGATAATCTTGCCCTGTGCCTTGTTTTTGGTGAATCATGAACTCCTTGCTCCTCCCATAAACTTCTTATTTAAGCCATTCCTTTGCATTTCCTGTTTGCTTTATTATTGTGTTTTCTCCTGTTAATATATTGCTCCTTTGCCTACCTGCAACTGCCTTTATCTCCACTACCATACATTACCAACCTTTGGCTTGTTCCTCAACTATGCTTCTGTTTGATCCTAACCCACAACCATTCGTTATCAACCTTTGGCTTGTTCCTTGACTACTCTTACGCTTGATCCCAACCTGCAACCACTTGTTACTGACCTTTGGCTTGTTTACTGACTACAGTTCTGCTTTATTCCTACCTGCTCACCTCCTAAGGGGTGATCCTGAGGACCGAGACCTGGTACTAGCACAGCAAAACCCATCTCTACTATCAGGAGCTCTGGTGAATACTGGTTACTGCTTAGACCCTGTAGAACCTGCCCCTAGGATGAGCCTGTTTCATCTGCTAGGGTGACCTGCTTGTATACTTATTCAGCTGGCTGGTGGGAGCCTTTCTACTGCTATAGCTTTTGGTCTCTGAGCCTGACCCCTAACCATGAGAAGCAGGCTGTGAATAAAATTCTCTGTTATCATAGTAACCAGGTCCCGAATCTCAAAATTGTCATCACTGGAAATGTGCAGAAAATGGGAAATTATGTTAAACTAGAAGTAAAGTCTTTCACACCTGTTTTGGCTGTGTGCCCTTGTGCTAAAGATGTACTTCCATTTTTCTTTTCTCATGCCTGTGCTTTATTTGCATCAATATACTGCCATGTTATCTTTTATATCCATCCTGTGGAGTTAAAGCTAATGAACAGCACTGTTGCTTAGAATTAACATGATCATAGGACAGAGTGCTTTCAGCATGGGCTGTATGATGTACCACAAACAGTATCAACAAGGTAAGTAGTATTTTTAGAATGTCAATATTTGCTTCATGTTTCTCCAAGTACAGGTTTCCTTTAAGAAATATTTTTACCATTTTGCTTACAATTGGAATGGTTGGTTGGATTATGCTGATTGCTTCCACTAATATCTATCTGTAGGATCAGTCTATTCAACCCCCTATTTGTTTTTTTAGTACACTTTCATTTATATAACGTTTTCTTTTTTTGGCCTTAGTAAACACTTTCCTCTTTTATGCCGCGTACACACGGTCCTACTTTTCGTCTACAAAAGTCCAACAGACGCTGATGGACTAAAGCTGGCTGGTAATCCGATCGTGTGTGGGCTTCTCCGGACTTTCAACCGACTTTTTTAGCCTCAAATACGACGTACTTTAGATTTGAAACATGCTTCAAAACTTTTACTTCGTACCTACGACGGACCCCGAAATCCGCTCGTCTGTGTGCTAGTCCGACGGACAAAAAGCCACGCTAGGGCACCTATTGGCTACTGGCTATGAACTTCCTTATTTTAGTCCGGTGTACGTCATCACGTACGAATCCGACCGACTTTTGTGTGGTCGTGTGTAGGCAAGTCCGGTCGTTAGAAAGTAGGCCGCAAGTCCGCGGCAAGTCCACCGAAAGTCTGCCGGAAGTCTGTCCGACAGGCTGTCCGACTTTTGTAGACGAAAAGTACGACCGTGTGTACGCGGCATTAGTGTTAACAATTCTCTTAAAATCTAAAGGCACCTTTGAAGCAATCCTGTAATATAAGGGGAAGTGAGAAGTGGTGGTTGGATATATACAATATAAATAAATAAATATATATAGTATGTAATGCTGCCGGGGGCAGTTTTTGAGGATATGCAGCACAGGCAATAAATAAGTCACAATGCTGATCAGTTTCATATTCATTGCCCCTTATTTTGACTCAAATCCACACTTTAAGTCAGAAGATGTGCTATTTCTCTAACATCTACATTTAACCCTGCATCTGCCAACCACTTTCCCCTTTATTTCCATAGACACACCCTATCTAACTTCAATACCTCCCGACAGTCATGGATTTAGTGGCACTTTTTCAGAATTGTAACAAAACCCCAATGTCCCATGGATCCAGGATTCCTTCTGCTGATCCAGGCTGTGTCCCGTTCATTCCCCCTGGCAAGGTAATCCCATGTTGAGGGCATGTGGCCTGGTATAGTTTTGGGGGGGCGCACACTCAAACACCCCTTCCTTTCTGGCCAGCCAGGCTGTATGCTTGGATCAAGGGTCTTAGAATCCATACCAGACTCAAAGGTCTGGTTTTGCACGTGAGTTTGTGTGTGTGGTGGGGTTGGGGGGGCATTCTTGATGCCTTGCTGTGCTACAGCAAACATAACATACAACATGCACATACAACACAACATGCAAAGAAAAAAAATTGTACTGGCAATTTGAAATCATTATTCCTTTGTAATGTAAGTGTTTTAAAATTCACTGCTCCTTGGCTAAATGGAATGGAAAACATTTCTTTATTTGCACTGGTACATGTTCCCCAGGGTAGTGCCACCTCACTCTTTTCTCTTTTTCACAAACCTTTACCTATTAGCCCGTAAAACAGGCATCTTTGATAAGGAAGATTTGGTTCATATTTATTTCAATGGCGTTTCAGTTCAGCATCCAAACTTCTTTGAAGTTCACTTGAACCAAACCCAGAGCAGTTCAGCGCATCCCTAATTGTGATGTCTATTACATACATAGTACTTACTGCTGTACATTGCATATTCCTCACCAAAATGTTTATTGTCTCAACAGTTGCTGGTGGCTAAGTAGTTTCTAACTTGTTTTAATTATATTTTATGTAGCACTAACCCCCGAGGGAGCTGCAGAAATAATTTGGGTTGTTGCCGTCACCCCTTACCTGTAGTTTCACCACATCAAGAACCTAGAGTCCATGTTGAGCTTTGTATCCATCAATGTACGCACCAGTCACTTTAGTATTTTTCCAATGCTTTAATGAAAACTTTTTAGGAAGAAGCAGTGAAGAGGTAGAAAGGGAGTTGCAGGAAAGTTCAAATACCTTTTCACATCATTGAGGGATTGAAAATCTTAGAGACGATTATACCTTCAGTAGATCTTTGCCCACCCGAATAGGTCTCTCTCACTGATCTAGCAGCCGGAATGGAGTACAAACAAAAAGTCTCTGCCACAGACTTTAAAAGAACAAAATTGCTGTACGATCCTCTGCCACAGGATGTAGTATTAGATGAACAGTCCTCTGCCACAGGACGTAATGGTTTTTAGATGAATAGCGACACAGTACCAGAACCTTTAAGCAGTACTGTGCGGTAAGTTAGATTAGGATGCATCCTCCAATTGAGTCACCAGTCACCCCTCTTGAGACCAGCCTTCTGCACGGTCCTCTCCAAGATGAGTCCTCCCCTGGATCTTCTCAATTGCTTGGCTTCTTCCCGCAGGACAGACAGCACAGGACCACCTCTAAACCAGTGGGCCCCAGACGACCTCTGGGCCCACTTATAGTAGCGCAGCCTCGGGCCAGCATGGCCCCGAGACTGAAAGGAAGCCATCACATATCTTTAGGCCAGGAGGGCCAGCAGGTGAAAGAGAACCAAAAATGGCGTCTGCCCCTTAAGTACTCTCTCCCAGAATGCATAGCAGTGGACCACCTCTGCAGAGTTGCCTCTGAGAAACAAGAGCACTCAATACACTTCAGCCTGTTGCTTTTCAACACTGGCCTGTGGTGACAACGACACCTGCAGGCGACAGTGTGAAACTGCACACAACACAGCCAATGCTGGAACAGAGGCTAATTTAGCCATAGATTAAATCTGAACTATGTACAGAACAGAAGACAACCCACTAAATGTACATATAAGTGCCTGATCAACAGGAGCAGGGCGCTACATTTACTTTAAGGTATCCTCAGACAAAGTCATAGCTTTGTGTCCAGATTCTGTTATTTTTTTTTTTAAGGTAATGTCATGAGCAGATGTGACCAGAACCGTGTGATCTGCGACAGAGGACACCAAACGTATATAAGTGAAAATATATATATTTATTAAGGAAAGTGAGTAATAAATAACAACCAACTCCAATATGACACAGTGCAATAACCAACCACAGACAGAGACCCACAAATAACAACAGACAGAAAAGTGCAATAAATGGGAAATACCAGGTTCATAAACAATAGCCAGGCCAGGGTCATACACAGCAGATCAGCAGATGGACAGGGGATGTTCCAGAGACAAAAACGTAAGCCAGGCCAAGGTCATACACAGGGAAGTCAGCAGATGTGGTATGGAACACAGGACAGGGAGAGGGATGGATGGGTCAGACTGCAGGCAGGGATGCAAGGTAACAGGTGGGACAGGAAAGGGTCCGAGACAGGATCAGGTTTAGGGCACAGGATCAGATAGCAAGCAGGTCAGGAGGCAATGAAGAAATCAAGGCAAACATGTGAATGTTTGCCAGGTATTTATAGGCCTGTGATTGGCCTCAAGTGACACCTGATTGTAGGAGGTACTGTCTGCTCCACACTGCCAGGATCCATCCGCTGGTGGACGCCAGTACTGCGGCCCAAAGATGATATACTATTAACAGGGAAAAGCTCTCCTGACAGTTCCAAACTGCCAGGAGGCACCTGCTGGTGGACCTCAGTACTGCATGCCAAATAACAGGTCTTACCAGCGGATGGAACATTTCCTGACAGTACCCCCCCTCAAAGGAGCGGCCTCTGGACGCTCCAATTGGTTGTAATTGTCCATATGGTATTAAGCAGAACAACAGATGGTGGCACAACAGGCAGAACAGGTGGTGGCACAACAGGCATGGGCACTTCAAGCTGGGCAGCGGGCTCATCAAGCTGGAGGGCAGTCACCGAGACATCAGGCTGGAGGGCAGACACCGGGACATCAGGCTGGAGGGCAGACACCGGGACATCAGGCTGGAGGGCAGACACCGGGACATCAGGCTGGAGGGCAGACACCGGGACATCAGGCTGGAGGGCAGACACCGGGACATCAGGCTGGAGGGCAGCAGGCACACGGACATCGAGCTGGGCAGCAGGCTCCGGGTCATCGAGCTGGGCAGCAGGCTCCGGGTCATCGAGCTGGGCAGCAGGCTCCGGGTCATCGAGCTGGGCAGCAGGCTCCGGGTCATCGAGCTGGGCAGCAGGCTCCGGGTCATCGAGCTGGGCAGCAGGCTCCGGGTCATCGAGCTGGGCAGCAGGCTCCGGGTCATCGAGCTGGGCAGCAGGCTCCGGGTCATCGAGCTGGGCAGCAGGCTCCGGGTCATCGAGCTGGGCAGCAGGCTCCGGGTCATCGAGCTGGGCAGCAGGCTCCGGGTCATCGAGCTGGGCAGCAGGCTCCGGGTCATCGAGCTGGGCAGCAGGCTCCGGGTCATCGAGCTGGGCAGCAGGCTCCGGGTCATCGAGCTGGGCAACAGGCTCCGGGTCATCGAGCTGGGCAGCAGGCTCCGGGTCATCGAGCTGGGCAGCAGGCTCCGGGTCATCGAGCTGGGCAGCAGGCTCCGGGTCAACGAGCTGGGCAGCAGGCTCCGGGTCATCGAGCTGGGCAGCAGGCTCCGGGTCAACGAGCTGGGCAGCAGGCTCAGGGTCATCGAGCTGGGCAGCAGGCTCCGGGTCATCGAGCTGGGCAGCAGGCTCCGGGTCATCGAGCTGGGCAGCAGGCTCCGGGTCATCGAGCTGGGCAGCAGGCTCCGGGTCATCGAGCTGGGCAGCAGGCTCCGGGTCATCGAGCTGGGCAGCAGGCTCAGGGTCATTGAGCTGGGCAGCAGGCTCCGGGTCATCGAGCTGGGCAGCAGGCTCTGGAACATTGGGCCGAACAGCGAGCACCGTAAGGGCAGGCCGGATTACAGGCACCGGCTCAGCAAGCTGGGTAACGGACCCCGGCCCAGTGGGCTGGGTAACAGGCCCTGACTCAGCGAGCTGGACACCGGGCACCGGTTCGGCAAGCCGGATAACGGATACTGGCTTGACAGGCAAAGTGATGGACTTCGGTTTAGCAGACTGGGTAACGGGCACCAGTTCAGCAGACCGGGTAACGGGCACCGATTCAACAGACTGGGTAACGGGCACCGATTCTGCAGGCCGAGACACGGGCACCGAAACTCCAGGCTGAGACACCAACATCACGACATCAGGCTGGAAGACAGATACCAGGATATCAGGCTGGAGGATGGACACATCAAACCGGAAAGCAGGCTCATCAGGCTGAACAGTGGGCACATCAGGCAGAACAGCAGGTACATCGGACTGGTCAATAGTCGCTGGAGCGTCAGACTGGAACATGGACACTGGGGTTTCGGGCTGGAAGGCAGGCATATCAGACTGGAGAGCGGGTGCATCAGACTGGAGAGCGGGTGCATCAGACTGGAAGGTGGGCACACCAGACTGGAAGGTGGGCACACCAGACTGGAAGGTGGGCACACCAAGCTGGAAGGTGGGCACACCAGACTGGAAGGTGGGAACACCAAGCTGGAAGGTGGGAACACCAAGCTGGAAGGCTGGAACACCAAGCTGGAAGGCGGGAACACCAAGCTGGAAGGCTGGAACACCAAGCTGGAAGGCTGGAACATCAAGCTGGAAGGCTGGAACATCAAGCTGGAAGGCTGGAACATCAAGCTGGAGAGCTGGAACGTCAGACTGGAGAGCTGGAACGTCAGACTGGAGAGCTGGAACGTCAGACTGGAGAGCTGGAACGTCAGACTGGAGAGCTGGAACGTCAGACTGGAGAGCTGGAACGTCAGACTGGAAAGCTGGAACGTCAGACTGGAAAGCTGGAACGTCAGACTGGAAAGCTGGAACGTCAGACTGGAAAGCTGGAACGTCAGACTGGAAAGCTGGAACGTCAGACTGGAAAGCTGGAACGTCAGACTGGAAAGCTGGAACGTCAGACTGCAAAGCTGGAACGTCAGACTGCAAAGCTGGAACGTCAGACTGCAAAGCTGGAACGTCAGACTGCAAAGCTGGAACGTCAGACTGCAAAGCTGGAACGTCAGACTGCAAAGCTGGAACGTCAGACTGCAAAGCTGGAACGTCAGACTGCAAAGCTGGAACGTCAGACTGCAAAGCTGGAACGTCAGACTGCAAAGCTGGAACGTCAGACTGCAAAGCTGGAACGTCAGACTGCAAAGCTGGAACGTCAGACTGCAAAGCTGGAACGTCAGACTGCAAAGCTGGAACGTCAGACTGCAAAGCTGGAACGTCAGACTGCAAAGCTGGAACGTCAGACTGCAAAGCTGGAACGTCAGACTGCAAAGCTGGAA
The DNA here is from genome assembly GCA_037952835.1 of Lithobates septentrionalis. Taxonomy (NCBI): domain Eukaryota; kingdom Metazoa; phylum Chordata; class Amphibia; order Anura; family Ranidae; genus Lithobates; species Lithobates septentrionalis. Next base: position 4,459,183 of record JBBDGP010000108.1, read on the forward strand.
CGTCAGACTGCAAAGCTGGAACGTCAGACTGGAAAGCTGGAACGTCAGACTGGAAAGCTGGAACGTCAGACTGGAAAGCTGGAACGTCAGACTGGAAGGCTGGAACGTCAGACCGCAAAGCTGGAACGTCAGACTGGAAGGCTGGAACATCAGACTGGAAGGCTGGAACATCAGACTGCAAAGCTGGAACATCAGACTGCAAAGCTGGAACATCAGACTGCAAAGCTGGAACGTCAGACTGGAAGGCTGGAACATCAGACTGCAAATTGGGAGCAGGTTGGGTTACTGGCAGGATTGTGTGAGTGGGGAAGAACTTCCGTTTCTTCTTGGGCTTAACTACTGAAGATCTGTAGGTGAGGGGTGCAGCAGACTGGAGAGGAGGATTGGGATATGGTAGGGAAGAGGTAACAGTGGCTGGAGGAAGTTCGTGTGGGTTTGCAGGCAGCAGGGAAGAGACAGGTGGGTTGAATGCAGGATAGGTACAGGGAGCAGAGACTGGATATGAGTATTTGTTTGGCAGCAGCGTATACTGAGCTGCAACTGCGGTTGACATGGGTGATGGAGAAACATACATTTGGGTAGGCTGGTGTTTGGTGGCAGAGGTGGTTTGTTTGACTGGAGCTGCTTGCATCATGTCAGACCATGCTGAAAGTATAGGTTGTACAAACTGTGCTTCTAAACCTCCCTGTCTAACAAAAGACTGAGCAGACACAATGCACTCAGCAATCACCTGTGAGGGACAGGCTGAATAGTGCTCACAAAAATCGTCTGGATCATCTTCAAAAAGCCAAACTAGTGATACAACCTGATTTATATCAAAAGGAGGAGTGAAATCATCACAGCCCTCAGGAATACAGGGCAGGGCCAGCTCAGTACATAGTTTGATCAAAGGCTGCACTTCCCCAAACAAAATATAACCCTGATCGACCAGGGAGTGAGCCAAACGTATAGTGGCAAACAACTGATCACTAGACCATCCTTTCAAAGCCTGGCGGCAATAATCACCACTTTCAGATGCCAGCAGAGAAAGATAAATAACCTCATCGGTATTCATGTTTGCAACCAACTGAATCAAAATGGTTCCCCTGTGCAGCCACTTCTGGTCAGGGATGGCCTTGATTTACTGTCATGAGCAGGTGTGACCAGAACCGTGTGATCTGCGACAGAGGACACCAAACGTATATAAGTGAAAATATATATATTTATTAAGGAAAGTGAGTAATAAATAACAACCAACTCCAATATGACACAGTGCAATAACCAACCACAGACAGAGACCCACAAATAACAACAGACAGAAAAGTGCAATAAATGGGAAATACCAGGTTCATAAACAATAGCCAGGCCAGGGTCATACACAGCAGATCAGCAGATGGACAGGGGATGTTCCAGAGACAAAAACGTAAGCCAGGCCAAGGTCATACACAGGGAAGTCAGCAGATGGGGTATGGAACACAGGACAGGGAGAGGGATGGATGGGTCAGACTGCAGGCAGGGATGCAAGGTAACAGGTGGGACAGGAAAGGGTCCGAGACAGGATCAGGTTTAGGGCACAGGATCAGATAGCAAGCAGGTCAGGAGGCAATGAAGAAATCAAGGCAAACATGTGAATGTTTGCCAGGTATTTATAGGCCTGTGATTGGCCTCAAGTGACACCTGATTGTAAGAGGTACTGTCTGCTCCACACTGCCAGGATCCATCCGCTGGTGGACGCCAGTACTGCGGCCCAAAGATGATATACTATTAACAGGGAAAAGCTCTCCTGACAGTTCCAAACTGCCAGGAGACACCTGCTGGTGGACCTCAGTACTGCATGCCAAATAACAGGTCTTACCAGCGGATGGAACATTTCCTGACAGGTAATTCCTTAGGTATATGTGTACTTTTTTTCTTCAATAATTTTTATTGAATTTTTCAGAATATTGACATTCAAACGGTTAGATACACACAATACGCAGTGGTATATTACGAAATGTTAGCATGCGACTGTATAAGTATAACAGTAAAGTTAGGTAAAGCAGTAGTATTCAAGTAAAACAAGTTAGTTGACAGAGGGTATTATAAATCTTTGTATTGTTCAGTCCATATCTTCCAGTTGCTATCAAATTTCTTGCATGTTAGAGAGGTAATAGCCAGAAGGCGTTCGAAGGTGTGGTTTCTGTTGACTAGTTTTATCACGTCAGATGGATTGATAGATATTGTATCTTTACAATTGCGGAGCATTAGAGTACGGGTTGTCAGAAAGATGTGGTTCATGACTGGTCTGTATTCAGGAGGGGTTGTTTCTATACCTATATGAAGGATTGCTAGTGCTGGGTTTGGAGGTGTTAAGATCCCTGTGATTGATGATAACATCTGCAACGTTATGTTCCAAAGGTTTGTTTTGCTCAGCATTCCCATATTGTGTGTAGCAGATTTCCAATTTGTCCATATTTCTTCCTGCATAAGGGGGATGTGTCTGGGGAAAATGTGACAAGTCTATATGGAGTGTAGTGCCATCTATTGGTTATTTTGAGCATCATTTCTCAGTGATTTACACAATGGGATGTTTTGTGAATTTCCCTGAATGCGTGTTGCCACTGCTCATCTGAGAATGTAGTAGCTAGATCATTTTCCCATTTCCTAATAGCAGCTGTCTTATTGAAAGTCTGTTTGTTGTGGATGAAGTTGTAGAATAGCAATATTCCTTTAGTGGTAGGCATTGGAATTGAGTAGAAGCGCCATGCTCTGGTTGGTATTTTTATTTTGGGTATGGGGTGTGCTCTTAGGAAATGGGAGATGTGTACACAGGAAAAAAGCATATTGTCTGGTAATCTCTATTCAGTCATTATTTGTTCTGCAGATTTTGGCTTATGTTCTCCGATTAGGTCTTGTATGTGCCTTATGCTGTACATGCAGAGTTTTGTGATCGAAAGCATAGGAATTTTTGCTTCTAGGAGGTTGATCGGGAATTTGTATTCTACCTTGTGTGTCAGTTTGGTTGTGTCTTAGGAGGAATCTCCACGCCTGTATGGACACTTGTATGGGAAGGGGTAAACCCCCAGTTTCCCAGGGTTCCCATATGTCACCCAGGAGGAATATTGTTGGGTCGTTTGTCAGGATCAGTGTTTTTTTATTCCTACCCATAATGGGCTGTCTGTGCTGTGGAACCAGTGTTTAAGTTGGTCTAATCTTGTTGCCAATAGATAGTCTTGGATGTCTGCTAGTCCAGCACCCCCTACACTTTTACGTGGGATAAGGTTGTTTTGTGGGCATCTAGCTTTTTCACCTCTACATATGAATTTTTCATATGATACTGGACATGGTGCAGAGGTATTGGGGGGGGGGGTGTATGAGAATTGGTAAGGAGCGGAAGATGTAAAGAATTTGTTTTAAGATGGACATTTTGAATGCCACTATTTTGCCTAAGGATAGTTCTCTTTTTGAGATATCATTTAGTTGTTGTTCCAGTTTGGCCATGAATGGTTTAAGATTGGCATCTGCTAGATATGAGGTTGTTTGAGTCAGGGTGATTCCTAGGTACGAGATAGGGAGAAAGACTTTTAAAGAGTTTTTTTGTGGTTTGTGGGACTCCCATGTCTAGGATTAGGGATTTGGTGAAATTGACTTTGTAATAGGATATAAAAACATACAAAACAGCGCTCGCAAATGAAAATAGTGATCTTCAAACTCTAACTAGCCTGTTGCAGCTGCAAGATAAAAAGTGTTGGCACTTTAGTAATATATAAACGAAAATCTGCGCTGGCAACTCACCAAGTAGATAATACATAAAATATGACGAAATCAAATAATAAATACACTATACAAATAGTTGTGGATGTGAAAAGATCAAAAATAAAATAAATAAAAATTGAAATATAAACCTTGCACAATTTTCTGTGTACTGAGTGAGATTGTGCACAAATACACTGACAAACTGGGTGACTACAATGTAATAAAGAGCAAATCAAAAATAAATATGTACATACAAGTGATGCGGTTTGGATGGATGATCCAAAAAAACACACAACCAAAAACTATGCGACTATAAAGCGATAAAGTGTCGCTATACTGATGCAAAAAATATATATATAATATATATGTGCTCCCATATATTCGTGATCATAAAATGAAGTGAACCTCTATGAGAAAATAAACACCAGATAATATATAAAACAAAAGAGTCATTTGAATCAAAATTTTGCAATTTGCAAATGACAGAGTATCTATTAGATCAAAAAGTTCCTCCGCAAAAGGACAATCAGCAGACTTCAAACTTTTTCAACCATATGATAAATCAGGGCAAGAAGGTATGCTGATGTTGATGATGGTTAGGAAACTTTTGGGACCACAAAGCTCGCGTTCCATCAAAAGAAAAGAAAAAACATATAGTATAAAACCTTATGATACCGTGGGGTCACCTGCGCATATGTGCGCTACTCACGGGACCGGCGTGCAGAGCAGGCATTCAGATACTTGGTCGGTGTTTCGCCGCTGAATGGCGTGCGTTCCACCAACTCCAGGAAGTGATGTCACTGGTTAACAGGCGTAGGCAGGATGTTGCGTCGACGTGTTTCGCCCCTCCCCCGAGTCTTTGATAACGCCCTGGGGGAGGGGCGAAACGCGTCGACGCAACATCCTGCCTACGCCTGTTAACCAGTGGCATCACTTCCTGGAGTTGGTGGAACGCACGCCGTTCAGCGGTGAAACACCGACCAAGTATCTGAATGCCTGCTCTGCACGCCGGTCCCGTGAGTAGCGCACATATGCGCAGGTGACCCCACGGTATCATAAGGTTTTATACTATATGTTTTTTCTTTTCTTTTGGTGGAACGCGAGCTTTGTGGTCCCAAAAGTTTCCTAACCATCATCAACATCAGCATACCTTCTTGCCCTGATTTATCATATGGTTGAAAAAGTTTGAAGTCTGCTGATTGTCCTTTTGCGGAGGAACTTTTTGATCTAATAAATACTCTGTCATTTGCAAATTGCAAAATTTTGATTCAAATGACTCTTTTGTTTTATATATTATCTGGTGTTTATTTTCTCATAGTGGTTCACTTCATTTTATGATCACGAATATATGGGAGCACATATATATTATATATATATTTTTTGCATCAGTATAGCGACACTTTATCGCTTTATAGTCGCATAGTTTTTGGTTGTGTGTTTTTTTGGATCATCCATCCAAACCGCATCACTTGTATGTACATATTTATTTTTGATTTGCTCTTTATTACATTGTAGTCACCCAGTTTGTCAGTGTATTTGTGCACAATCTCACTCAGTACACAGCAAATTGTGCAAGGTTTATATTTCAATTTTTATTTATTTTATTTTTGATCTTTTCACATCCACAACTATTTGTATAGTGTATTTATTATTTGATTTCGTCATATTTTATGTATTATCTACTTGGTGAGTTGCCAGCGCAGATTTTCGTTTATATATTGTAATAAGATATGTCTCCAAAGTCCGTCAGTATTTTATGGGCTTGTACTAGGGAGGTTAGTGGGTTTGTTAGAAGGAGGATTACATCATCCGTAAATAAATTTTCGATGTGCTTATTTGAGCCGAACTGGAAACCCGTGATTGGGGCATGTGTTCTGATAGAGGTTCTAGTGTTAAATTGACTATTGTAGGGGAGAGGGGACATCTTTGGCGAGTTCCGTTGGATATGTTAAAGGGTGTGGATAAGAGACCCGAGGTATACACTTGTGCTGATGGGCAGAAATATAGAGCCAATATTGCAGTGAGTATTGGACCTTTGAAGCCAAATTTGGCTACTACCATTTCCATGTATGTCCAGTGGACCCTGTTGAATACCTTCTCTGCATCTATAGATAGTAGCAGAGAAGGCGTTTGGGTTTTAACAGCACGGTGAATAAAATTAATGATTCTTCTGGTAGCTTCTGAGGTTTGTCGCCCCCTCACAAATCCCATCTGGTCGCGCTGAATGATATAGGGAATGATATGTTGATAGTTTGGGCAGTATTTTTGCATATATTTTGATATTCGAGTTCAGAAGAGATATTTGAGTAAGGCTTGGAATGCACACCCCGGCGCCATTTTGTCCAAACCAGGAAGTATAGTGTCCACATGAAGGAAGTACTAATAGTGATCATAGGTCATGCTAATCTGAACATTTGAGAGGATTTGGTTTGACAAGTTGGCTGCTTCTGAGGACTGCTTCTCTGTGACATCTCATGACCAATCGGACCATCTTCCATCTCGGTCTGGAGCGCAGACGCGGATGTCCTATACTTTGGTGTTTACACCATATGCCTTGTTGACTAACTGAGCATATGCCCATTTGAGTCCTCTCACTCCAGTATGCCTCCTCACTCCTCACCACTAGGGATGAGCCGAACACCCCCCTGTTCGGTTCGCACCAGAACATGCGAACAGGAAAAAAATTCGTTCGAACACGCGAACACCGTTAAAGTCTATGGGACACGAACATGAATAATCAAAAGTGCTAATTTTAAAGGCTAATATGCAAGTTATTGTCAATAAAAGTGTTTGGGGACCTGGGTCCTGCCCCAGGAGACATGAATCAATGCAAAAAAAAGTTTTAAAAACGGCCGTTTTTTCAGGAGCAGTGATTTTAATAATGCTTAAAGTCAAACAACAAAAGTGTAATATCCCTTTAAATTTCATACCTGGGGGGTGTCTATAGTATGCCTGTAAAGGGGCGCATGTTTCCCGTGTTTAGAACAGTCTGACAGCAAAATGACATTTTGAAGGAAAAAACACATTTAAAACTACCGCGGCTATTGCATTGCCGACAATACACATAGAAGTTCATTGATAAAAACGGCATGGGAATTCCCCACAGGGCAACCCCGAACCAAAATTAAAAAAAAAAAATGATGTGGGAGTCCCCCTAAATTCCATACAAGGCCCTTCAGGTCTGGTATGGATATTAAGGGGAACCCCAGCCAAAATTTAAAAAAAAAAATTGACGTGGGGTTCCCCCTAAATTCCATACCAGACCCTTCAGGTCTAGTATGGATTTTAAGGGGAACCCCGCGCCAAAAAAAAAAAAAAAAAACGGCGTGGGGTCCCCCTAAAAATCCATACCAGACCCTTATCCGAGCACGCAACCTGGCAGGCCGCAGGAAAAGAGGGGGGGACGAGAGTGCGGCCCCCCCCTCCTGAACCGTACCAGGCCACATGCCCTCAACATTGGGAGGGTGCTTTGGGGTAGCCCCCCAAAACACCTTGTCCCCATGTTGATGAGGACAAGGGCCTCATCCTCACAACCGTGGCCGGTGGTTGTGGGGGTCTGCGGGCGGGGGGCTTATCGGAATCTGGAAGCCCCCTTTAACAAGGGGACCCCCAGATCCCGGCCCCCCCCCTGTGTGAAATGGTAAGGGGGTACTTACCCCTACCATTTCACTAAAAAACTGTCAAAAATGTTAAAAATGACAAGAGACAGTTTTTGACAATTCCTTTATTTAAATGCTTCTTCTTTCTTCCTTCATCTTCTTCTTCTTCTGGTTCTTCTGGCTCTTCTGGTTCTTCCTCCGGCGTTCTCGTCCAGCATCTTCTCCGCGGCGTCTTCTATCTTCTTCTCCTCGGGCCGCTCCGCACCCATGGCATGAGGTTAGGCTCCCGCTCTTCTCTTCATCTTCTTCTCTTCTTCATCTTCTTCTTCATCTTCTTCTTCCTTCTTCTCTTCTTCATGTCTTCTCCGGGCCGCTCCGCAGCCATGCTGTGGCATGGAGGGAGGCTCCCGCTGTGTGACGGCGTCTCTTCGTCTGACGGTTCTTAAATAACGGGGGCGGGGCCACCCGGTGACCCCGCCCCCCTCTGACGCACGGTGACTTGACGGAACTTCCCTGTGACGTCACGGGGAATGCCACAGGGAAGTCCCGTCATGTCACCGTGCGTCAGAGGGGGCGGGGTCACCGGGTGGCCCCGCCCCCCGTTATTTAAGAACCGTCAGACGAAGAGACGCCGTCACACAGCGGGAGCCTCCCTCCATGCCACAGCATGGCTGCGGAGCGGCCCGGAGAAGACATGAAGAAGAGAAGAAGGAAGAAGAAGATGAAGAAGAAGATGAAGAAGAAGATGAAGAAGAGAAGAAGATGAAGAGAAGAGCGGGAGCCTCCCCTCATGCCATGGGTGCGGAGCGGCCCGAGGAGAAGAAGATAGAAGACGCCGCGGAGAAGATGCTGGACGAGAACGCCGGAGGAAGAACCAGAAGAGCCAGAAGAACCAGAAGAAGAAGAAGATGAAGGAAGAAAGAAGAAGCATTTAAATAAAGGAATTGTCAAAAACTGTCTCTTGTCATTTTTAACATTTTTGACAGTTTTTTTGTGAAATGGTAGGGGTAAGTACCCCCTTACCATTTCACACAGGGGGGGGGCCGGGATCTGGGGGTCCCCTTGTTAAAGGGGGCTTCCAGATTCTGATAAGCCCCCCGCCCGCAGACCCCCACAACCACCGGCCACGGTTGTGAGGATGAGGCCCTTGTCCTCATCAACATGGGGACAAGGTGTTTTGGGGGGCTACCCCAAAGCACCCTCCCAATGTTGAGGGCATGTGGCCTGGTACGGTTCAGGAGGGGGGGGGGGCCGCACTCTCGTCCCCCCCTCTTTTCCTGCGGCCTGCCAGGTTGCGTGCTCGGATAAGGGTCTGGTATGGATTTTTAGGGGGACCCCATGCCGTTTTTTTTTTTTTTTTGGCGCGAGGTTCCCCTTAAAATCCATACCAGACCTGAAGGGTCTGGTATGGAATTTAGGGGGAACCCCACGTCAATTTTTTTTTTAAATTTTGGCTGGGGTTCCCCTTAATATCCATACCAGACCTGAAGGGCCTTGTATGGAATTTAGGGGGACCCCCACATCATTTTTTTTTTTTTATTTTGGTTCGGGGTTCCCCTGTGGGGAATTCCCATGCCGTTTTTATCAATGAACTTCTATGTGTATTGTCGGCAATGCAATAGCCGCGGGTAGTTTTAAATGAGTTTTTTCCTTCCAAATGTCATTTTGCTGTCAGACTGTTCTAAACACGGGAAACATGCGCCCCTTTACAGGCATACTATAGACACCCCCCAGGTACGAAATTTAAAGGGATATTACACTTTTATTGTTTGACTTTAAGCATTAATAAAATCACTGCTCCTGAAAAAACGTCCGTTTTTAAAACTTTTTTTTGCATTGATCCATGTCCCCTGGGGCAGGACCCGGGTCCCCAAACACTTTTTATGACAATAACTTGCATATAAGCCTTTAAAATTAGCACTTTTGATTTCTCCCATAGACTTTTAAAGGGTGTTCCGCGGCATTCGAATTTGCCGCGAACACCCCAAATTGTTCGCTGTTCGGCGAACTTGCGAACAGCCAATGTTCGAGTAGAACATGAGTTCGACTCGAACTCGAAGCTCATCCCTACTCACCACCGGTGGTGGTTCTATTGTTTGTGTCTTCACTTCAACACTAATGTCACATGGAATCCCCTTTCTGACTATATAATCTGTTCTCATTGTCTATCCAAGGACTGTTATATTCATGGTTTAAAAATCTTTATACAGTATGATGAAACATGGACTTTAGTTTGAATGTGAATTTCACATCACTGTTTTTATTTTGTGGTCATTTCACATTATATATTAGATTGTACAGATAAGAATTTATATCATCATTAACTTTTGAGCGCTGCACAAAATTTTATCTTTCAAAGGGAAATTGTCCTAAAGTTATCTGGGATGTTTAGGTCTTTCCAGGGTTTAGGTAAAGTGACGATGTGGGCTCTCAGCATCTCCAGGGGGAAGGTAGAAGATTCTGCTTATCTTGTGAAGATTAATTGCATGTGTGGAGTGAGAATGTCTTTGAATGTCTTTGAATGTTTTGTAGTATTCATTTGCGAAACCACCCGGTCCTGGTGATTTACCATTTGGTAGTGTTGTTGTGATTGCTTCAATTTCTTGGGTGGTGAATGGGTAATTCATTTCTCTAATGGTTGATGGTGATGGATACTCTCCGGTAGCCCGGGGGCTACAACATCCCTGGGCTGTCAGGCAGACAGATGGAGGTGTTTGTTGCCAAGGATGGGACCGGTGGGCTCGGATGGTGATGGATACTCTCCGGCAGCCGAGCGGAGCTCCTAGCTCAGGCGTCCATCTTGGAGCTCTGTCGCCACGCCCCCCCCCCCCCCCCCCCCCCCGTTTATGTGTGCTTTTGCAACTCTAATTTGTGGTACAGTGGTTAGGGAGTATTTCGTGGGAACAAGGACTGCAGCGCATTTGTACCCTATGTATTGCAAGTAGGTTTAAACTATATTTAACCATGTTTATTTAGGCCTCACCCAACAATAGTATAATTTGACCACATCGCCACTTCACCGCATTTTATTATTTTCAGGTTGGTATTTCTATTCTCACCTTCTTAAATTGAGAGATTTACATCCCAGGGTATACCATAGCTTATTAAATATTGGACAGTGTTCCCTCGCTTTACCTTATTTCCAGAATTGTGTACATAATTAAAAAACAACAACTATATACATATTCATATAGAAAGAATGTAAGCATACATTTACAATATGTCAGTATACTTTTCTGGAACAAAGAAGCAGCCTCTTGTAACTTGGCAACAGCAAAGGTGAAATGTGCTGCTTTTGTATAATCTCCAAACTGTCTCCCTTTTTAACACACTCACTCTTATTAAGTCACATTTCTAATGACTTCTATGTTTCCTTCCCTTCCATCACAGAAAATTTGGAGATACGTGCTTTGGGGCCATGTAAATGCTCAGTACAGCGTGTTTATTAATGTTTTAACTATTTGAAGTAATTATATTTAAAAAGGTCAGTTTATGGAAATCTGCAAATGTAAATAGAAATTTTCTACATGTGGGATAAAAATATGTAACTAAGTATTATTACATGTTCATCAATGTCTTTGTGAAATAAAAATCTGCCACAGTAAGAATTATATAAGGCTAATCATTGGTCTAAGTTTCCTACCAAGCAAAGATAATTGAAGAAATTAAATGAACTGTGTGTGGCATTATAGTAAAAAACAATATTATTTAGCTTGATCTGCCTATATTTAAATATCTTGTTGCCCGAAGCACATATAAATGATATAACTTTTTTTAAAGGCACCACCTCTTTTATTGTGAATAAAGATAAAGTAAAACAATACCAATGGAGGCAGCAAACTGTCAGCTTTAAACATAGGGCTGTTAATTAAACAGTGAAATGCAGAAGAACAAACTAGCCTGGGTTCACTTCACGGTAGGATCCATGAACTCACCCTGAAATCCATGAATCCTAAACATAGCCCCCAAAACCCCACCGAAGTCCATGGAAACCAAATCTTTTCATTTTTTTTCTGGTCCTTTTCAAGGCCAGCTTTTATTAAAAATGGGCATGGGTAGCTGGGCAGTGTATTAGGGGACATTGGCAATGCGAAAACAATACAAAAACATACTGTTCAGCATGGAGTGGATCATTTAATAAAGTTTAAAGGGCAACATTAAAAATATGCAATTTCTTTAACCAGTTTATGCTGGCATCACGTACATATACAGTATGCTGTTGTCACGGAGGTGGGCCTTCTCCTGAGGTGCTACATATATGCGCATTGGCACTTGTGCTTGTCTTATATTCAGGCTTTAGGAGGTTAAAATACATGCATGTGGGATTCTTTAAATCTGCAAGACACATAGTGCACTTGCACAATGCATTTACACAAAAGTTTTTTAAAGCCGACCGCTTTACTTACATGCGTCGCAGCCTCTCTGCTCTGGATCACATATCTGATACGTGATCCAGCACTCCTGGGTAGGGGGTGCATGCATGCGCACCCACCGCCCGGCCATGCTGTGATTAGTCACAGCAGAAGCTGATAAGTGGGTGATGGCCAATGATTGTCTGAAGGGGGTAGAATCTTCCAGAGGTCAAATGGTCAAAAAATGTTATTGCTGCTAAATTAAAGTTCTCAGGCAACCTACTTTGTAAAAAATGGCATGGGGTTTCCCTCCATATCCATACCAGATCCATATCTACTGGACAAGGGTCTTGTGTGGGTTTTGAGGTGGACCCCATACCATTTTTTTCTTAAGTAACAGAGTATATTGTTTACAAAAAATGCACTCTTTTCTTTGAAGAAAAAGGTGTCAGGGAACCTAACATGGGTGACATTACAGACCAAATATGGCTATGACCATATATTGTTAACCTGGTTCTTTGGTTTTCTCTGGTGTTTACATTGCAGCAGGGAACTGTCATTTACAATGGGAGGAGTATCGACAGGGGGGGATAGTTTTGGCATGGCATGCTTTTTATTTACTGTTTTAATTTTTTGCGAATTATTTACAAGGGGCCCTCTTATTTTAAAAGGGACTTTCATATTCCAGTGAGGATCCATCCGCTTACCCTTTGTAGCATCGGGCAATGGTGGTCACCCCCCTAGGTAAGGATGGGACATATTTTTATCAGAAAGCATTTTAAAGCCAGTATAGAATATTCTGTTCCAAAAAGTGGAGTGCAACCGGTTGGTTAGAGGTCCAGGAAGCAATTGCCTGGCGGATGACAGATCTGTGGTTGTTGAAACTGATTCTTAAAAGAGGTGATAGTCTTGCCTATATAATACAGACTGCAGGGACAGAGAAATGTATATTACATATTCTGATGTACAAGAAAGTCTATGTTTGGTAAACACGCATTTTCCCAACTGTGGGCGTAGAAAAAAGTTAATCTGTAAGCATATAGGGACATGAGGTACAATCTGGACAATGGTAACAGCCGGTTTTGCCAGGAGTGAACCAGGTGGATGTTTTAGTAATAGGAGGTAATTCTGTGTGAATCAGGCTTTTAAGCTTTTTCCTTTCAAATAACTCATAATAGGGGGAGGTGTGTTAGCTAACGTTACACTTTGATTTCTGGAAACAATAGGGAAACAGGAATTCACTAGATGTCTCTCTCCTGAGTAACAAATTGGAAAAGAAGATTCAGTTTTGTGGGATGTTGTCCCGAGGCGATATAGGGACTCCCCAGCAATCACTAATAGCTTCCTTCAGAAAATCCCTCCATCATTTTGTTGAGCTGCAGTTCAGCTGGGGGGGGGGGGGGGGGGGGTTGTGCCATACATGCATGAAATAAAGTGTTTATGACAGTTGGCTTGCAGTATAGCTGAGTCCCCAAGAATTGTGTTGTTATCAATGACCACATTAAGATCCAAGAAATTGATGTCGAAAAGTGATATACAGTATCTCACAAGAGTGAGTGCACCCCTCACATTTTTTTAAATATTTTTTATATCTTTCCATGTGACTACACTCAAGAAATGACACTTTGCTACAATGTAAAGTAGTGAGTGTACAGCTTGTATAACAGTGTTAATTTGCTGTCCCCGCAAAATAACTCAACACACAACCATTAATGTTTAAACTGCTGGCAACAAAAGTGAGTACACCCCTAAGTGAAAATGTCCAAATTCGGGTCCCAAAGTGTCAATTTGTTGTGTAGCCACCTTTATTTCCAGCACTGCCTTAACCCTCTTGGGTATGTAGTTCACCAGAGCTTTACAAGTTGCCACTGGAGTCCTCATCCACTCATCCGTGATGACATCACTGAGCTTGTGGATGTTAGAGACCTTGTGCTCCTCCACCTTCCGTTTGAGGAAACCCCACAGATTCTGAATAGGGTTTAGGTCTGGAGACATGCTTGGCCAGTCCATCACCTTTACCCTCATCATCTTTAGCAAGGCAGTGGTCGTCTTGGAGCTGTGTTTGGGGTCGTTATCATGTTGGAATCCTGCCCTGTGGCACGATCTCCGAAGGGATGGGATCATGCTCTGCTTCAGTATGTCACAGTACCTGTTGGCATTCATGGTTCCCTCAATGAACTATAGCTCCCCAGTGCTAGCAGCACTCATGCATCCCCATGACACTCCCACCACCATGCTTGACTGTATGCAAGACAGACTTGTCTTTGTACTCCTCACCTGGTTGCCGCCACCACTTGACACCATATGAACCAAATAAGTTTATCTTGGTCTCATCAGATCACAGGACATGGTTCCAGTAATCCATGTCCTTAATCTGCTTGTCTTCAGGAAACTGCTTGCTGGCTTTCTTGTGCATCATCTTTATAAGAGGGTTTCTTCTGGGACGACAGCCATGCAGACCAATTTGATGCAGTGTGTGGCGTATGGTCTGAGCACTGACAGGCTGAGCCCCCACCCCTTCAACCTCTTCAGAAATGCTGGCAGCACTCATACGTCTATTTCCCAAAGACAATCTCTGCATATGACGCTGAGCACATGCACTCAACTTCTTTGGTTGGCCAGGGTGAGGCCTGTTCTGAGTGGAACCTGTCCTGTTAAACCGCTGTATGGTCTTAGCAACCGTGCTGCAGCTCAGTTTAAGGGTCTTGGCAACCTTCTTATAGCCTAGGCCATCTTTATGTAGAGCAACAATTCTTTTTTTCAGATCCTCAGAGAGTTCTTCGCCATGAGGTGCCATGTTGAACTTCCAGTGACCAGTATGAGTGAGTGAGAGCGATAACACCAAATTTAACACACCTACTCCTCATTCATACCTGAGAATTTGTAACACTAATGAGTCACATGACACAGAGAGAGAAAATGGCTAATTGGGCCCAATTTGGACATTTTCACTTAGGGGTGTACTCACTTTTGTTGCCAGCGGTTTAGACATTAATGGCTGTGTGTTGAGTTATTTTGAGGGGACAGCAAATTTACACTGTTATACAAGTGGTACACTCACTACTTTACATTGTAGCAAAGTGTAATTTCGTCAGTGTTGTCACATGAAAAGATATAATAAAATATTTACAGCGACTCTTGAGCTCACTTTGTGTTCATGAGTCTGTTGTTCCCGAATACAGTGTGTTGCAATTGCTTTATTCGTAGTTTTTGATCAAGCCTTGCTTACTGTTGCAGGTAGGATTTGTTACTATGTATTCGTGTCATGTTCAAATCGTTGCTATTCGTTGCATCCCCCATGTCATATGTTCAGTTCTCACAGCGGAACTTATGAATCATTCAAACGCTGTCCTTTTCCCATCTACTTGCCAAAACCAAAGTTGTTTCTATGTGCGTCATGCACAGCACTACACCTCACTTCTCCTGATTCAAATCAGACATGTTGCTCACCCACTACAATCTGATTGGAACCTAGTCACAGCCATTACGCATCGGATGCTTTGCACACCGATTCACATCGGATCGTGTCTTTTACCCTACCTACCATTTCGCATCGGCCTACCTCATTTACCCTGCTTAGGCATCTGCCCTATCTACGGTTCTACCCCACAACCCATTTTGTATCGGACCCGTTTGTTCATTGTAGCCCGATTTGAATCCTGTTGCATCAGCGGCGCAACGATTCATATCACTTACTTTACAAAATGATTCGTACCAGTTTCATGTCCTACCCTACAACCGATTTGTATCTGGTCCTTTTTCCAAACCCATTACAGTCTGATTCGGGTCTTTCCGCCCTGCAGTACTACGATTTGTATCTAATTCATTTTCTCACACCATAAGTTCACAGCCACAGCCGCTTAGGGTTACAGTTTGGTCCAAATTCTCCTATCTTTTCTTTCTTCACCTGCCAAAGGCCACCTTTTGCTACTCAGACACTTATGACCCGCTGTAACTTACGTCTCCTGCAGCACAGACACTTGCAGTCATTGCAACCACGTCTAATGCAGCACAGACACTTGCAGCAGTTGCAACCACATCTTTAGCATCCCTGACACTGTTAACATTGTAAGCACGTCCCCTGTAGCACAGACAATTGCAGTCTATGTAACTATGTCTCCTGCAGCACAGACCCTTGCAAATCGCTGAAACACTTGTAACGACTGCAACCACGTCTCCAGCAACCCAGACACTTGTAATTGATTGTAACCACGTCTCCTGCAGTTCAGACACTTGCAGTCATAGCAACCACTTCTTCTTCAGCACAGACACTTTCAATCATTGCAAACACGTCTTCAGCTGCCCAAGCACTTGTACTCCATTGCAACCACGTCTCCTGCAGCACAGACACTTGCAAATCATTGAGACACTTGCAACCATGCAACCTTGTCTCCAGTAGTGTCTCGCTGCATGCACCTAAGAGCAAGCATGCATATAAGCATAACTTTTGGCACTTATTACAAACACAGTCCAGTGGCACACAGTCAGCCACACAACAATTAGCTGCACTCAGATGGCCATTCATCTCCAGTGGCATGCGAGCCACTCATCGTTTTCTCTGTCATTTCTCTCTTAGGTCAGTCAAGTTCAGGTTCCATCCTGGACCAGGTAAGACGTTATCCCCCCCAGGTAAAAAAAAAAAGAGAAAAAGAACATAGGAATCACATCTTCACCAGGGCCAGTCGCATGACAGGGGTGGTACAGTTTGTTTCAGGTAAAATAAAAAATATATGTTACACTTATGTCACCCTCACTACAAATTTTCCGGTATATCAAAATTCGATCCGTACCAGGACCTTGTCTTCTTAACACATGCCCTCCCTTATTGTCTTTATCGCTGGAGCCATGTCATAGGCCGGCATTGAGGACTTCACACCCACCCCTCTGTCACCCTCCGCGGGACCATCCCGAAGCTCACAGCTGAGCTCAGATGCAAGGGCATACCTTACCCCACTATGGCCAGGAAGGCAGAGCTCTTCAGGCTCCTCTTCCCCCCATCAGCCACTGCAGGGCCCAGCGCCCAGTAGACATCCCTGCAGTCCATCTCTGGGGCCATCTCCCAGCTGCACTCCATGGTCTCCTCACTATCCGCAGCAGTTTCTGATGTGCAGACCAGAGTGACAGCTCTGGAGGGGCGCCCTCCCACCGACCCTCCCTGACCCAGTCGCAGTCCCGGTGCTGGCATCCCCTCCGGCAGGTATGCCAGAGTCAACACCTGCCATCCTCCCTGCTTACCTTGTCTCAGCCGGCCTCAGGAAGGACATCTTGGAGGGCAAGAACATCAATCTAGCGTCCCTTCCTATTTCAGTGCACGACAATAGATCCTACGCCTGGGGGGATGTCTCAGTGGTCATCAAAGTCGAAAGACCCAATACTCAACCGTGTGCTAATGGTCACAGAGTGTGTTCTGGCGTTCGGGATGTTTGGAGATGTCGTTTGCTCAGCCACCCCCAGCAGGAGGGAAGAGCTGGACTTATATCTCCACACGGTCATGGACTTAGGATACAAGTACAGAGGGTATGCCTTTTATGATTACCACCAGTCGTTTTAGGCCAAGGCAGCAGCCAGGCTCAGCCAGTTCCAGGTCAAGACAGACTGAAGTGTTTCTGACACAGAGCTATTTTTTCGCCACTTCGCAGGTCTCTGCTCCCCGCTCTGTACTATCTGTCAGTCCGCTACCCACACAGCGAACTGGTGCTCTGACGCAGCCACTAGGCACCCCTTCTACCCCCCTTCCACCTCCGGCACCGGACAGGGCTTGCCAGCCCCCACTCAACCACGGCAGCTGGACAAACTAGGACGGCCTGACTTTTCAGTAGGAGGTACGGCCATATGCAACAATTATAATTATGGTGGATGTTCCCATAACCAATGTTGGCTACTGCATGTTTGCACAGCCTGCCATAAGGCACACCCGAAGGTCACCTGTCAGCTGAAGCAGCTAAACAAATCATGGATAGCTGTCAATTGGTTGGGGTTCTACCTCTCCACACACCCCACCCCTTCACTGGCTGTGTTTCTGGTTCATGGCATCACAGCAAGGTTCCACACCAGCCTCATCACTCTACCCCTCTCTACTCATGAATGCAAGAACCTTCCGATGAACAGGCCATAGACTTACTGCTACAGGCGGAACTAGATGGAGGTTTCATCATCAGCCCCTTCCCAAAGTCACCTTTTTCAACCTGGAGAGTCAGCCCTATTGGGATTGTCAAGGGCAAGTTCTCCAATAAACTCTGCTTAATGTACAATTTGTCTGTGCCTCATTCTCTCACACCCTGAGCCTGAACTCCCTGATTCCTTCCGGGGAATATTCCCTCAAATATGCTTCAGTTGACTTGGCTTTCCAGGTCATCCTTGCCATCCTTGCCATAGGTCCCAGTGCCTGACTGTCCAAAGCAGATATCTCAGATGCGTTCAAACTCCTGCTTATTGAGCCATCCCTCTGGCGGTGGCACGGCATTAAATGGCATTAAATGGAGAGATTCTTATTACTTTGCCACCAAGTTGACCTTTGAGTCAACAGCCCATGGCTGTTCAATGTTTTTGGTCAGTCCCTTACATGGATTCTATCAGATCAGGCCCACTGTCAGACGGTCATCCACTACCTCAATGATTTTCTGCTCATCGGACAACCAGGCACACCCCCCGTAGACCTAGACAGGGTAAGAGTGGTGTTTAACAACCTCAACGTGCCCATAGCCAAAGCATAAAGAGGAAGGCTCGGCACACTCCATCACCCTCCTAGGCATCACTCTGAACACGCGTGCCATGCAGGCCAGCCTGCCTCCCAACAAACTAGCCTGTATCAGGACGGCCATCCATGACTTCACCCATTTACATGGGTATACTATAAGGCAGCTGCAATCCTTTTAAGGGATGTTCAATTTTACCATGAGGATTATTCTTCAGGGGTGGTCCTTTATCTCACGGCTCTTGGTTTTTCTCACACTAGTGCAAGACCCAGATCAAGTTTTCAAACAAGACCCAGCAGCGATAGCAGACTTAGCTATGTGGGACGAGTTCCTTAAAAACTGGAACGGCATTTTGATGTGTATCGTGATGGCATCAACTCAGTCACCTCAGGTGGTCAAGGATGCCGCAGCCTCTATGAGCTTTGAGGCAATTTTTGGCTGCCACTGGTTTGCCAAACCTTGGCCCCCAGAAATCCTCTTAATACTTGGTTTCACTCACTCCTCATCACTATTTTAGCTGTATCCCATTGTGGCAGCTGCCCAGGTCAGGGGCCACACCTGGACAGGACAAACGGTGGTCTTCACTACAGATAATCAGGCCACGGCCGACATCATCAATAAGGTCAGGTCAAAATCACTCCCCATCATGCCTTTCCAGCACAGGCTGGTGCAGTTGTCCCTCTGTCACCAGTTTAATGTCCACTGCAAGCATGTTCCAGGCAAATGCAATATCGCAACAGATGTGTTGTCTCATTTCAATTTTATTTTATTTTCCCAGCAGGAATCTGGAGCTGACCCAAGAACTACTCCTGTCCCAACCTGGTCATTGCTGATGATGGACTGAAGTCGCACCTTGCCAATGCAACCCAGCTGATTAACCACACCTTGGCCCGCAACACACTGAAGGCCTATAGCACTGCTTGGAACACTTACTGCAGGTTTTTAGCCTCTTGCCCCGGAGCAGCAACACGTGACGTTACATCCTAGCCTTTATATTGTATTGCCACATGCAGCTGTCTCTTTCTCACAATACCATCAGGCTATACCTAGCTGGCATACAGCATTTTCTGTCCTTACAGGACACCGGAAAGCCGTCAGTGTTCACGGCTCATTCAATCAGATCCCTCTTACGAGGCATCCGGAAGTACCAGCCGGTAGCAAGCGGCAAATGCCTACCTATCATGAGTGCCATTTTAGGGACACGTCTTCAATCCTTACACATTCTCCTTTTGGGGTTTTTCCCAGCTTAGTCATCCAAGTGGCCATCTACTTGACCTTATATGTTTTTTTTTTGCCTAATGAATTTACCTTTAACGGCACCGGCAGTCAGATACTGCTCAGATGTCACCTGACTCGCTTTCAAAACCATTTCATCCTTCATCTTACATCAGCCTCTTTCAGACTAACAACGCCTGGTGCCCAGTAACGGTGCTCGACTGACTACTGTCCCATCTACCCAGTCAATCAGATGGTAGTCCATTGTTACCCTTTCTAACCAGCCCCCTGAGTGGCAGCCAGTTTATCAGGCACGCCAGGATCCTTCTAGTCAAGTTGGACCTTGACCCCGGTCAGTTCTCTGGACATTCCTTCTGAATTTGAGCAGCCTCTGCAGCAACCCAGCATGGAGTACCAGACAATGTGATCAAGAAGTTAGGCAGATGGAAGTCTGCTTTGCTACATACATCCCAAATCCTCAGGTGGAAATGGCACAGGCCTTCACCAAGCTGGCTCAATAACAACAGAACTAATAAAAAGTTACTCCCCTATCTGAGTATTTTTGCCCCCTTTTCTTTGCATACCGACCAGACGACCAGGGCGCACTTCAGGTCTATTTGTGTTGTAAGTCTTGTTGCGTGTTTATGTAATCCATATCTCTCTCTATCATAGGGCCACAACCATAAATAAGAAGGCCAGTATAGTGGCTTAAATTTATGGGAGAAGCCCAGAGGGTATTTAAGCAGCCCACTCGCCCATGCTCCTTGTCAGTTCCAGTGCGCGATACCCTCCCTTCCCTTTTTCAGGGCACTTCTCAGCACATCCTTCTCCATAATCACCCTTTACTTATCTTGGGTATGACCCCTTTTCTTGGCACACCGACTAGATGATCAGGGCACACTTCAGGTCTATTTATGTTGTGTGTATATATATATATATATATATATATATATATATATATATATATATATATATATATATATATATATATATATATATATATATATATATATACATATACAGTATCTCACAAAAGTGAGTACACCCCTCACATTTTTGGATGACAGTGTAAATTTGCTGTCCCCTCAAAATAACTCAACACACAGCCATTAATGTCTAAGCCGTTGGCAAAAAAAGTGAGTACAGCCCTAAGTGAAAATGTCCAAACTGGGCCCAATTTGCCATTTTCCCTCTCCGATATCATGTAACTTGTTAGCTTTACAAGGTCTCAGGTGTGAATGGGGAGCAGCTGTGTTAAATTTGATGTTATTGCTCCCACTCTCTCATACTGGTCACTGGAAGTTCAAAATGGCACCTCATGGCAAAGAACTCTATGAGGATCTGAAAAAAAGAATTTTTGCTCTACATAAAGATGGCCTAGGCCAAAGAAGATTGCCAAGACCCTGAAACTGAGCTGCAGCATGGTGGCCAAGACCATACAGTGGTTTAACAGGACAGGTTCCACTCAGAACAGGCCTCATCATGGTTGACCAAAGAAGTTGAATTCACGTGCTCAGCGTCATATCCAGAGGTTGTCTTTGGAAAATAGAGGTATTAGTGCTGCCAGTGTTGCTGCAGAGGTTGAAGGGGATGGGGGGTCAGCCTGTCAGTGCTCAGACTATACGTCACACACTGCATCAAATTAGTCTGCATGGCTGTCGTCCCAGAAGGAAGCCTCTTCTAAAGATGATGCCTACAAACAGTTTGCTGAAGACAAGCAGACTAAGGACATGGATTACTGGAACCATGTCCTGTGATCTGATGAGACCAAGATAAACTTATTTGGTTCAGATGGTGTCAAGCATGTGTGGCATCTGTTATAAATTTACTCATCATGAAAACTTGACAAATTTCTGTTGTAGCAGAAGTCCATTACATAAACAAAAAATAAACAATATGCTACACTCAAATGCTCATGTACTGCAATGAAGCATATAAGTATATGAATGAGTATGGAGACTGTTGAATAAAGCAAAATACACAATTCAATGCTCTTGTCTGACACTGCCCCAAACAATACAGACAAACAGAGATTAAAGTATAACTAATGGCAAACTTTTTTGTTGTTGTTGTATTGGCTAGCATGGAGAGAGATTTTTTGCTGTCTGTGCCCCCTCTGTCACCCTCTCTATTTGTCATATTTACTATTAGCATTAAAAATGAAAGTAAAAAAAAAAACTCAGAAAAGTAATACAGGGGATATCTTCTAACACTAGTTCTGGTGACCCTGGTGACAACAAGGGATTCCCTAATTTTTAGAGGGATTTTCTCTCATTTCCTGTTTCAGTTATTGGACAAACAGTGAAGGAAAATCTCCCCAATGGGACATAGATGGCAGAAATAAACCTCACAGGGATTATAACCCTCCCATACTCTATCCAAAAAAAGAAAATATTTGCCTTTGATTCTACTTTAACCTTAAAGCAAAGCTCCAGTGAAAATATATTTTTAGAAAGATTGGAGAAGGGTGAGGATGTCAGTCCTGTATTTCTTTACAGACTTTGTCCACTGTTGGGATAAGAAGCAAATCTCTTTTTGGATTGACCCAGGCAGCAGCAAAACAGTTTCTCCATTAAAATCAAGAAAGGCTATAATATCTCTCAGATTATTACTGTTTGTGTCCTCCTGTCCCAGTGACAACTATTAAGGTTAAATCTCCCCAGTGGGGTCATGGACTTTTTAGATGCTTTTACTCTTCCCAGGTCTATAAAACAAAGTTTTGGCTGGTGTTGGCCCTGTTATTTCACATAACAATATTTTTGTATTTCAGTTTGAAATGTAACTTAAAATGGTGATGTGAAATTTTGATTTAAATAGATTTAAGATGAGGACAAAGAATAAAGTGATTTAAATCTGGTGGCCTTCATTGAATGTACAATGAGGGAAAAGGGAGTTGTTATTTTAAAATCTTTAACTTCACCTTGTCCTTTTAGCTAGAATATTGTGATTGACAGAGACAGTAGAATGTGATTGACATGATCGGCATTTGCAGCAGCTTAAGTGGCAGCTGATGCTAGATGATTTTTTTCCCAAGGTTTCAACCAGTTTGTTTAAGGAAAATGTACTAGTACTTTGCTACTTTTTCTGGCATGTCAGGCTTTACAAAGAAGAGAAGACTCTGAAAAGTGCTTTTTAATGTTATTATTATTTTTTTTTAAACTAGATATTAAATAAAAAAGGCAAATGTCAATTTTGCCACTTAAATTGTTATTGTAAAAATCTATTTTTTAATGTGTAAATGTATTTTTCTTCTTTAGTACTGCAGCTAGCGAAGCACAAAAAGACCACAAAACCAGATTCAAGATGAGCGTGGGAGGCTAATGCTTGGCGGCCATAGATAAATATGTGCTCATCAAAAAACATTATTACATAAATATTTTATATATCATTGTACATTAACATAAACAAATGAAAAGACATATTATAGATATGCTTTCTAGCATAAAATCTATGAAACCATAGCTAGGTATAAAGAAGATCAAGGTTTGAAATACAACAGGCAAAGGGTTGGGTAATTCAACTCCCTGCTATACTTTTTAAGAAATAAAAAGAATATAGCTTTCACCCCTGAGACCTTGGCTACACAAATGATGTTCAGTTGCACTACTGCAGGATTGGGTACAATCAATTGCTACACTGTGAGATCATGTTGTGATGAATTGTGCATTATTTCACAAAGCTGCAATTGGGTGTTATTAATCATGGTGCTGTGCTTCGCTAGTGTAGGTGAGCTCTGAATCTACTCAGCAAAGCAGAAACACTGACAATTTTTCCATCAATTTATTACGAGCTAAAGGTACACGTGGGAGTGGCAATTCCCTACAAGTGCACAAAACATATTTTCCTACACCTGTTTTTGCTATCTGGAATAGCGGCCTTAAAGTAGAACTCTGGACAATGTTTAAAAAGTGCTGCCTAGAGTATAAAAGAGTTGAAGCCTTTTAGTCAGGGTTTTATTGCTGCCTGTGTGTTGATTAATGAGATTTCAGTTTATATCCTACAAATATGATAGGAAAGGAGTGGAAATTCCTAATAATGTACTATTCCAGAAATAATGAGGGCATAGTGACAAAAAGTGAGATTGGATCTACCCAACAGGAATACAAACAGCAATATATTAACCTAAAAGACATACTAACCAATCTGAACTCTATGAAAAAGCTTGAAATTGTGTTTTTGCTGGAGCGCTAGATAATTTACAGTTAATTAATGTACATTAACCTGCTCAGATCCGGGCCATTGCCAAATGACGGCAACAGCGCGGATCTGAAAAACCGGGACTACGTCCATTGACGTCGTCCCCTTTCCTCATTCCCAGCGCGCTCTCGTGAGCGCGCCTCGGGGAAAATCTGTGTTGGCCGTGTCCCTTGGACACAGCCAATCACAGATCGCTGTAAACAGCCAATCACAGCGGCCGTTTACAGCGCGATCGCCGCCTCCAATGAGAGATGATCTGAAAGGTAAACAATTGAGATCATCTCTCATTGCCGGCTCTCTCTCTCCTCACACAGAAACAGCGTGTGAGGAGAGAGAGATTCTGTGAGTAAAAAACAGCAAAGTGTGCCCAAAAAGTGCCCAACAGTGCCCACAGTGACACCAATATAGTGCCATCTGTGCCCACCTGTGCACATCAGTGCCCACTTGTGCCATCAGTGCATCATCAGTGCCCATCTGTGCCCATCAGTGCCCGTCTGTGCCCATCAGTGCCCGTCTGTGCCCATCAGTGCCCGTCTGTGCCCATCAGTGCCCGTCTGTGCAGTGCGCATCTGTGCAATCAGTGCGCATCTGTGCAATCAGTGCGCATCTGTGCCACCTCCTCAGTGCCCATCTGTGCCATCTCCTCAGTGCCCATCTGTGCCATCTCCTCAGTGCCCATCTGTGCCACCTCCTCAGTGCCCATCTGTACCAATCAGTGCCCATCTGTCGCTTCAGTGCACATCTGTGCTGCCTTATCAGTGCCCATCTGTGCTGCCTTATCAGTGCCCATCTGTGCCGCTTCATCAGTGCCCATCTGTGCCGCTTCATCAGTGCCCATCTGTGCCACCTCACCTGTGCCACATCAGTGCATATCTGTGCCCACCTGTGCCGCCTCATTAGTGTAAATCTGTGCACATCTGTGCTGCTTCCTCAGTGCTCATCTGCTGCCTCAGTGCCCATTTGTGCCGCCTCATCAGTGCCCATCAGTGCCCATCTGTGCCGCCTCATCAGTGCCTATCTGTGCGATCAGTGCCCACTTGTGCCGCCTCATCAGTGCACATCTGTGCCATCAATTAGTGCCACCTCATCAGTGCAGGCTTAGCACACAGCTGTGCAATCTCATAAACCACCAGCCGCCATGTCCAAAAAAAGCTTTTCCGCCGAGGAGGCATACCAAATTCTTTCTACGGCCGATGAGAGCAACGCGGAGCTCTCTTTTTCAGATTCCCTCTCCAATTCGGATTCTGACGTAAATTACGAGCCAGTCCTCAGTAGCGAAACACTTACAGACTCGGAGGAAGAAACTCGGCCCGCCAAACGAAGGCGTTCTAGTGAGGAGGCAGTGGCATCCGCCAGCACCGCAGTGGCATCCGCCAGCACCGCAGTGGCATCCGCCAGCATCGCAGTGGCATCCACTAGCACTGCAGTGCCATCCACTAGCACCGCAGTCCCTCGGCAAGAAAGGCCAAGTACCAGTGGGGTGTCACCCCAGCCCCAAAGGGTTAGGTCCCATGCCAGCCTTCCCTTTGCACTTCAGAACCCCTTGTGGCTTCCTCCCAATTCAGGAGAAGCTAGCGTTCCCCCTTTCACGGCCCAGCCAGGAGTCCAGGTGGATACAGGGAATTTCACCCCAATTAATTTTTTTAATTTAATTTTTACGGAGGACATGTTGGCATCAATTGTGGCCCAGTGCAACCTGTATGCACAGCAATTTATTTTGCAAAATCCCACATCATATTATGCCCGTCCCTATGAGTGGAGAGACCTGACAGTGGAGGAGTTCAAGGTTTTTTTGGGCCTCACATTGAATATGGGGCTCACTCAAAAAAACGAATTCCGTTCCTATTGGTCAACCCACCCCCTCCACCACATGCCGCTCTTCTCCGCGGTAATGCCCAGAACCAGGTATCTGATGATAATGAGGTTCCTACATTTTAGCGACAATACCCAGTGCCCTCCCCGAACTGATCCAAATTTTGACAGGCTTTACAAAATTCGCCCAATATTAAATTATTTTTCCGAAGTATTCCCCCAGCTGTTCACCCCGGACCAACAAATATGTGTAGATGAGTCCCTTGTGAAATTTAGCGGCAGGCTTAAAATTAAGCAATATATCCCCAGCAAAAGGGCCCGCTATGGGGTGAAGGTGTACAAACTATGTGACCGAGCCACAGGGTACACATATTCCTTCAAGGTGTACGAAGGGAAGGACACCCAGCTGCAGCCTCCTAATTGCCCGGACTACTTGGGAACCAGCGGGAAAGTTGTTTGGGACCTCATATACCCCCTACTCGACAAAGGATACCACCTGTATGTAGATAACTTCTACACTTCTCTGCCCCTGTTCCACAACCTTCATCGGAAGAAGACGCCAGCATGTGGCACCGTGAAAAAAAATCGGAAGGGCTTTCCTCAAAGTCTTGTTAATAAGAAGTTGAGAAAAGGAGAAACGGCATGTCTGCGTAACAAAGAGATTCTGGCAGTGAAGTGGAGGGACAGAAGGGATGTGTATATGTTGTCTTCCATCCACAACAACACCTATGTGGAAATCCCCAGAAGGAATGGCCCCATCCAGAAACCCACATGCATCCATCAATACAATTTGTTTATGGGGGGAGTCGACTTTAACGATCAAATGTTGGAACCATATCTTGCCTCAAGAAGGACATACCACTGGTACAAAAAAGTAGCGATTTATTTTTTTCAATTGGCCATATACAACTCCTATATCATTTACCGCAAATCCACCCAAAACCCCCAACGCTTCCTTGGCTACCTGGAGGAAATTTACATTGCCCTTATATTCCCGAACGGCCCACCAGTAAACATCCGATCAGATGTTGTTAGTCGACTCTCCGAGCGCCACTTTCCAGATAAACTCCCTCCCAGACCAACAGGCCAAAGACGCCAAAAAAGATGTAAGGTGTGTACCAGAGCAGGAGTCAGAAGAGACACATCTTATTATTGTGCAGAATGTCCTTCCGAACCAGGCCTCTGTATAGGTGAATGCTTCCGCCGTTACCATACTTCACTAAATTATTAGTGAAGTATGGTAACCGTAATCCTCAGTTCCTGCCTTCACACCCCTTATGCCACTGCCTGCTCTGTAACTGACCCTGGCTTGTTATTTGACCACGCTTCTGCCTGCCGATTTTGTACATACCGCTGCCTCATCTGGAACTGACCCTGGACTGTTTTTTCGACCATGCTTCTGCCTAACGATTCTGTACATACCTCTGCCTGATATGGAACTGACCCTGGACTGTTATTCGACCATGCTTCTGCCTAACGATTCTGTACATACCTTTGCCTGATCTGGAACTGACCTTGGACTGTTTGACCATGCCTCTTGCCTGCCTCTTGGACTGATCTTGTACCCTGCAACTGGACTAGTGGGATTCAACACAGGGGTCTCACATATGTGAGGGGCTCCAGAATAGTTTTTCTGGATGAAGAAAACAATTTTCTTTGTTTTCTCATTCCTAGATTAGGGTCTGGAGACTCGGAGGCTTCAAAGAGATTTGGGTGGGAGAAGCCTCTACCCCTGTCCCCATTCTGTCCTGAACGAGGCCCTACTTCTGCCTGCTGCCTGTAGGAGTTACTGCTGTCATGCCTCTGTTTGTCGCACTGACCACAGCACATGGACCTTGTTCCTGCCTACTACCAAGACCAATATTTTGGCACTGCTGACAATCTCTGCCTGCACTGACCCTGCACTGCACTGACCTATGGACAGTATCCCTGCCTGCTGCCTGTACTGACTATGGACAGTATTTCTGCCTGCTGCCTGAAAAATTGTGTTCGCTGTTGCTGACCAATTCCCTGCCTGCTGCCTGGACCAGTGCTATCCTCCTGGGGACAACTATACTACTGAAACCACAGGTAATCTTTTGTTTCTCTTTGCTCAGCATAATGTATTTTGGGGTGTAATTCTTGGTATATGCATGCTATGTGTCCCTGGAACACCTGATGGTGTTCCTTGCATGTTGTATCTCTGTATGTGGCCAGGCTGTGTAAAGGTCTCACACATGTGGTATTGCCATACTCAGAAGGAGTGCCACAATGTATTTTGGGGTGTCATTTTTGCTATGTAAATGCTATGTGTTGGAAATATCCTATAAACGGACAACTTTGTGTAAAAAAAATGCGTTTTCATTTTTTTTCCACATATTCCAAAAACTTCTGGAAAAAAATGAACCATTCAAAAGACTCATTATGCCTCATAGATTATATTTTGGGGTGTTAGCTTTCCAAAATGGGGTCATTTTGTGGGCGTTTCCATTGTCCTGGTGCTCCAGGGCCTTCAGAAGTGTAATAGGTGGGTGAGAAATGAGATGTGTAATTTATGCTCCTAGAACACCTGAAGGTGCTACTTCAATGTTAGGCCTCTGTATGTGGTCAGGCTGTGTAAAAGTCTCACACATGTGGTATCGTTTTACTCAGGAGGAGTAGCAGAATGTATTTCGGGGTGTTATTTTTGCTATGTAAATGCTATGTGTTGGAAATATCTTATAAACGGACAACTTTGTGTAAAAAAAAATGCGTTTTCATTTTTTTCCACATTTTCCAAAAACTTCTGGAAAAAAATGAACCGTTCAAAAGACTCATTATGCCTCATAGATTATACGTTGGGGTGTTAGCTTTCCAAAATGGGGTCATTTTGTGGGCGTTTCCATTGTCCTGGTGCTCCAGGACCTTCAAAAGTGTAATAGGTGGGTGAGAATCGAGATGTGTAATTTATGCTCCTAGAACACCTGAAGGTGCTACTTCAATGTTAGGCCTCTGTATGTGGTCAGGCTGTGTAAAAGTCTCACACATGTGGTATCGTTTTACTCAGGAGGAGTAGCAGAATGTATTTCGGGGTGTTATTTTTGCTATGTAAATGCTATGTGTTGGAAATATCTTATAAACGGACAACTTTGTGTAAAAAAAAATGCGTTTTCATTTTTTTCCACATTTTCCAAAAACTTCTGGAAAAAAATGAACCGTTCAAAAGACTCATTATGCCTCATAGATTATACGTTGGGGTGTTAGCTTTCCAAAATGGGGTCATTTTGTGGGCGTTTACATTGTCCTGGTGCTCCAGGACCTTCAAAAGTGTAATAGGTGGGTGAGAATCGAGATGTGTAATTTATGCTCCTAGAACACCTGAAGGTGCTACTTCAATGTTAGGCCTCTGTATGTGGTCAGGCTGTGTAAAAGTCTCACACATGTGGTATCGTTTTACTCAGGAGGAGTAGCAGAATGTATTTCGGGGTGTTATTTTTGCTATGTAAATGCTATGTGTTGGAAATATCTTATAAACGGACAACTTTGTGTAAAAAAAAATGCGTTTTAATTTTTTTCCACATTTTCCAAAAACTTCTGGAAAAAAATGAACCGTTCAAAAGACTCATTATGCCTCATAGATTATACGTTGGGGTGTTAGCTTTCCAAAATGGGGTCATTTTGTGGGCGTTTCCATTGTCCTGGTGCTCTAGGGCCTTCAAAAGTGTAATAGGTAGTCAATAAGTTAGATGGGTAATTTATGCTCCTTGAACACCTGATGATGCTCCCTGCATGTTGGGCCTCTGTATGTGGCCAGTTAGTGAAAAAGTCCCACACATGTGGTATTGTAATACTCAGGAGGAGTAGCCGAATGTATTTTGTGGTGTCATTTGTGGTATGGACATTCCATGTGAGAGAAATAAGCTATTACAATGACAATTTTCTGAAAAAAATATAAAAAATAAAAAAAAACCTTAATTTGCAAAGAATTGTGGGAAAAAAATGACAACTTCAAATAACTCACCATGCCTCTTACTAAATACCCTGGAATGTCTACTTTCCAAAAAGGGGTCATTTGGGGGGCATTTGTACTTTCCTGGCTTGTTATGGTCTCAAGAAAGGAGATGGGCCTCAGTACATCAGGTGTGATCAGATGTGATCATTTTTTTATGATTTGTACCATAGCTTGTAGACTCTATAAATTTCACACAGACCACATAATATCCACTAATTTGGGTTATTTTTACCAAAGATATGTAGCAGTATAAATTGTGGCCAACATTTATGAATAAAAGTTGCTAATTTGCAAAATTTTATCACAGAAACGAAGAAAAAAGCATTTTTTTTCAAAATTTTCGGTCTTTTTTCATTTATAGCGCAAAAATTAAAAAACCCAGAGGTGATCAAATACCACCAAATGAAAGCTCTATTTGTATGAAAAAAAGGACAAAAAAATTGTTTGGGTACAGTGTTGCATGACTGAGTAATTGTCATTCAAAATGTGAGAGCACTGAAAGCTGAAAATTGGTCTGGGCAGGAGGGGGGTTTAAGTGCCCAGTAAGCAAGTGGTTAAATTCATAATTAAAGCAAACTTGTAGCTGCATACATTTGCAAATATATATATGTGGAAACAAAGCATCAATGCAGGTTCTATTCAAAATATTGTTCTTACTCCAAACTATTGGAGTAGCTATGTACATTGAAACATTATACAATAATAACTAAACTAAAATTAAGAATTGCCAAGAAAATGGATGGGTGAATCGGTTCTAGTTGGATTTGCTAAGGGTTCAGTGAATTGAATTGTGCAGCGAATTCTATTGAAGTTTATGAGGGTGTATGCAGTCATTACATTTGGGCAATTTTTAGGGCTAATAGGTGAACTAATTTGCAAAAGAAGCAATAGGAAGCTGGGCACCAGTGTCAGGGTGAGGTCATCTAGAGCAGTGGTTCTCAACCCTGTCCTCAAGTACCCCCAACTTGCCATGTTTTGGGAATTTCTCTTAAAAAAATAGCTGTCCAAAATACCAAAAAAAAAAAGCCTTTGACTCTGATTTAAAGCACCTCTGCAAGATAAAGGAAAACCTGCAAACATGGCCTGTTAACGGTACTTGAGGACAGGGTTGAGAACTACTGATCTAGAGTAGGTGGCAGGCCAAATAATGGAGCATGTAATGGCAAGCTGAAATGTTTGTATTGGTTGTGAAACGCACTAAAATGGTGCCAATCGGTGTGGCACAACACAGTGAGCTCAAGAGTTTGTTGATACGCATTCTGTCCTGCAGTAAAATGTCTCTAGGTCAATAAAAGTAGAGAAGAGAATGCCGCTACGTCAGTCCTACGAGGACTAATTTGGCATCTGTGTCAGTGATATATATAGGGGAGGAGGGGAAGTGAGCTGGGAGGTTAGAGGCTTTTGAGTGCATTAATTAAACAAGCCTATTTCTAGACAGTCTGTCTCCATTAGCCATGTCTGCTGATCCAACCTTACTGTAAGACTAGACAGCCTCCCTGCAGCATTAACTCCATTCTGCCTGCCACTGGGAGAGAGTGCTTAGCTGGCTGACTGTCTCTTGGTTTGACCAGGAAAGACAGTAGTCTTCTCACCTGGCAAGGTTCAGATGCTTTGGCAAAGAAAATGGGCAGGCTTTTGAAAGGTGCAGTTCAGGAGTGTTACAGTGCGGAATGACTGTGTTGGAGTCTGTGCTGTAACAGCAAGTTAGGCACCCATACTGAGATTGAAGTGTGTTCCCAGTGGGTACCTTTCTCTCGTCTGTTCACAGTAGGCTAAAATTTTAGGGAGGAAAGAGAAAAATATTTTTTCAAGCAGCAATTAAGGCAAGCTTCCAGTGCACCCCTTTCTATCACACAACAATGTGCCCAGGATACATGCCCCTTCTGCTGCACACTGCCATAGGGAATACATTCGTTTCAATGCAAAAATTAAAAACAAAATGCCATACGAGGAGAGAGACTTTTTGTGCAGCTTCAAGGGCAGCATTTAAAATACACAAATCATTTAAATAACAAGCTTGGAGTTGCCTTAAAGCTGTATGTGGTGTTATGGAACTGTTCAATTTTTTTCAGACAGTATCAGCGACAGAAAACACTGTCTGCACATATTTGGCTGTGGAATGGATTTTTTTTGTTTACAATTAGCTTGACTTACAGCAGCAGCCAGATCTGATTCATTTAAGAATGAAAAAAAGCCTTTTTTTCAGGCAGTTTTAGCAGTGACACTTGCTTTTTAATCAAGTTGTAAGAGGCCTGTTTTGACTGGGAGATTGAAATTGGCCAGTAGTTTGCTTACGCTGTCCCTGTTCTTTCCGATGCAGAACTGTCCTGCTGCTGGTCATTTTTCATCTAACTTTCATTAAGAATTAGGATAGTTCATATGATAAAGCAGTGTAAAATTGGCCAGCAACAGAACATTTTTAACCACCTCAACTCCATAAGGTTTTACCCCCTTCATGACCAAGCCAATTTTTGCTAATCAGCACTGCGCTAGTAATTGCGCTGTCATGCAACTGCAACACTGTACACAAACAAAATGTATATCATTTTTTTACACAAATAGAGCTTTCTTTTGGTAGTATTCAATCACCAGTGTTTTATTTTTTTTTTTTATTTAAATGAAGAAAGACCAACATTTTTGAAAACAAGAAAAACAATATTTTTACTTTCTACTATAAAACATATCCAATAAAATGTTTAAAAAAATCTAATTTCTTCATACATTTTGGCCAAACTGTATTCTGCTATACAAAAAAAATCCCAAAAAGCGTATATTGATTGGTTTACGTGAAAGTTATAGTATCTACAAACCTTTATATATATATATATATATATATTTATGGTCGGAGCCCTATGTCCGATATGGACATAGATAACACTTATAATAAAGATAAGACTTACCATCGGAAATAGACCTGGAAGTGTGGACTTACCATATGAAATGGACCTGAAAGTGTGCCTTGGTCTAATGGCCGGTATGCCAAAATAAGGGGGCATACCCTGGTTTTAAGAAATGATTATTCTGTAGAGAGAAATGAGAT
Source organism: Lithobates septentrionalis (assembly GCA_037952835.1). Classification (NCBI taxonomy): domain Eukaryota; kingdom Metazoa; phylum Chordata; class Amphibia; order Anura; family Ranidae; genus Lithobates; species Lithobates septentrionalis. Next base: position 4,491,777 of record JBBDGP010000108.1, read on the forward strand.
GAAATGAATGAAATGAAATGAATGCCTTGAAATGGGGATGGGAGGGTGGGTATCGCGCACAGGAAACCGACAAGCACCACAGGTGAGCGGGCTGCTTAAATACCCACCGGGCTCCTCCCATAAATTCAGGCCACCATACTGGCCTTCCTACTTATGGTCGGAGCCCTATGTCCGATATGGACATAGATAACACTTATAATAAAGATAAGACTTACCATCGGAAATAGACCTGGAAGTGTGGACTTACCATATGAAATGGACCTGAAAGTGTGCCTTGGTCTAATGGCCGGTATGCCAAAATAAGGGGGCAAAAACATTCAGGTAGGGGTATAATATATAATTGGTTTTCAGGTATTCATTGAGCCAATTTGGAGAATGCCTGTGCCATCTCTACTTGAGGATTGGGTATATACCGGGCGACGCAGGCTGATTTCCATCTGCCTAGTCTTTTGATGATGTGGTCTGGAACCCCCTGGCGGGTTGCTGCGGAGGCTGCTCCGATGCGGAAGGAGTGTCCGGAGTACTGACTGGGTTTAAGGTGAAGATTGCGGAGAAGTATCCTTATGTGTTTTACAAAGTGACATGCGTTTAAGGGTTTAACTGGGAATGGTAGAAGAGGACTGGTGTCCGATTGTTCAGGCAGGAGTGAGAGGAGACGGTTAAGTACGGTGACTGGACACCAGCTGTTATTGGTTCTGTAGAGGTGAATGTCCACTCCAGAGCCTGTTTCCTGGGTTTAAGAAACCTCGAGGTGAAGGATGAAATGGTCTTGGTGGCGAAGCAAGTGCCGTCTGCGTAATACTTGGTCTGTGGGGTGGTTATAGGTGAACCCGTAGTAAGCCAACTATATGGCTGCTTGTAGGACCGTGCTGGGCAGCAGACCGAATGGCGAAGTAGCCAGAATAGTCGACATATCCCTGAAGATGGGCCCCGTAATGGGTAAGCGCTTAGTACTGATCACTGGTTGTTGTTTCTGGATGCCCCTTAGGATGGCTCGTATAGCGTGTGATGAGAACAGTGAAGATTTTGTGGGGTCTTCCAGGGTCACGAAATGTTGTATGCCGGCTAGGTGTAGCCGAATGGTATTGTAAGATAAAGCCAGCTGAGTGTGGCAGTATGAAATGAAGGCCAGTACCTGTTTGACATCTATTGGTCCTTTACGGCAGGATGTGAGAAATTTATTGAACGCCTTTCAAGCTGTCTGGTAGGCTTTGAGTGTGTTATGAGAGAGTGAGTGATTGATGAGCTGCGTTGCTCCTTGTAAATGTTAGACTAGTCCAGGGTCAGTTGTGACCAGGCAGGGATAGGGGCCGACACTGGATCGGCTCCGGGAACCTGTTTGAAAAGGAGGTGTAGTTAGAACGTGGCAGTGCGTCAGCAGCTAAATTGTGTCTGCCTGGAATAAATGCACAGTGTATGTTAAACTGATGCTGTAAGAACAGTTGTACCAATCTGCGCAGGAAGGACATGACTGCTGGGGAATTGGACCTGCCTTTGTTGATGTCTGCCGTGGCCTGATTGTCGGTGGTGAAGACTACGGTTTGCCCTGTCCAAGGGTGACCCCAGAGTTGTGCAGCTGCCACCATGGGATAGAGTTCGAGGAGGGAAGATGTTTTGAATAAAGCCGGGTATCAACAGTATCTGTTGAGGCCAGGGTCCTGAAAACCAATGATGGCCAAAAATTGCAGCAAAACCTGTGGTGGCTGCAGCGTCTGTCACCACCTGGGGTGACAGGGCTGAAACCATGGGTATAATTAGGGATATGCCATTCCGGGAGGACGGAATTCGTCCCACATAGATAGGTCCGCTATTGCTGCGGAGTCTAGATTTAAGATCTGATCGGGGTCTTGTGTTTCTGGCAGGAATCTCAGCAGGCGTGACACGAAGGTGCGGCCTTGTGGAATAATTCGTATGGCGAAATTCAGCATTGCCAGGAGAGATTGCAACTGCTTCTTGGTACACCCCTTGGTGTGGGTGAATTTGTGAAGGACCGCCTTAATGCGGGTTAGTTTGTCGAGGGGGAGACTGGCTTGCATAGCGCAGGTGTCTAAGTTGGCCCCGAGAAAGGTGATGTTATGTGCTGGGCCTTCTACTTTGTGCTCGGTGATGGGAAGATTGGGTTTTCCGAATATCGCTCTGAGTTTGTCGAGGTCTCCTGGGGGCTTGCTGGGAGGTTCTATTAGTAGGAAGTCGTCCAGGTAATGGATGACTTTTGTCACTGAGCCTTGTGTAACAGTATCCAAGCAAGAGACTGAGCGAATGTGTCGAAGAGCCAAGGGCTGCTCTTCGAACCGAACGTCAGTTTTGTGGCCAAATAATATGCCTCCTTCCACTTGATGCCATGCCAGCACCAAAGGGATGGATGGATAGGCAGGAGCTTAAAGGCATCCGAGATGTCGGTTTTGGAAAGCCAGGCACCTGTACCTGCTTTGATGACTGCTTGTATCGGCATGTCTACGGAGGAATATTTTAGGGAGAATTCTTCGGAGGGAATCAGGGAATTGAGACTGGGGATGTGGGAAGAATGAGGCGCAGACAGGTGGTACCCCAAACGTAATTTATTTGTGAATTTGCCCTTGACAAGCCCCAAATAGGGCTGACTCTCCAAGTGCTGAAAGGGGGCTGAGTGAAAGGCCTATAACGTACTCTTGGTCTAGTTCTGTTTGTAAGAGCCGATCTATGGTTTGTTCGTCGATGGCTGCTGAACGAATATTCCCACATTCGTACGTACTGTGAGGTAGTGAAATGAGGCCTGTGTGAAAGCCGACAGAGGGGCCGTGAAGTCTTCGCTGCCGGCCTGTGACATGATTTGATCTGATGAGAATATCCTGTTTTTGAGCTCGTATATTTTTTTTTTTTTTTTTTTGTGAGAACGAAATGATTCGAAATGTTTGCCTTGATGTTTGAAATGACTGAACTGCATGACAAAGGTCCGGCCTGGTCGTGTCGTGACTGATGCGACCGTGAACCGGGCTCTGGAGCATGTACTGAAATGAGGCAACAGAAGAAACATTGGTGCACACCGGGACGAATCGGTGCTTGTTTGATGCATCTGGATTCGAATCGGAGCGCAGCATGAAATGAAATGAGAGAAATGTTTACCTTGACCGAGGCTTGAATTGGTTGTGCCGTGTTTTGCGACTGGCAACCGACCGAGCTCTGGTATAGGTATGGATTTTTTTTTTTTTTTGAGGAAAATGAAAAGGTGACAATTCGTGAAGGGATTGCTAAGTAACTTGAAGCAATGATTTGTATGATGCTTGCAATCTTGTGACAATGAAATGATTCGAAATGTTTGCTTTGATTGTGAAATGAATGAACTGCATGACAGAGGTGCGGCCTGGTCGTGTCACGATTTGTTCGACCGTGAACCGGGCTCTGGAGCATGTATTGAAATGGGGCAACTGAAAATATTGGTGCTCCTGGGACGAATCGGTGCTTGTTTGATGCATCTGGATTCGAATAGGAGTGCAGTATTAAATGAAATGAGAGAAATGATTGTTTTGACCGCGGCTCGAATTGGTTGTGCCGTGTTAGCGACTGGCAACTAACCGAGCTCTGGTATAGGTATGAAATGCGATCGGAACCAGTGATGCATGCCGTGACGAATCGGTGCACCTCAGATGCGACTGGTTTCGAAACGGTGATGCGTTGTGGGAGTGAAATGGTAGAAATTGCATGACAGAGATGTGGATCAATCCCCCGATGTCTGCGATTAGCTATGATCTGGACTCTGGAGCATGTGTCAGAAATGTGGCCAATCCTGGGCACGCCGAGACGAATCGGTGCATTTTCATGCGACTGATTTCATGTCGGAATGTGATACGTGAAAATGAAATGATAACCATGACAGAGGTACAAATGACTGATAACGTAACTCTGGAGCATGTATAGAAATGAGGCCAATCCTGGGGCACGCCGAGATGAATCGGTGCATTTCATGCGACTGAATTCATGTCGGAACGTGATACATGGAAATGAAATGATAACCATGACAGAGGTACGAATGACTGATAAAACGTAACTCTGGAGCATGTATAGAAATGAGGCCAATCCTGGGGCACGCCGAGACGAATCGGTGCATTTTTCATGCGACTGAATTCATGTCGGGACGTGATACATGGAAATGAAATGATAACCATGACAGAGGTACAAATGACTGATAAAACGTAACTCTGGAGCATGTATAGAAATGAGGCCAATCCTGGGGCACGCCGAGACGAATCGGTGCATTTTTCATGCGACTGAATTCATGTCGGGACGTGATACATGGAAATGAAATGATGACCATGACAGAGGTACAATTGACTGACAATAACGTAACTCTGGAGCATGTATAGAAATGAGGCCGTAATAACTGGGGCACACCGGAACGAATCGGCGCATCTTTGGTGCGACTGGATTCGAATCGGAGCGCGGTAGGTGACTGAAATGAGAAATGATTTGAAAATGTCAGAAATGAGTTTAGAAATGTTTTCAGAAATGAGAAATGATTTGAAATGTCCGAAATGAGTTCAGAAATGTTTTCAGAAATGAGAAATGATTTGAAATGTCCGTAATAAGTTTAGAAATGTCTCAGAAATGAGAAATGATTGGTATCGAACTAACTTGATTTGATAATTTACAAAATTGCGACTGGCTATGGCTGTCTACTGATACCGACATGCTAGAAATGAAGCGACGTCAGCGTCGCTGTGCTATCGAATTTGTAACATATCGAAAGTACGAGCGATATACATTGCAGTTTGTGAGATGCGGGTGAAACGAAATTTGAACTCACGGTTTAGTGACATGATATGAAAAACGAAAAGTCCGACGGGACCTTACCTGCGACAGCCAAGCCAGACGCGTGGTACAAACTATAAACGAAAACGCGGATTTCGAAAGTTTTGAGTACGGAGTATCGAATACGGGAACTTGCGAGGCAAGAACTTGCGGACGCTGGTATATCGAATAGTCGGCTTAGTGACGTATATCGCGCACAGGAAACCGACAAGCACCACAGGTGAGCGGGCTGCTTAAATACCCACCGGGCTCCTCCCATAAATTCAGGCCACCATACTGGCCTTCCTACATATATATATATATATATATATATATATATATATATATATATATACATACATATACAGTGGGGACGGAAAGTATTCAGACCCCCTTAAATTTTTCACTCTTTGTTATATTGCAGCCATTTGCTAAAATCATTTAAGTTCATTTTTTTCCTCATTAATGTACATACAGCACCCCATATTGACAGAAAAACACAGAATTGTTGACATTTTTGCAGATTTATTTAAAAAGAAAAACTGAAATATCACATGGTCCTAAGTATTCAGACCCTTTGCTGTGACACTCATATATTTAACTCAGGTGCTGTCCATTTCTTCTGATCATCCTTGAGATTCTACACTTCCATTTGAGTCCAGCTGTGTTTGATTATACTGATTTGACTTGATTAGGAAAGCCACACACCTGTCTTTATAAGACCTTACAGCTCACAGTGCATGTCAGAGAAAATGAGAATCATGAGGTCAAAGGAACTGCCTGAAGAGCTCAGAGACAGAATTGTGGCAAGGCACAGATCTGGCCAAGGTTACAAAAAAATTTCTGCTACACTTAAGGTTCCTAAGTGCACAGTGGCCTCCATAATCCTTAAATGGAAGACGTTTGGGACTACCAGAACCCTTCCTAGAGCTGGCCGTCTGGCCAAATTGAGCTATCTGGGGAGAAGAGCCTTGGTGAGAGAGGTAAAGAAGAACCCAAAGATAACTGTGGCTGAGCTCCAGAGATGCATGGAGTTTGCTAAAAAAGCACCTGAAGGACTCCAAGATGGTGAGAAATAAGATTCTTTGGTCTGATGAGACCAAGATAGAACTTTTTGGCCTTAATTCTAAGCGGTATGTGTGGAGAAAACCAGGCACTGCTCATCACCTGTCCAATACATTCCCAACAGTAAAGCATGGTGGTGGCAGCATCATGCTGTGGGGGTGCTTTTCAGCTGCAGGGACAGGACGACTGGTTGCAATCGAGGGAAAGATGAATGCGGCCAAGTACAGGGATATCCTGGACGAAAACCTTCTCCAGAGTGCTCAGGACCTCAGACAGGGCCGAAGGTTTACCTTCCAACAAGACAATGACCCTAAGCACACAGCTAAAATAATGAAGGAGTGGCTTTACAACAACTCCATGACTGTTCTTGAATGGCCCAGCCAGAGCCCTGACTTAAACCCAATTGAGCATCTCTGGAGAGACCTAAAAATGGCTGTGCACCAACGTTTCCAAAAAGACTCATGGCTGTATAGATCAAAAGGGTGCTTCTACTAAATACTGAGCAAAGGGTCTGAATACTTAGGACCATGTGATATTTCAGTTTTTCTTTTTTAATAAATCTGCAAAAATGTCAACAATTCTATGTTTTTCTGTCAATATGGGGTGCTGTGTGTACATTAATGAGGAAAAAATGAACTTAAATGATTTTAGCAAATGGCTGCAATATAACAAAGAGTGAAAAATTTAAGGGGGTCTGAATACTTTCCGTCCCCACTGTATGTATATATATATATATATATATATATATATATATATATATATATATATATACTGGAATTTTTTTTTCATATTACTAAAAGCAGTGATCGGCGACTTATAGTGGGGCTGCGATAGTGCTCTAGCACTCTGCAAGTGCTCCAACATTTTTCACGCAAGTTTTTAGTGTTCTTTTATACCTATATACTGAATAAACTCCTAAACTGTTTAACCACTTCAGCCCCGGACCATTTGGCTGGCAAAAGACCAGAGCACTTTTTGCGATTCAGCACTGCGTCGCTTTAACTGACAATTGCGCGGTCGTGGGACGTGGCTCCTAAATAAAATTGACGTGAAAATAGAGCTTTCTTTTGGTGGTATTTGATCACCTCTGCGTTTTTTATTCTTGGCGCTACAAACATAAAAATAGCAACAATTTTGAAAAAAAACGCATTATTTTTTACTTTTTGCTATAATAAATATCCCCAAAAAATCTATAAAAAAAATGATTTTTTTCCTCCGTTTAGGCCAATATGTATTCTTCTAAATATTTTTGGTAAAAAGAATCGCAAGCGTTTATTGATTGGTTTGCGCAAAAGTTATAGCGTCTACAAAATAGGGGGTAGTTTTATGGCATTTTTATTATTAATTTTTTTTTTACTAGTTATGGTGGCGATCTGCGATTTTTATTGTGACTGCGACATTATGGCGGACACATCAGACATTTTTGACACTATTTTGGGACCATTGTCATTTGTACAGCGATCAATGCTATAAAAATGCATTCATTACTGTGTAAATGACACTGGCAACGAAGGGGTTAACCACTAGGGGGGTGTGGAAGGGGTTAAGTGTGTCCTAGGAAGTAATTCTAACTGTTAGAGGGTGTGGCTTACTGTGAAACGTCACTGATCTCTGCTCCCGATGAGAGGGAGCAGATGATCGGTGTTGTGTCACTAGGCAGAACAGGGTGATGAGACCCGATCGTGGGACACCGGCGGACATCGAGTCCGCGGGTCCCGCGGGCAGGGTCATGGAGACCGCGGCGGGCACGCGCACCCGCTAGTATATATACGTTGCTTTGCCTGCCCGTGCCATTCTGCCGATGTAAATGTGCGTGAAGCAGTTGGCAAGCGGTTAAAGGATTGGCTTGGTGCTTCTCTCCCCTCCTTTTGCTTTCCTTTTGTTGATAGTGCGGCCGGCACTGGCTAACTAACTGACATGGGGGGAGACTAACTAACTGACACTGACATCACTAGTGACACTATTACAGTGATCAGTGCTAATACTATACACTGTCTCTGTACTAATGACGCTGTCTGGGAAGGGGTTAATATCTATGCCAATCAAGGGGTTAAATAACAATGTGTAATGTGTAAAAAATATATATAAAACACAAAGCGCTGTGATGCTAAATAGCTGATAATTACACATAAAACCAAGTGAGGCTGCTATCAAAAGAGAGTGTTTTCAGAGTCACTTAAAAAGAATAAATAATGATATTTGAAGTGCTTCACAATGTGCATGAAAATGAATATATAAGAATAAATATAAATATAAATAGTCAAATAAATCCAGCGGTGAGTAAAAATTCCTAAAAAATTCAGCAATCAAAATAGTGTAAAATTATAAAAAATTAGTGACACCAAATGTGTAAAAAATTCACATAAAAAATCCACATAAAAATAAATATATAGGGATGTATTCAGAAGGTTCAATTGTACAGGTGTAGAATCCTGATTGGTATAGAGCTTTTGATCACTAGCAAAGCTGTTTAAAAACACTTGCTTAATTAAGGTGCTCATTGATAGTACCAATGTGTTTTTTGCTTCTATTCACAACCAATGTGAGAATCATAAACAGGCAGATAAGAGAAAAAACCAATCATTGTGCAATAGTTAGGATACCAAGGTACACAGGCAAACTTCAATCCACTCACGTGTGCCTTATAATGATAAGGCATATGCAGGTTTTACTATAGCAGTCAGCCGCCTTAGACAGGAGCAGATTCACTGCAGTACACTGTGTGAAACTGCTGATCTGCACAGAGCTTCCTTGGCTCCTCCCACGCGTTACATCACAGTCACGTGACTTTTTCAAGGATCCATAAAAGACCTTGAAAAAGTCACGTGACTGTTTCACACAGTGTACTGCAGTGAATCTGCTCCTGTCTAAGGCGGCTGACTGCTATAGTAAAACCTGCATATGCCTTATCATTATAAGGCACACGTGAGTGGATTGAAGTTTGCCTGTGTACCTTGGTATCCTAACTATTGCACAATGATTGGTTTTTTCTCTTATCTGCCTGTTTATGATTCTCACATTGGTTGTGAATAGAAGCAAAAAACACATTGGTACTATCAATGAGCACCTTAATTAAGCAAGTGTTTTTAAACAGCTTTGCTAGTGATCAAAAGCTCTATACCAATCAGGATTCTACACCTGTACAATTGAACCTTCTGAATACATCCCTATATATTTATTTTTATGTGGATTTTTTATGTGAATTTTTTACACATTTGGTGTCACTAATTTTTTATAATTTTACACTATTTTGATTGCTGGATTTTTTTAGGAATTTTTACTCACCGCTGGATTTATTTGACTATTTATATTTATATTTATTCTTATATATTCATTTTCATGCACATTGTGAAGCACTTCAAATATCATTATTTAATGTGTAATGTGTGTCTTATGATTTTTACTAAAGATATATTTTTTCTTATCCCTGCAAAGCAGAGAGAACAGAGAGATCATACCCTCTGTACAGAGCCCTGTGTTGATTGTCAACACAGGGCTCTCGGCTGTGATTGGCCAATCAGCAGGTCCTGGCCATGAATCAAACAAGAACAAAGAAAAATTCCCAGCTTAACTTACCAACCAGCCTGCAACAAACTGAATTGTCCTGTGTAACAGTTCACAATAAAAGCAGGGGTTTAGTTTGCACACATTTGCAAACACAGGGATGCACTGTACACCCAGTAAATAGCACAATGGCACCAAAGGTTTACCAAATAACCAACAGTACAACAGTGCTGTTAAGGCCAGTTATTGGTTGGCACAGTTGTTGTTTGTTTGTACTGTTGGTTATTTGGTGAGGGGGGCACACTGGACACTTTTGCTGCCATTGTGCTATTTTCTGTATGTACAGTGTGCCCCAGCTCGAAAAACATACAGCTTAAAAAACAGAAAAAAGGCAGGTGCATGGGCGGAGCCTAGCGGAGCAGACATGCATTGTTAGAGCTCCACACCGCTGAGGAGAGAAGAGAAGGACAAAGCGGAGCCTGCAGGCTCAAAAGGTATCCATTTGAACCTTTTTGCCCCAGGGAACAAACTGTGAAAGTTTGGGCAGGAAATATGGTACTGGGAGGAAGCCGTGGCAGAAATAAAAATCACCTCACAAAGAGCTCACAGGCACTCACTGCAACTAAAGCAGCTCCATTTCACCTCACAATATACAGCATCAGGGCGCTCTCACAGACAGAAAATGTCACAGCAAGACTCTCCATTTGAGTCAGATACAGAACAAATCCTCTCACAAACTTCTCCACAAGCCTCCTCAGCATCCCCAGTAATATTATTACAATTTGAAAAGATGCTTCATAAGGCTTTAAAACAAACCTCAGACCAAATAACAAACAGCCTAACCAAAGAAATAAGAGAGCTGGGAAACCGCACCGCAGCCTTAGAAATAAAAATGGATGAAATTGAAATTACAACCCAAGAAAATATAACAGAATTGGAACAATTAAAAGAAGAGAATTTAATACTTCAAACTAAGCTCGAAGATTACGAAAATAGAGCCAGACGTTCAAACTTGCGCATAAGGGGAATACCTGAAACTGTGACAGACCTGCAATCTACTATTACTGCTCTATTACAAGAACTAAAGCCAGATATCCCTATTGAACATTTAGAACTGGACAGAGTACACAGAGCCCTCACAGCCAAAAAGAAAGATGGACCCCCACGTGATATAATCACAAAATTTCATTATTACAGAACGAAAGAACAAATACTAATTGCTGCAAGAGAAAAAAAGGAACTTAATTTTCAAGGACACAATTATCAAATTTTTGCTGACCTATCCCAACTTACTATTACTAAAAGACGATCCATGAAACCCCAACTAATGGAACTGCAACGCCACAACATTATGTATCAATGGGGCTTCCCCTTTTCAGTCAGATTTAACTACCAAGGTACAATTTACAGAAGCAGATCAGCAGATGAACTACAACAAACCCTTTTAAAATTAAATCTGACAGAACCCACAAGCAGCAACTCTCCCACACGCAGAAGAATGGCATCATCTTCACCTTCAGGCAGCACCCAGAAAATTCCAGAACAAAATGGGAATCATCATTCTCACAAAATAGGCCGTTATGCCACATCATCCATGGACCAAGAAGATTCAATGGACTGACATCCTAATTCCTGATATCTCTTCATTTATTATACTAAGAGATGGTTCTCTATAAAAAACCTGTATTTATAACTGAATGTAACTGCATTCTGATAGTCACACACTGTGTGGGATCATGTTACATTCCAGTTATATTTGTTATTACTTCTGATTCATATAGCCTTAGAATATATAAGTGAAATAAGGAAATTCTTGTTCAGTTATATATTTTCAGGTAATAACAATAGATTTATTACTTTTTAGGACAAATATGTTCAATAATCCAGAAGTAATGGAAGCTTTTTCTTTCTTTTCTTAAAACAAATATATTATTACCTAACTAGTTCCTAGAACTATGTTTTTGTTTATTCTAATCTGTAGCAATACAACCTCAATTTTATGAGTTAACATATCTAAACAGTTACATATGAATAAAATATGTAATTGTTTACTCTAAAAGTGTTAAAATCCCAAAATAATTCAAACTATCTTCATCAATACCAAAGTTATTAACAGTACCTTTCTAACTGAATTATTTAGCCTAGGGCAAGACTAACCATATACAACCACCCTGGAATAAATAATTTCAACAAAAACTATATTCTGCACTCCAATTAATGAATCATCATTTTGATGTCTTTTGACATAGCACTTCTCTCCTGTAAGCGGAAGATCCGTGTACCCCCATTAGCCCTCCTCATTCTCCCAACCATATTATGTGGGAGTGTGACGAAGGCACTTATTCCCCTGAGAGAGATATTTATACTCTTTCACGGGTAAATTGTGATTACTTGCAAAAAATAATTTATACAATGTATCATCTAATCTCATATGTATTTTGTTTACTCTTTACTCCAGAATTCACTGGTTTCTTTTCTATCTTTTCATCTCTTCAGTCCACACAGGTTGATCTGCGCAGTCAGCTCTGCATAACAAAAATTAAGTCAAAACTATTTGATCTGTTGCCATGGCACCACTGAATATACTTTCCCTGAATGTTCAGGGAATAAATGTCCCTCAAAAAAGGACCAAAGCCTTCCGTACTTTCCATAACAAGAAGGCTCACATAGTATGCCTCCAAGAAACACACTTCACCAAAGATTCTACTCCAAAATATATTTCTCCTTTTTATCAACAAATTTACACGGCTTCTGCCTGTACCAAACAAAGGGGAACTCTAATTGCATTTCACCGATCGACACCATTCACCTTATCATCAGAAATTAAAGACCCAGAAGGTAGATACCTGATACTCATGGGTTATATAATGGATACAGCAATCATGGTGATTTCCTACTACGCTCCTAACAAACAACCTACACCATTCCTCTCACATATATTACAAGTGAGTAATAAACACAAAATAGGAACAGTGATAATGTGCGGGGATTCAAACCAGGTCCTCCTCCCATTTCTAGATAAATCACCTTTTACACCATCCAAAATAACCTCTAGATTACCTTTTTCTCAACTTCTTTCCAAATACAATCTGGTAGATTCGTGGAGAGAAAGTAACCCAATGAAAAAGAAATTCACTTATTTCTCGCACCCTCATCAAACCTTCACCAGAATAGATCATATTTTTCTAACAATAGGAATGATACCAGAAATTATTGCATCAGATATAATTCCGATTCCGTGGTCTGACCATAATGCAGTATACACTACTATAGCCTCAGCCATACCAAAAGCGCATGACCCAACGTGGTACTTACCGGACATAATGCTCAAACACCCACTACATCAGATGGCCATTGAACAAGCTTTAAAGGAATACATATCAATTAATAATACAACAGACATTTCCCCAATAACACTGTGGGAAGCTCATAAGCCTGTCTTGCGTGGTACAATACAAAGACAAATGGCACTATTTAAACGGGAACGCAAAAATCTAGCAAAAAAACTAGAACTCAATTTTAATGCAGCCTACATATCATTCCAAGATAATCCATCTCAGAGTACAAAATCTCATCTGGAAAAATCTAGATTGGAATACGATCTATTTCTCACTGAGTCAGTTGATAAATCCCTCAAACGCTCCAAACACAATTTCTACATGAATACAAACAAACCAGGTACATATTTGGCTCGGGCATTAAATTCAACTAACAAATCTTTCAAACCAATACGTTTGAAATTATCAAAAAATGTTTATACTTGTAATCCAGTTAAAATAGTCCATAAATTTCACTCACATCTCGCAACTTTATACAAGACAAACAATGAATTTAATCCTACAGAGGCTGAATCCTTCTTCTCAAAAATAACCTTACCTGAGTTGCCTCAGAATCAAAAAAACTGTTTGGATGAGCCTATAACTATAGATGAAGTTACTAACGCCATAAAAGACCTAAAACTTAACAAAAGACCAGGCCCAGACGGCTACTCGGCTTTATACTATAAAACATTCTCAGAAATACTCTCTCCCATTCTCACTGAAACTTTTAACAAACTTCTAGAAGGACATTCTTTTCGGCAAGAAACACTAATGGCAATTGTTTGTATGATCCCAAAACCCCTTTCTGATGATACTTCCTGTGTGAATTATCGGCCTATCTCTCTATTAAATCTTGATATTAAATTATTAGCAAAAATAATAGCAAAACGCCTCAATAGCATTATAGGAAAATTAATACATAGGGATCAAGTAGGCTTCATGCCAAATAGACAGGCAGGCGATAATATACGCAGGGCAGTGTTATTGGCACATATTGCTAAAAAACGGAAAATCCCTTTATGTTTTCTATCTCTCGATATTAAGAGGGCATTTGACACAGTATCCTGGCAATATATGCAATATTCATTACAAAAATGGGGTTTTGGACCCCACTTTTTAACATGGATCAAAGCATTATATAATAAACCCAAAGCCTATATAAAATATGCTGGATACAAATGTGATGCCTTTAATATCGAAAGAGGTACCCGACAGGGTTGCCCATTATCTCCCTTATTATTTGCCCTTATACTCGAACCCATGGCCCAATACATCAGAACAAACCAAACTATAACTGGCATTGAAGTAGGAGGTATTACACACAAATTATGTATATTTGCAGACGATATATTACTTTTTCTATCATCACCACAGGTCTCTGGTCCTAACTTAATACCAGCTCTTGATGGATTTGCAGCCCTATCCGGCCTTATGATTAATCCTAAGAAATGCCTAGTGCTTAATATTTTGCTCACAAACATGGAATTGATACTGGCTAGGGCTGCACTCCCATTCACATGGGCAGAAAAATCAATCCCATTTCTTGGAATTCATTTAACAGCATCTCATTCTGACTTATTCTCAACCAATTATCCTCCTGTATTAAGACAGATCACAAATCTAATAAAACAATGGTCGCAACTTCTTTTATCCTGGATAGGGAAGATTAATGCAATCAAAATGACTATTCTACCCAAATTGCTTTATCTATTCAGAGTCCTCCCTATTCCAATTCCTTCCTATTTTTTGAGAATAGTACAAAAAAGAGCAACTTCGTTTATATGGGGCTCTTCTAAACCACGTATACCTATACACACACTACATCTTCCCAAAAATAAAGGAGGCCTGGGATACCCTAATTTTACTAACTACTACAGAGCAGCACATTTGGCCAGTCTGTCCAAATACCATGAAAAACAGGAAATCCCATTATGGGTATTTATAGAGGCTTCAGAAAATGACCCTCTTTTAATATCAAACTTGTTATGGCTTGATCCTAAAGACCGCTTTAAAATTCATAATCCCATAACTAAACACTTCTTATCTCTCTGGGATAAACTAAAAACCAAATATCAGTTACAATCTCCACACAATCCTCTCCTTTCTTTTATCAGAAATCCGGCCTTTTATCCGGCATGGATCTACCCAAATTCTTTTAAAGCTTGGACAACATCAGGCATTCAGACACTAAATGACTTCATAGCATCTAAATCATTCCTTTCATTCCCATCGCTTAGAGAAAAATATGATCTACCAAACTCTGAGATATTTAGATATCTCCAAATCAAAAATTTCTATACACCATTCCTAAAGGGGGATACACCATTATCCCAATTATCCATTTTTGAATCAATCTGTACAAAAGATCCATTTGCTAAAGGTACAATTTCATCACTTTATAATCAATTATATGGAGTAGTAAATCTTAATAGACCCTCTTACGTTCAGAGGTGGGAGGAGGACCTGGGACGAACTTTAGAAGACACGGACTGGTCTAACATATGGCTCACAGCTAAGTCATCTTCACCCAACATCTTAGCACTGGAGACAAATTATAAAGTCCTAACTCGCTGGTACCTTGTACCTGCTAGAGTGGCAAAATATTCACCTAATACCTCAGCTCTTTGTTTTCGAGGATGCCCAGAAATAGGCACACATTTACACATATGGTGGACGTGCCCAGTAATCCAAACCTTCTGGAAGGAAGTCTTCGTGATTGCATCTAAAATATTTAAAAAAATAATACAACCAGATCCATATATAACTTTACTTAATCTAAAACCGGAATGGTTAACACTCTCTCAATTCAAACTTATGATCCAACTAATAATGGCTGCAAAACAAACAGTGGCCAAGGCATGGAAATCTCCTACATTGGTACTAGCAGAAACAATTCACAGAATGAATAATACAATGTCCCATGCTAAGATGGTAGCCATCGATCAAAATTAAATTCCAAAATTTGAAAAACTTTGGCATCCTTGGATAAAACAACAGTTCCTGTCAAATTTCAATGACTCTGTCCTGTTGCCATGGTAACAGATTAAATGACTTACAGAGACACCCATTCTAAGGCTTCAAAGAGAACTAAAAAGAATAATAAACTGACGAGCGGGACAACCTTGTGGACCATACCTCTGCCTTTCTACCCTTTTTCTTCTTTCTCTTTCCTTTTCTCCACCTTACGATTAAAGCTCATTATCAGAATTTATTTGACCTATATACACTCTACCTGTAAACAATATGTATAGTAGGTATAAATCATTTAAATACCTACAAAAGTAACTAAGGAAATTATATATATCTTTAATTTAGGTTTACGTGAACCCAAGGTTTAATATTTGAAATTTCATGATATTTACCTATATAAACCCTACTGTAAAACAATGAGCTTACTTTATAGATCCTTGTAAACTTACTTTATGTATCTTTATAATATTGTATACTCAATAAACTTCTTTTGACAAGGAAAAAAAAAACAGAAAAAAAGAGCAAATTCCCTTTAAGTACGTAGGAAAATGTGTGGACACGGCTCTTCAGGGCACCAGCCAGTGTCCCCTTTAATAAACCCACAGATGACTATAGCTAGGCACCAGAGAGGTAGCTAGAGCACAAGATCCCCAAGATCCAGTAATGTCTGTACTCACAAGGCCCAAGGACAGATGGATGCCTCCTTCCAATTTTCCAAGTGATACCAGACAGATCTGTGGCAGACAGCTCCCCTCAGTCAGCTTCTTCTAAGCACCCGGGTCTCTGCATTCTTCCCTCCCACCTGAGGCCTCTTCATGTCAGACTGTGCCTGAGAGCGCAGCATTCCCCCACTCAGGCTGAACTCCTCCACTCTGGGACATAACCCAGAGCTCTGTGTGCTTTTAGAATAAATACAGTCTCCCAGTCCATGTCCAGGGTCTACCTCTTTGGCATAGCTCCCAACTGTCCCTGAATTCAAAGGACTGTCCCTGACTTTGAACAATGTCCCTCTATCCTCCTCATATGTCCCTCATTTTGGTCTGATCCGCAGTAGTTGTATATAAAATGAACTATTTATCTTTCAAAAAATGTTTCCAAGTGCTAAACATTTCATTCAATGTCTAATTGTTGCATTTGCATTTCAAAAGCCAGTATAAAGGAATAATAGTGGTAAAAAATAGCACTTATGGGTGTAATTCCTGCTAATAGGTGTCCCTCGTTCCTATCTCAAAAAGTTGGAAGGTATGCTCTGGGATAGGCCGGGGCTGTATCAATAATTATGCTGCCATCTGCATACCTCCACACCTATCATTCGAAAACTTCTCAAGTTGCCTGGATACAGAGGGAGCTATCAAGTAGACTGCCAGCAGCAGAGCAGACAGATCAGGCCTGACTAAACCATTGCAGCTCACTGAGTACAGTGAGCCAAATTATGCTTTTACCTTAACCAACATTATGGCCACACTGACTACAACTGTGTGGCAACTAATTTTATCTATCAAAAACAAACACATATGCCCCATACACACGAGTGGAATTTCCGTCGGAAAAATCTTGGATGGTTTTTCCGACGGAATTCTGCTCAAGCTTGCCTTGCATACACACGGTCACACAAAAGTTCTCTGAACTTTCGACCGTCAAGACTGCGGTGATGTACAACACTACGACGAGCTGAGAAAATTAAGTTCAATGCTTCCGAGCATGCGTCGAATTGTTTCCGAGCATGCGTTTTTTTGCGTGTCGGAATTGCATACAGACGAATGTAATTTCCTTTAAGAACTTTTTCCATCGGAAAAATAGAGAACCAGCTCTCAATCTTTTGCTGGCGGAAATTCAGACAGAAAAAGTTGGATGGAGCATACACACAGTCGGAATATCCGACCAAAAGCTCCCATCACACTTTTTTTGACGGAAATTCCGACAGTGTGTATGCAGCATTAGACTTATCTAACTATCCTAGCACCTACCTAGGAGGGTGCTACATAATAAAAATGTACCATATATAGTGTTTGCAGATTAAAGCCTGCATTTGTCTAGATAGAGGAGCTGTGGGGAGAGCTTGACCATATACAGTACTACAGTTTATTGTTATGTCTTTGTTTTAAGATGCTCTAACCATTTCAAGTGATTTCTCTCTGTGTCAGCAGCAAACTTTAACCACTTGGTAATTGCCTTATAGCAGTTTTACTGCTACAGGGTGGGAGCTCTGCACAGGATCACGTATATATATATATACGTAATACTGCATCTCCACCTGCAGGGGGCACACGCGTGTGCTGCTGGCAGGCTGATCTGCAGGTGTCGGGCAATCAATGACCCTTGGCACCTCACGATCATCGGTAAACAACACAGAGTGGGGGTCTGACCATGTAAACAAGGCAGATTGCCATTCTGACAAGCAGGAAGGGATGGATTCTGTGTTCCTGCAAAGCAGAGACTAGAATCCATCTCTAGTAAAAGCAGGAGCTACAGTGAATATAAATACTGGCGTACATACAATTAACACTTTAATCACCCTAGATTTTTAATCCCTTCTTAGCCAGTGTCATTAGTACAGTGACAGTGCATATTTTTAGTACTGATCACTGTATTAGTGTCAATGGTTCCCGCAAAGTGTCAAAAGTGTCAGTTAGTGTCCAATTGCTTGCCACAATATCGCAGTCCGCTATATTTTACCAAAAACATATAGCAGAATACATATTGGCATAAATTTATGAAAACATTTGATTTTAAAATATTTTCACTGGATAGGTTTTATAGCAGAATGTAAAAAATATATAATTTTTTTTTTGTTTATATTGCAAAAAATAAAAAAATCCAGTGGTGATCCAATACCACCAAAAAAAAGCTATATTTGTGGGGAAAAAAATGACATACATTTTATTTGAGCACAGCGTTGCATGACTGCACAATTGTCAGTTAAAGTAATGCAGTGCCATATTGCCAAAAGTGGCCTGTCATGAAGGGGGGTAAACCTTCCGGAGGTCAAGTGGTTAATTTTACATGTTCCTGGATCATTAGAACCACAAATTCAAATCACCATTCACATGTCTAGAAAGCCCATGGAACTTTTTTATTGTTATATGTACTTGCACATTTGCATGTTTGTCATTTCATTTCCATACGCTATGTTACAGGGACAGATGGGTAAACACGAGTTATGTTCAAAAGCTCAGCTCACATCTCCTTGTCACATGCCAGTACAGCATCTGCAGTACAATATATTATCACACATGCAAGGTCATTCATTATTTCGCTTCTGCTCTTCTCCAGCCTACTAGCAGCATTTAACATGAAGATCACAGCTTTAGTTTAAAAATATTTTCTAATTTAAATGAAAAGAATCAATTAATTTCAGTTTAGCTAAAAGTGGAGTGGAGCTACAATGGGAGCTATAAAATATAACACAATGAAAATATTTTTTTAGAAAATGCCAATGAAGTATTTAACAAGGCAAAGCCTAACCTTTAGCAATGAAGTAGCAGCTACTTTCATTGGTTATCTAAACTGATGAAAGACATTAATCAATTACTGTCCATCCCAGTGGCGTACAGAAAAGTAACCCCTTTATTACATACTCTATTCTCTTTCTTACCTGTTATGCAGTATTGTGCTAGATTCACATACTTATCTGCGAAGCAAATCCAGCATTGTCTTGCTGCCGTCCGCTGTACCACTGCCATGTGGTGGAGTGCACAGCCATATTGGAAGAGCTACCCATAGAAAACCTTGATGCCCAAACTCTATATGTTACATGTGAGTGAGCAATCTGATTTTTTTTGTTGTTTTGAATAAAAAAAAAAAATTGCTAGTCCTCTCTCTTTGTACTATGGTCTGGAACCTGGTGGCATTGAAGAAATAAAGTTTGAGGTATTTTACAGAGAAGGTGGAGACCTGGATGAGAGGTAGCCTGTATTTAAAGGATAAGTTCACCTTTCGGGCAGAATCTCACTTTTCATAATAAATAGAAGCATTTTCCAATACAATTTCTAGCCCAGCCATTCCAATGTGCTTTTCTCTCACTTACCTTATCCACAGAGGGTTTAACATCTTGTTAGTTTATTTGTATTTTCGAAAGGATTCTCAGATTCCATCACTTCCTGTAGATTCTCTTAGCTTTCACTTCCTCTTAGGTCAAAAATGTGTGTTTGTTTCTGTATTTGGTGCACTGTTAATAATGAATGACACTGAAAGCGCAACTAGGTAATTTTAGGTGTATAAATGTGGCCATACACTATACAATCTGGTTGTACAATCTCCTTTAGATTTACCAAAACTATATAATAGGAGGATACACCATCTCCAATCACTCTGTATCCAATCAGGCAGGCCCTTGCACTACATCAGGGGTGTCCCATGGGCTGCATGCGGTCCCAGGGAATTTAGCATGCAACCTGAGCCCATCTGAAGGGACCCTAGGGAAGCCAGGAGAAATGCACGTGTGGAGAAATGCCAGGGATGCTGTGAAAACTTAGTTGATGAGAGAAGGGTGTGCTAATGAGGTCAGCTGGTAAACTCCTTCCTGTGTCTTACTGGTTCCCCTGTCTCTGTCTGTAAACCATGGAGTCTCTGAAGCATTCTAAGAAATACAGCGGGGGCTAAGGTAGGGTCTTGTTCTCAAAATCAAAGAAAGTTTGTATTTTTCTGCAACCGAGGTACATTACTAGTATATTGGTACATGGTATATGGGGGAGCTGGATTTTAGAAAAAAAAAAGGTGAACTTAGCCTGTAAGAGCTTGAGACCTTCTAATTTCATTAGAGGTCATGAATTATTGGCGAGTGTTTCTCAAAGAGGGAGAGGTGGAAGGAGTTTAAGCATGAGCATTTTGAGAGTGAATTGAAGGCTGGTGAAGAAAAAGCACTTTATTGGAGATAATTTCACAAAGATATGTACATATGGTCTGGATGACTGGACACTGATTTTCGTTGTAATGTTATAAGCACTTAGAAAAAAAAATAAGCACAAGAAAAGAGGAGGAGGGATTGGAGTGTGTGTGGACAAGGATTTGATCTGTCTGATCCAATTTAAGAATAAATGAAGAAAACCTGGTGCCCGAAGACACGGTTATGAACCCCCAGGGGTCTATTATAGACAGAACAAAACATTGAGTAATAAAAATGTTTACATTTATTTTCATATAACAATACTGGACATATAGAAATCAATACAAAATACAAAAAAAAAGTATCTGATACCCGATTAGTACAATTGTATGAGCTGACCAAAAGTCCTTCTTCGGAGGTTATTTGGGGTCAGATGGGTACAGATTTTCGATGTGTGCAAGTAGTACAATATTAGTATACAATAATTGGTGTAAATATTATGACAGTTGCAAAATATACAAAATAATTTCTAATCATCTATAGTATGTTCAGCCATGTATATGGACTACTTACATAGTAAAATTGTCCACATGGAACAGGTCTGAGGAATAGTAGATGGCCATTAGAATCATGGACAGCAAACAAGATCCCTTCCAGAACACAGCAAGCTCAGAGACACAAACGGCAAATAATGCTTCACTGCGAGGACTCAAGCTTGGGGAGCAAAAGCTCCTGCTTGAACTGGGCCAGTATAACTCTGTTGAAGATATAAAGCATGGCAAGATCACTAACAGAGGTATTAAGTGCATTAAAATAAAGCCCTGGGCAGTAAAACCTCACAGCATCAATAAGGCTGCACAGAATAAGGTCTGTGACTGGTAATATTAGGAATAGTGAACATACCTGAGAGATATTAGGATATATCAAGCTGTGCTCCTTTATCACCTTGAGCTTCTTCAGCATCTGACAAAAAAGCCTGGAGAGCTGGTATATGAGCATATATCGAAGCATCAGGCCAGTCACAATGTTGATTGTGATGGCCGTCAGCTGGCTGTGAATGAGCGGAGGAGCACGGTAAAAATTGATGCGCGGCATAAGCCCGCCCAGAAAAAATATAAATAAAATTTATAGTTTGATATAATTTAAATGTTAGTGGTACACCAAAAAAGGGGATTTGGGACTTTAAATGAAGCAATTAGGTAGTGGAAAGGAATGGTACCAGATTTAAATAGCATTTGTAAAGTGTTTATTGGTTATATTAAATAACAAGCAATAAAGAGAATAATTGTTTCATATACAGTAGCAAAAGTATTCATTTCATATATAGGAGAATTATACACATGATGTAGTAGAAAATATATACACATATGCAGCACATGGTTTAATGTTGAGAATGAGGAAGCATAATATTCTTGGCAGACACATGCCTGGTACCGATAGGTGCATTCGCATGGTATATGTATGAATAAAATGGTTGTCCATATAAAATGTAGCTGGGGCATCTAAAATAGAGCTCGACGCGTTTCGTGGGCACTCCCACTCATCAGGAGCTGATGTACCCCAAAATTCCTAAAAAATACACATAAAGATAATGAACCATAATGTCCTTGTATTAAAGTAAAAAATGTAATAAATATGTAAATGACTGGATGTTGGTATATCCAAATAGTTGAATCGAACACACTCACCAACCCGGACAGCAAGTCCAGTACGCGGCGATGGGCGCAGGGCGGGCCAGAAACATAACCCCTCCACGGGAGCCGAGGCGGCATAGGTATAGATGCGACAACGGGCAGGGTGAAGAAAGACAAGATGAAGCAGAAAGTGTTCAAAATCAGGATTATGATGTGATGGGATGGAATAGGAACAAACCATATCTGGAAATAAAGTGTAATGTGTATATATGAATTTACAATAGTGTATGAATAATAACAGTGATCAAACTAAATGGTGGGTTACGTGAACTCAAAGGAATGATAATGTGTGTGATAAATATTGAAAATCTATATATTACACATAAATGACTGTGGGAGTGAAAATGTGGAGTAGCCAAATAAAGATGAGAAATGGTAGTGATTGGTGCAAGGAAAAGTTGACAGTGAGAAGAAGGAGGGGTGACACAGGAAAGTGAAATCACCAAAAGGAAAACGTCTAAACCCAGGTGAGACAACCAATAGGTGGAGAAAATACACAAAGGGTGAAAATACACAAATACAGCAGCCTACCTCATTGTGG
The DNA here is from genome assembly GCA_037952835.1 of Lithobates septentrionalis. Taxonomy (NCBI): domain Eukaryota; kingdom Metazoa; phylum Chordata; class Amphibia; order Anura; family Ranidae; genus Lithobates; species Lithobates septentrionalis. The sequence continues at coordinate 4,514,460 of JBBDGP010000108.1, forward strand.
CATATGGAAGCATCAACAGCCAAACGTGACCCGCAAGGCTGGTGTGCAATCATCCCAGAAAGAGACCAGCCGTGTCAACCGCCAGCTCCAAGTTGGGGATATAAATATGCCGCCAACGCCACGTGGGTGACATAGAGGAGGAGCCGCCGCACCTGAGCTGAGTGTACACTCAGCGGTCGGCGCGGAGGGAATCCCACCGTGATGACACCGAGATGGACACGCTGTACGTCGGCGCGGTGACGTCAGAATGTGACGTCACACGCCCGACGTAGGATACGTGGCGCCGATGCGCAGAGGGGCGTCCGCCCAGATTCTCCCGTCACCAAAGTGAAAGGGGAGAAGGGGAGGACCCACTGGCGCATCGCAGCTCCCACAGAGAGGAAGACCAGCGACGCTCAAACGTCCGATGCACCACACACAGGCACAAGGACTAGCCAGGTGGAGGGCGTGCCCGGGATCCCTATAGGGGAAAACCATGTGTAGCAATTGATCGGTAGCCAGGTGCTGCCTAAGAAAATTAATTAAGAAGTAGCATGAAAATAAATGAACAATAATGAACAATATAGATCATGACTACATTTAATATGAATGATGTATATACCATAAAGAGACAATATCTTATATATGATAATACCCTATAATTAAGGGCAAAAACTCACACCGGGAGGGTAGGGGAACACTACCAATCCCATGTACTTAATTGCTTCCATCCCGATATTCAATGAAAAGAGAGGGAGTTTGTCCATCTCGGTGTCATCACGGTGGGATTCCCTCCGCGCCGACCGCTGAGTGTACATTCAGCTCAGGTGCGGCGGCTCCTCCTCTATGTCACCCACGTGGCGTTGGCGGCATATTTATATCCCCCACTTGGAGCTGGCGGTTGACACGGCTGGTCTCTTTCTGGGATGATTGCACACCAGCCTTGCGGGTCACGTTTGGCTGTTGATGCTTCCATATGCCACAATGAGGTAGGCTGCTGTATTTGTGTATTTTCACCCTTTGTGTATTTTCTCCACCTATTGGTTGTCTCACCTGGGTTTAGACGTTTTCCTTTTGGTGATTTCACTTTCCTGTGTCACCCCTCCTTCTTCTCACTGTCAACTTTTCCTTGCACCAATCACTACCATTTCTCATCTTTATTTGGCTACTCCACATTTTCACTCCCACAGTCATTTATGTGTAATATATAGATTTTCAATATTTATCACACACATTATCATTCCTTTGAGTTCACGTAACCCACCATTTAGTTTGATCACTGTTATTATTCATACACTATTGTAAATTCATATATACACATTACACTTTATTTCCAGATATGGTTTGTTCCTATTCCATCCCATCACATCATAATCCTGATTTTGAACACTTTCTGCTTCATCTTGTCTTTCTTCACCCTGCCCGTTGTCGCATCTATACCTATGCCGCCTCGGCTCCCGTGGAGGGGTTATGTTTCTGGCCCGCCCTGCGCCCATCGCCGCGTACTGGACTTGCTGTCCGGGTTGGTGAGTGTGTTCGATTCAACTATTTGGATATACCAACATCCAGTCATTTACATATTTATTACATTTTTTACTTTAATACAAGGACATTATGGTTCATTATCTTTATGTGTATTTTTTAGGAATTTTGGGGTACATCAGCTCCTGATGAGTGGGAGTGCCCACGAAACGCGTCGAGCTCTATTTTAGATGCCCCAGCTACATTTTATATGGACAACCATTTTATTCATACATATACCATGCGAATGCACCTATCGGTACCAGGCATGTGTCTGCCAAGAATATTATGCTTCCTCATTCTCAACATTAAACCATGTGCTGCATATGTGTATATATTTTCTACTACATCATGTGTATAATTCTCCTATATATGAAATGAATACTTTTGCTACTTTATATGAAACAATTATTCTCTTTATTGCTTGTTATTTAATATAACCAATAAACACTTTACAAATGCTATTTAAATCTGGTACCATTCCTTTCCACTACCTAATTGCTTCATTTAAAGTCCCAAATCCCCTTTTTTGTATTACCAAATATCGGGATGGAGGCGCTTAATTGCGCCTCATTTAAAGTCCCAAACTCCCTCTCTTTTCATTGAATATCGGGATGGAAGCAATTAAGTACATGGGATTGGTAGTGTTCCCCTACCCTCCCGGTGTGAGTTTTTGCCCTTAATTATAGGGTATTATCATATATAAGATATTGTCTCTTTATGGTATATACATCATTCATATTAAATGTAGTCATGATCTATATTGTTCATTATTGTTCATTTATTTTCATGCTACTTCTTAATTAATTTTCTTAGGCAGCACCTGGCTACCGATCAATTGCTACACATGGTTTTCCCCTATAGGGATCCCGGGCACGCCCTCCACCTGGCTAGTCCTTGTGCCTGTGTGTGGTGCATCGGACGTTTGAGCGTCGCTGGTCTTCCTCTCTGTGGGAGCTGCGATGCGCCAGTGGGTCCTCCCCTTCTCCCCTTTCACTTTGGTGACGGGAGAATCTGGGCGGACGCCCCTCTGTGCATCGGCGCCACGTATCCTACGTCGGGCGTGTGACGTCACATTCTGACGTCACCGCGCCGACGTACAGCGTGTCCATCTCGGTGTCATCACGGTGGGATTCCCTCCGCGCCGACCGCTGAGTGTACACTCAGCTCAGGTGCGGCGGCTCCTCCTCTATGTCACGCACGTGGCGTTGGCGGCATATTTATATCCCCCACTTGGAGCTGGCGGTTGACACGGCTGGTCTCTTTCTGGGATGATTGCACACCAGCCTTGCGGGTCACGTTTGGCTGTTGATGCTTCCATATGCCACAATGAGGTAGGCTGCTGTATTTGTGTATTTTCACCCTTTGTGTATTTTCTCCACCTATTGGTTGTCTCACCTGGGTTTAGACGTTTTCCTTTTGGTGATTTCACTTTCCTGTGTCACCCCTCCTTCTTCTCACTGTCAACTTTTCCTTGCACCAATCACTACCATTTCTCATCTTTATTTGGCTACTCCACATTTTCACTCCCACAGTCATTTATGTGTAATATATAGATTTTCAATATTTATCACACACATTATCATTCCTTTGAGTTCACGTAACCCACCATTTAGTTTGATCACTGTTATTATTCATACACTATTGTAAATTCATATATACACATTACACTTTATTTCCAGATATGGTTTGTTCCTATTCCATCCCATCACATCATAATCCTGATTTTGAACACTTTCTGCTTCATCTTGTCTTTCTTCACCCTGCCCGTTGTCGCATCTATACCTATGCCGCCTCGGCTCCCGTGGAGGGGTTATGTTTCTGGCCCGCCCTGCGCCCATCGCCGCGTACTGGACTTGCTGTCCGGGTTGGTGAGTGTGTTCGATTCAACTATTTGGATATACCAACATCCAGTCATTTACATATTTATTACATTTTTTACTTTAATACAAGGACATTATGGTTCATTATCTTTATGTGTATTTTTTAGGAATTTTGGGGTACATCAGCTCCTGATGAGTGGGAGTGCCCACGAAACGCGTCGAGCTCTATTTTAGATGCCCCAGCTACATTTTATATGGACAACCATTTTATTCATACATATACCATGCGAATGCACCTATCGGTACCAGGCATGTGTCTGCCAAGAATATTATGCTTCCTCATTCTCAACATTAAACCATGTGCTGCATATGTGTATATATTTTCTACTACATCATGTGTATAATTCTCCTATATATGAAATGAATACTTTTGCTACTGTATATGAAACAATTATTCTCTTTATTGCTTGTTATTTAATATAACCAATAAACACTTTACAAATGCTATTTAAATCTGGTACCATTCCTTTCCACTACCTAATTGCTTCATTTAAAGTCCCAAATCCCCTTTTTTGTATTACCAAATATCGGGATGGAGGCGCTTAATTGCGCCTCATTTAAAGTCCCAAACTCCCTCTCTTTTCGTTAGTGGTACACCTTTTATATATTTTTTTCAATATTTGTACTATTTTCCCTTGGAGGGATTATGGGAAGGTATTAAGCAGCTTTATAATATCTAAAACAGAGAAGCGGCATAAGTACAGAGTATTGTGTAAAGTGATTGGATTGAAAAGGATCAAAAACATTTGAGACAGGATAGGACAGGATAGTCCATAGCCTCCATGCCTGAATAGACAAAACTAACTAAGAAGGAAATTGGGACTTTATATGAAGCATGTGATAAACGTGGATACCAAGTATGTCTGACAGATAGTTTATAATAGTATAACCGCTATATATCAACGTGAACAAGGAATGATCTATGTATAAAACAAATAGGTTTATTCCATAACATGTAATGCAAACAAGCATAATAGCATAATAAATGATAATACATAAAATAACAGACTCATTTGATCCATGTGCATAAATTGTAGAGCCATATATCATAACAACAGCATAATACAATATAGGTTATGAGATGTAATTCATTGGGATGTAAACATGTAGATAGCATCCAATTGCTCAATGCGTTTTGTGGAATAACTCCACTCATCAGGAGCAGATGCATTCTAAGAATCTAAAATTGATAATAGATAATGATAATTAACAATGGGTCTCAGCATGGGAGAGGGGGTACAAATAAGAGAGTAGTGGAAAGAAACCCATCCTGCTATGGTCAAGTCGGAATCTGAGAATGTGACGAGGGCCGAGGGCCAGCCGAGGTGATCATCCGTCCCCGGAGCTGAGATGGTATAACCCAAGGCATAAGATGACAACCCATCAAGGGACAAATTTACCAAGGATTGAGCCCGTGGAAGAGGGGTGATGTAGATAACATCACCATAAACCTATGTAAATAGGTAAAATAATATATATATATATATATATAATTAGACAAAGCAAAATGTAATGTATCCGGTAAGTATGTGGGTTACGAACCAAAAATGGTTCTCGGTAATAGTGAAAAGTGAGAGCAAAAAAGTATACAAGATGAAACTGAATATGCGTTTAAGAGTTACAAGAGTGACACAATAGATCTATAAAGCAAGAAAAGTAAAAAGGGCCAAAATCAAACCTACAGTGTGAAAGAACAGAAAAGTCAAATTTATACCATAGAGTCTAGGTCAGTGTACTAGACTAAAAATGCATAGTGTCCACACAACCAGCCACAAGGAGTGATAGAACACACTGAGGGAAGTATAAATGCTCAAAGACAGCCAATGGGTAACCACCAATGTCACGCCGGCACGTGAGGGGAGAGACGCCATCATCTGAGCGGGAACATCCGCCAGGCACTTGGTGCTAGTGCTCCTCGTGGAAAACGCAGATGGAAGTACTCAGCGCCGGCGCATTGACGTCAGCAAAACTGACGTCATTCGCAAGATGCTGGGGGCATGGCGTCGACGCACAGCGGAGCACCGGCCCGAAACCTCACGTCCCAAAGAGGTGCAGAGGGAAGGGAAGGGCGTCCGGTGTGCGTCGCAGCTCCCGAGACTGTGGACAGCCGGGAATCAACCACCCACATCACTATCAGATAACCATAGCAAGACCACATCCAAAAAGGGTGGGACTCAATATAGTAGAACAGACTACAATCTAATAAACCTATCCCATGTTAAAAACACCAAAGGGGAAGTGATATGGGAAAATAATAGAATGTATATACTGATAAAATTAAAAAATAAATAAAAAAACAAGTATGCAAAATATAATTTAAATGATTATATTAAAATTTAAGGAGCCAATATATGGTAAAAAAAAAAACCTGTAGCTAGTATATAAAAAAAATATATATTTTTTTATTTGTCCACAAACATACCTTCATATTCACATGAGGCTATTTCCAATACTATTAGATTAGTATCCACAAGATGGCGCTGACCAGAGAAATTCCCCTCTGTGGTATGTCAAATTAGTTTATTCAAATTACTTTGAATTAATTTGTGTAAATTTGTGTAAATTCTAAATGGTTGGCTTTTTTATAATGGTATTGACAGAGTGTGCATATTGGCATTCCTAGAGGAAAAATGTGCGCTATAGATTTGTCCATTTTGGAGGAGTCTCACCAATAGCAACCATCCCATACGTATATAAGCAAGCTGGAAGCGGCATGAGGTCACTTACTGAAGATGCCATTTATGGCAAAACCTACGTCGGAGCAGAGGATTCGTCACTTCCGGGTCCTGATTTGTCACCCCACACCAGGCTTTACCCCTACGAGCGGGATGCGGAATGCATGCTACTGCGTTAGGAACCAGCCAGATCCACACACACTGTTTTCCCTAGTGCCAAGCAGGCACTTTTACATGTGAGTGCAACCTAATACTTTTCCATTGCTTTTAAATTTTAATAAATATACTACACTATGAGACTTTCTCTCTCGTCTCCCGTGGAGTCAATTTTTATGCTCTAGCTTCATCCGGAGGGTCCATTGGAGCGGAGTGGTGTTGGCAGTGGGAATCAATTTGTTATTCCAAATGCGCAATTTAACCTACCTTAAAAAGAGGTCAAACACCTGTGGTGAGTTGCCACCTTTCCATTGAGCACCTGTGGTGGAAGAGCTAGAAGCTTCATTTAAAAGTATTTTTTGGGTGTTGGGAACACTATCCCTAGTGGACTTTTTAGCTTGCTATATGTTCAACAATATATGTGGTTTTTTTTAGTGACATATGTTCATGATTTTGGTTCATGTTATATACTGTATATGCACTTGTATATGCTTAGCGCCACCTTTTATATATTTTTTTTAGACTTTTTTCCAACAGAGTATTGCATGTATTGTTATCATGTAGGTCCAGTGCTTACATTTTCTTCTCTGATGTTTTCAGGAACCTGCCTGTCTTTTCAGGGTTCAGGCAGTTGGCCCCTGCAAGGGGATATGTGACAGTGGTATCCCAGGAGACTGTAGAAGCCAGTACATATCATTCTTGCAAAGGCAAGAATGATGGCGGGTGGACTAAAATAAAAAAAAAAAATAAAAAAATAAATAAACGAAACAAAAACAAAAAATATCAACATTTTAACCACTTCAATACTGGGCACTTTAACCCCCTTCCTGCATAGGACAATTTTCAGCAATTGTCGCAATATGAATGACAATTGCACGGTCATGCAACACTGTACTCATATGAAAATGTTACTCTTTTTTTTCACACATAGAGGCTTTCTTTTGGTGATATTTAATCACCACTGTTTTTTTTATTTTTTGCTAAACAAACAAAGACAAAAATTTTTGAAAAAAAAAAAACCAAAAAAAAATGTTTTTCTTAGTATCTGTTAGATAATTTTGCAAGTAAGTAATTTTTTTCCTACACTGATGTGTGCTGATGAGGCTGCACTGATAATCACTGATAGGCTGCACTGATGGGCACTGATGAGGCGGAACAGATGGCCACTGATGAGGAAGCACTGATGAGGCTGCACTGTTATGTGGCACTGATGGGCAGCACTGATGAGCACTGATAGGCGGTACTGATGGGCACTGATAAATGACATTGAAGGGCACTGATAGGCGGCACTGATGGGCACTGATAGGCATAACTGATGGGCACTGATAGGCTGCACTGATAGGCAGCACTGATGGGTAATTATTGGCAATATTGATGGGCACTGATAGGCAGCACTAATGGGCACTGATAGGCAGCACTGATGGGCACTGAGAGGCAGCACTGATGGGCACTGATGAGCAGAACTGATTGGCACTGTTGGGGTTAAACCGATCATCAGGACACTGATGATCAGTGCTCTGATTACCAATGTAGATGTCACTTTCACACTTTCCAGTTACCAGCTCTCCTCTCCCCATGCTGTGAGGAAAAGAGTGGCAAGCTTGTTTACATGTGCTCAGCTGTGATTGTACACAGCTGATCACATGGTAAAGGGCCGCTCTGATTGGCCCTTTACACTGACCTGTGATCAGCTGTGTCTTTGAAGAACAGAGACAGACAGAGCTTCTTTTGGTGGTATTTAATCACCACTGGGTTTTTGAAAATTTTGAAAACATTTTTTTTCTTATGCCACGTACACACGACCGGTTTTGCCGTTGGAATGAACTCCGAAGGTTTCTCCAACGGAACTCCAACGTAATTCCGCTCAAGCGGTCTTGCATACACACGGTCACACCAAAGTCCGACCGTCCAGAACGAGGTGACGTATAACACGTACGACGGGACTAGAAAAAGGAAGTTCAATAGCCAGTAGCCAATAGCTTCCGTCTCGTACTTGCTTCAGAGCATGCGCCGTTTTTGGCCTGTCAGAACAACATACAGATGATCGTTTTTCCCAATAGGAATTGGTTCTGTTGGAAATATTTAGAACATGTTCCATTTCTAGGTCCATCAGAATTTTCAAAAAAAAAAAGTCCGATAAGGCATACACACGATCGGAATAGACAATGAAAAGCTTCCGTCTGACTTTTTCTGTCGGACATTCCGCTCGTGTGTACGCAGCTTAAGTTTCTGTTCTAAAATTTTGCTTCTAAGTAATCTCTTTTCTTCACTGATGTGTGCTGATAGGCTGCACTGATTGGCACTGATGAGGCAGCACTAATGAGGCTGCACTGATAGGCAGCACTGATAGGGGGCACTGATAGGCAGCACTGATGGACACCCATGAGGAGGTACTGGTAAGCGGCACTGATAAAAAACTGATAGGCAGCACTTATTGGCACTGATAGGTGGCACTGATAGGAACTGATGAGCACTGATAGGCTGCACTGATGGGCACTGATAGGCTGCACTGATGGGCACTGATTGGCTGTGGATGTGATTGGACACAGCTGATCACATGGTAAAGGGCCGCTGTGATTGACCCTTTACCTGCTCTGTGGTCAGCTGTGTCCACTTTAAGGTAATAAAAATGCAAATTCTTAGCCCTCCTTGGATCCCTTCCTCAGGCTTTTGTACAATGCACACTCACTGCTGATGTCCTCTAGACTTTTTCAGAAACTTCCTGTCTACATACTCCAGTGGTGGCTGCCCATAATTGTGTGGGGTGGGCTTTCTGACAGTTGCATAACATGCCTGTGCAATGTGTGCCCACTCTATAACTAAATGTGCTGGAATACGGATCATGGCAGAATCACTAAGTATTATTTTAATGAAAGCTTACGTTTTTAAAAAGATTGAATACCACTTCTGCAATTACATTATTGTGTTATCACTTTTATTATATTTCAGTGATTGGACTTGGATATACTTTCAGAGGAGCAGATCTCTACGCAGTATGGACAATGAGAGTTCTTAGTTTCTTCAGTTCCCAAAGCAAACTCTTTACATACATGAGCCTTATGATGTATATGTAGAAAATGAATGGTTGGAATGTCGCCTACAACTACAAAGTATATACTTTCGGCAGAAAACAATTAGTGATGAAATACTGATATGTTAGAATCGCCACTGTGTCTAGTTAACACACAGTTCTTCTTCACAGGACCTTTCGGCATTTTTTTGATGAAATCAAAACACCAAAAAACAACATCACACACCAAACATCTGATATTTCTACTTCCAAAAAGACCACACCAATTTTGCAGACACAAATTTGATATACCAGTCTTGGCATTGCTTTCACAGTATTTTTGCCCCCAATAACTCTTTAAATATTTGGTGGGGCATTAATTTACTGGTATCTAATAATTACACTCTACTTTGCTGGCATTATTTGTATGTTCACAGGGTGAGTTAAAAGCCTACATGAGTAGTTATTGGGAAGAACTGACATATGCACACTAGTAACTGTAAGGCATCTTTCACATAAAGGATCCGATCAGTACCACCTATCAGTTTTTCAGGCGGACCTGATCGAAGGGGCCATTTACCTCTATGGACCAGCAGGTGTAAGAGGACTTGTGTCCGTTTACACCCACCTACCACTGGTCCAATCCGATCCGCTAAAAAAAAGGAAGAGCATCCATCCACCTCCATCTAGGCAGATCAGATTGGAGGGCAGTTGGGTGTAAACATTTACTTCCAGCTGACTATAGACCAGAACAGGCTCTGTCCATGTCTACTCTGCATAATCTGAGTGAACATAAATGTGTCATCTGCCTGCTCTTCTCCGATCCTCAGGGGATCAGCAGACAGGTCCCCTGATGATCTCAACAGAGTCTTCCCTGTATAAAACGGGCCTAACAGTTACCATTCAAGGCACGTCATAAATGTAACTGTTCTGGGAAGCATTTAGATTAGTGGGTTTAGTTCCATTTTAAGATGCCTAACATTTCTACTGTAGAGGATTTTTTTTATATTTTTAAAAAATTTTTTTTGAGTAACAGCAGGTTGTGCACAATGTGGGGTCTGATTTACTTATAGATTGGAACTTTATTTCGGTAGCATCTTTGCACTACAGCACAATTAATGATGGTGTTATATATCAATTAATGTACAGTTATGTCTCACATAATATGTAGGAGGTCTTTTAAAGTGTCTTAACAATGTTGGAAACATTTTCACTCAATACAGATTGGTTTATGTTTCTCTAAACGGTGTTCATAATTTCTTCCATATTTGTCTATTTAAATAATAGACAATACTTGCATCTGAAATGTTGATTTTACAAAGATCGGAAGTCCTAATTACTCTGAGCTCCAAACAGTTTTTCTTTTTTAATGCATAGACATAAGGTTTTGCCTATCATTCCATTGGCCACATTGCTGGACACATAAACTTTTCTTTTTAACTTGCTTGACATTTAACATTGCCGCATTTCTCACGAGTCTTTCATATCTTACACCCTGTCTATATGACAGCTAATGCCACAAAAACACGAGCGGAATGTCCAACAGAAAAAGTCTGACAGAAGCTTTTCATCGTATATTCTGATCGTGTGTGTGCCTTATCAGACTTTTTTTTTAGAAAATTCTGACGGACCTAGAAATAGAACATGTTCTAAATATTTCGGACGGAACCAATTCCTATCGGGAAAACCGCTCGTCTGTATGCTGTTCCGACGGACCAAAAACGATGCATGCTCTGAAGCAAGTACGAGATGGAAGCTATTGGCTACTGGCTATTAAACTTCCTTTTTCTAGTCCCTTGACGGTCGGACTTTGGTCGGACTTTGGTGTGACCGAGTGTAAGCAAGACCGCTTGAATGGAATTTCATTAGGGTTCCGTCGGGGAAACCTTCGGAGTTTATTCCGACGGCAAAAACGGTCGTGTGTACAGGGCATTAGTCTTGCCATTCTGTGTTTGTTATAATTGGTGTTGACATGTTAAACTTGTAAACGTATCATCAATGAAAAACAGGAGCTGTCATTGCTAACCTCCTGGCTGTTATGCTGAATCTCAGGCTTCAGTACTTTCTGAGTCACTGACCATGAAAAAGTATGCAGCTAGGAAAAGTCAGAAATAAAGGGAACTAATTACCTTCATGCTTGTTCTGGGTATTACAACTTTTGTAGCAAAACTGGGATAAATTCTACTTTATATTTGTTCTCATTCACATAGCATAAGTTAAAAAAACTGCTAAAATATAAAATAAATGCTTGTGAGCAGCTATGGGATTGTGTAAATCACAACAACTACAAAATACGATTATATAGTGAATCACTCACATACTCCACACTCTCATATGCACGTGTCTCAGTAGATATCAAACCATAAATTGTGCCACACTTCACTGATATCAATATAAACTGATATATAAAATTCACCACATTAATATCCAAAAAAAACAGTATTTAAACCATAATAATGTTAAAGCAAAATGCCATCATATAACATAAATTAAGAAAACAAAGTCCATGAAAACATAGTCCATATAGAAGTTGTGTGTCTCTTTAAGTGATTCCTTGTAGATCCATCAAAAAGTGGAGCCTGTGACACTGACGTCATCACGTTTTCCTCTTCGTAGGTCAATGGTTACAGCAAGCAGGGAGCAAAGGAAGCTTGAGGAGACGCCTCTATTTTGGAACACTGCACATTTAGACGTTTTATCCTGTAAGTGCAATTTATTTAAGCGTATTAAACTTTTACTTAAATACTACACTATGGGAGCCCTTTTTTGTTTATATCTTTGAGTGACACGGATCTAGCAGCTTCAGACATCCATACTGGTTTTTAGGAGACCAAATTCCCTGGGCTTGGTGGGGCCGCTTAGGTGTTCATTAAAGTCGGTAAGGAGACTACATGCTCACCTTGGGTGTAAAACTATCTGGAGGAGGGATCTTTGGCTTCTGGTCTCTACAGCTACATGATAATCTACTGGCTAACCTTCTTCACTTGGATATTTTATTTTGGGACTGTGCTTCAGTTTTTTTAAGCTCACCCTTTGGACTTTGCTTTAGTCTTTTTTTCTCAGATTTTTTTCACCATATGTATTTGAAAATTTTTATTATTATTTTTATTATCTGTTTATGGTGTTAGGTCATTGTTTATATGCCTATGAACACTTTTTGTACGTTACATTATTCATTATATGTATATTTCATTTTTTACTGGTTTGAGCACGGTATGCATTACTTTTTGATATCTTATTAAAGCACGCCATTAGGAGATTGGATTATAACTACTCTGATTTCTTTTGTTGCCAGTTTCCCAATTTCTGATATAGAAACTCTGCCTTAGTCTTTATTTTCAGCTTATTTTTTCACCACTTTTGAATTTTGGAAAAAAAATCACATTTTTTTCCCTCATTCATTAATTTGGAGATTTAACCCTAGTAAATATGTAATTTACCGGCCCCTTTCTTTTATAAATGAACACAGTGAACACACTTGCTAATAACTGTGTCCATTCATAACTGAAGCATAGTACACTGTGTTTACTATGCTTTAGTATGTGAATAAACAGGAAGCTACTTAGCACAGAGCACTCCCCATTCATTTACTGCCCCATGCAGCTGAGGCTACAGAGAAATGCATGTGTGTTTGAGCTTTGGGGTGCACACCATATTGATGTAGGCTGCCCAAACCTATGCAGTGGACTAAAGAGCTCCTGATTGTGGATATCACATAGTTGCCAACAGTCACAAATTTCCGGGACATTCACCGTATTTAGACCCTTGTCCCGGTCATACCGTGTTTCCTGATTTTTCGCCAGAGCTGCTGCTAGAGGCCCGGGGCTGGCACTAGTGAATTGTCTCCACCGCCACTTTACAGAAGACCATCTCTTGGGCGGAAGAAACAAGAGGCGAAGCCCGGTGGCTTCTCCATTTCTATTAGCAGCTGTTTTCATTGCCACCCAGGTTCTGCCTCTATTTTCTCCCCTTGGGCCTCCACAAGAGATGGTCTTCTGTAAATGGCGCAGAGACCGAATTACTGATACAAAGCAGCATGGACTAGCTGCATCTGTAGTGACAAAGTGCACTGTATCTGTGGTGACAAGCTGTATCTGTTGTGAGAAGTGCACTGCATTTGTGGTGACAAGCTGTATCTGTGGTGACAAGCTACATCTGTGATGATAAGTGCGCTGCATCTGTGGTGACAAGCTGCATCTGTGGTGACAAGTGACACGCTGTATCTGTGGTGACAAGCTGCATCTGTGATGATAAGTGCGCTGCATCTGTGGTGACAAGCTGCATCTGTGGTGACAAGTGACATGCTGTATCTGTGGTGACAAGTGACAAGCTGTATCTGTGGTGACAAGCTGCATCTGTGGTTACAAGTGACAAGCTGCATCTGTGGTGACAAGTTACACGCTGTATCTGTGATGACAAGTGCGCTGTATCTGTGGCGACAAGTGAGCTGTATCTGTGGTAACAAGAGCGCTGTATCTGTGAAGACAAGTGTGCTGTATCTGTAGTAACAAGTGCGCTGTATCTGTGGTGACAAGTGCGCTGTATCTGTGGTAGCAAGTGTGCTGTATCTGTGGTAGCAAGTGCACTGTATCTGTGGTGACAAGTGCGCTGTATCTGTGGTAACAAGTGCACTGTATCTGTGGTAACAAGTGTGCTGTATCTGTGGCGACAAGTACACTGTATCTGTGGTAACAAGTGCGCTGTATCTGAGGTGACAAGTGACACACTGTATCTGTGGTGAAGAGTGCGCTGTATCTGTGAGGACAAGTGCGCTGTATCTGTGGTAACAAGTGCGCTGTATCTGTTGTGACAAGTGCGCTGTATCTGTGGTAGCAAGTGCGCTGTATCTGTGGCGACAATTGCGCTTTATCTGTGGTAACAAGTGCGCTGTATCTGTGGTAACAAGTGTGCTGTTTCTGTGGCGACAAGTGCGCTGTATATGTGGTAACTAGTGCGCTGTATCTGTGGTAACTAGTGCGCTGTATTTGTGGTAACACGTGCGCTGTATCTGAGGTGACAAACGATGCGCTGTATCTGTGGTGACAAGTGCTCTGTATCTGTGGTGACAAGCTGCATTTGTGGTGATAAGTGACAAGCTGCATCTGTGGTGACAAGTGAGCCAAGCTGCATTTGGTAGCAAGCAACGTGGCAAGTGACAAGCTGCATTTGGTGGCAGGTGACATGGCAAGTGACACGCTGCATCTGGAGGTAGGCGACGGTGGCAAGTGACACGCTCAGGGCTCCCACTGATTCTGCATTATGGTGAGTTGAACTATTTGATTTTATATTACAATGTAATATAAGAAAAATGCGCTTCAATCATCCTGACACCATAACAACCATGGTGCCATGAAGATTAAAGCACCAACACCAGGTGTTTGGAGTGTCTTTATCTACTTTTCTTTCTTTCTTTCTTTCTTTCTTTCTTTCTTTCTTTCTTTCTTTCTTTCTTTCTTTCTTTCTTTCTTTCTTTCCTTCCTTCCTTCCTTCCTTCCTTCCTTCCTTCCCTCCCTTAATTTCTCCCTCCACCCTTCTCTTCCTTCTCGCCATTCCACTTTCATCTCAGACTCTAACCACACCCCCTTTAAGCTACGCCAAATATTTAGTTTAGACCACGCCCCTTTTTCCGCCGCAGAAGCTATGCGTATCACATTTTCCCACCCCCACTACACCACGCCTAGAAATGAATGCCCCACCCCCTAATTATAATAAGACTCCGCCTACAGATAAAAAGTGTCCCTATACATTTTTGGAGAATGTTGGCAACTATGATAACAGATGCTTCTCGTACTAAAATACATATGAGATTCTTAATGGAAATCCTTTGGCAGGTCAGAGGCAGTTATCAGTCTGTGTCTATTCTCCCAGATCTCCTGGGATTGGGACGCTGCAGATCAGGCCCAATCTGCAGCATCTGCCAAAGGATTTCCATTAAGAATCTCATATGTATTATAGCACGAGAAGCATCTGATATCCACAATCAGCTTATTAGTCCACTGAGAGGCACGCAAGCCTATACAGACCAGGGACATGCAGTCAGGGGAGGCAGGTGAGGCAGAGCCTGCCATGAACATACAAAAAAAACCAATCAAGCTTCTAGGGTCGTAGCTCGGCGACCTGGGGTCACATTTGGGGGGTAGGTAGCTGAAGTCCTACCCCACTACTGGTCAAAATTTGGTGCTCCTACAACCCATGGTTTCGTAGATACAAGGCTCTTTACCCAGCCTGTCAGAAGATACATACAGAGCGGACAGTTTAAATACAAGCTGGCACACTCTGCAGAAGACTGAGAGGATGAGTTCACAGTGCCTCTCCTCACTTCTTGTCAGAGACACTGAGCACAATGGACAGCTTGGAGTCTTGGACCAATGGTAAAGTACAATTGGCCCAAGCTGTCCAATAAAAATTCTGCAGTGGAGGTACGCCTCTCACTGCAGAGTCATAGAAGGGGCATGTGTCTAAAAGACATACTCCCTTCCAGCCAGCCCTCGTAGCCTCCCTGGTGGTTTTCCCGAGTGTGGCTCGGGGTTAAAATTCAGCACCATTAGCGGTAACCCCGAGCCACACTCGGGATTACATCGCAGGATCCTGGTGTGGGTTTACTTACCTTGTCCCCGGGATCCTGCGATGTCCCCCGCAGTGTCCGCGGGCTCTGTCCTCCACAATCAGCTTATTAGTCCACTGAGAGGCACGCAAGCCTATACAGACCAGGGACATGCAGTCAGGGGAGGCAGGTGAGGCAGAGCCTGCCATGAACATACAAAAAAAAACAGTCAAGCTTCTAGGGTTGTAGCTCGGCGACCTGGGGTCACATTTGGGGGGTAGGTAGCTGAAGTCCTACCCCACTACTGGTCAAAATTTGGTGCTCCTACAACCCATGGTTTCGTAGATACAAGGCTCTTTACCCAGCCTGTCAGAAGATACATGCAGAGCGGACAGTTTAAATACAAGCTGGCACACTCTGCAGAAGACTGAGAGGATGAGCTCACAGTGCCTCTCCTCACTTCTTGTCAGAGACACTGAGCTCAATGGACAGCTTGGAGTCTTGGACCAATGGTAAAGTACAATTGGCCCAAGCTGTCCAATAAAAATTCTGCAGTGGAGGCACGCCTCTCACTGCAGAGTCATAGAAGGGTCATGTGTCTAAAAGACATACTCCCTTCCAGCCAGCCCTCGTAGCCTCCCTGGCGGTTTTCCCGAGTGTGGCTCGGGGTTAAAATTCAGCACCATTAGCGGTAACCCTGAGCCACACTCGGGATTACATCGCAGGATCCTGGTGTGGCTTTACTTACCTTGTCACCGGGATCCTGCGATGTCCCCCGCAGTGTCCGCGGGCTCTGTCCTCCTCCGAAGCCTCTCTGTGCCAGGCTCCGTTCCCTGCGAGCGTCGCGACGCACGGGGGCGGAGCCTGGCGGCAAATTCAAAAAAATGTAAAAAGCATAACACATACAGTACTGTAATCTTACAGATTACAGTACTGTATGAAATCATTTCACATCCCATTTGTCCCCAGTGCTCTGGCCCATGCCCTGCATGCAGTTTTATATTGCATATACTGTTCTTTCTGCCTGGAAACTGGAGATTGTCCATAGCAACCAAAAAGTGTCCCTTTACGTCAAAAATGGCTTTAGACCAGCTAGAAAACAGCGATAGTAAATTAGAACACTTGCAGAATTGAGCGATAGTGAATCGTGTGGAAATTTATTTTATTACTATTTATTTTTATTTTTTTTAATTATTATTTTTTTTTTATTATATTATAATTTATGTTTTTGTGTTTCAAACTTTATCATACCCGGGATATCTACTAGACTCTTGTTTGGACAGATTTAAGTGTGTTATTGTTAATAATTACAGACCTACAATATAAAACGCCAATTTTCCATGCAAAATAATTGTACCGCTTTCAGCACCTAAAATCAGAAAGAATCATACCGCCAGGGAGGTTAAGTACAAGGAAAAATCATGGGTTTATGTGTATAAGATTTACCCACAATCCCATGTTTTTCTCACACAGTTAAGAGGGAGAATGAGAATCTGATGATGAAAAGATACCGTTTTAATCAAGGTAAATCATATATTTATATGCTATATGTTTTAACATAATAATGTATTATTTATCTATTTACTGTGAAATTACTAGCTGGAAGTTATAACTTCGAACTTCAGTAATGTGTCCGTTAAGCCACCTGCTTGAGTACAGTTTTTGAAAATTTTGTAAATTACCTTAAAAAGAATATATAATAATTATTTGTATACTACTTACTTATGGTAAATAACCCCTTGCCACTCATGCCAATTCTGACACTTCTCACCTACATGTAAAATTCATTTTTTTTTTGCTAGAAAATTACACAGAACCTCCAAACATTATACATATATATTTTTTTAGCAGGCACCCTAGAGAATAAAATGGTGGTCGTTTTTATGTCACACGGTAAAAAATCTCCATAGGCGACGCTGTAACATTTTTTACAGATTACATGTTTAGAGTTACAGAGGAGGTCTAGTGCTAGAATTATAGCTCTCGCTCTAACGATTGCGGCGTATGTAAACTGTGTGTATCTGGCTCTGAAACTAGCCAGTGCCTCACCAGCCACTGACCTCACTGCACTTCCCTGACACAGACCATACCTAATTGTACAATCAGAGGGAGCACAAGTCACTGATTTGTTTTGAGCACTATTTGGTAGATCTTCAAGGAATCACTTAAAGAGGCACACAACTTTTTTAATACATACATGGACTATGTTTTCATGAACTTTGTTTTCCTAATTTATGTTATATAATGGCATTTTGATTTAACATTATTATGGTTTAAACACTGTTTTTTGGATGTTAATTGGAAGAGCTTTATATATCAGTTTATATTGATATCAGTGAAGAGAGGCACAATGTATGGTTTAAAAAAAATGCTATTTCCCATTTTATATGCTCTTTTTTGTTAACTACAGCACTGATTAATCCTGCTTAGTTCTCTTTGTTTATGAGGGGGCTGAGGAGCTATGTTTGCCATAATTAGCCCTGCCTGTACAGTACTGGCAGATTGCATTATCAGTTGTAAACTAGATTCTTGCATTGTATGTCAATGAGAGGAGACTCAGCTTGTCGACCTTTTTATTGGGGCAGACTCACCCTGAGCTTGTTCAGAATTTCTTGCAGTCAGCCATGACACCTTTTCCTAAGAAACATCTAAAAGTTAAGACATATGAAAAAAGATAGTTATGCTGTGTGAATGGAAATACAAACCAAGCATTAGTGGGGTTTTCTGAAATTTTTCTAAAATGTAGAAATACACTTTAAAGCTTCACACAAGTCAGGCTTAAAAAACAACGTTTGCTTTTGTTTCCCCATCCCGTATAGTAAGTGCCTACCTTATAGGGCAGGGGTCTTCAAAGTACGGCCCTCCAGTTGTTCAGGAACTACAATTCCCATCATGCCTAGTCATGTCTGTGAATGTCAGAGTTTTACAATGCCTCATGGGATATGTAGTTCCGCAACAGCTGGAGAGCCGTAGTTTGAAGATTCCTGTTATAGGGGATATAAAGCAGAGGAATATTTCCTTATACAATCTTATACAATTGTGCTGTGTAAAGCCCCATACATACTATCAGATTTTCTGCTGATTTTTGTCTTCAGATTTACCAAAACCATGTAGTGCAAGGGCCTGCCTGATTGCATACAAATTGAAACTCTTAAGGTTTGACCTCATATTATATGATTTTGGTAAATCTAAAGGAAAAAATCAGCAGATAATCTGATAGTGTGCCACTCTTCGTGTGTTTCTACATCACTTTCTGCACTCTTCTTTACCAATCACAATAAAACTATCCACACAGGTTTTTATTCTGATTAGCAACTGTCAGAAACTTTTAGTATTGTTTTTTTCTTTTAAAATAGGACTGTCTGTATGTAAATGGAAGCAATATTGACCATGGTGTACCTTTAGAGTATTACAGAGATAACTATCAGATGGGCTTTGGACACATAGCTTAACCATGTTGGCAAATATCTTCCATTTGTAGAGTAATAGAAAATCTCTATATACTTTGTGTTAGAGAATTCGAAGATTACCTAATGCATGCAGTCACGCCTGAGAAAGCTGTAACCTTAGTAAGTTAGAGATCATTTTGGTACAAATTGCTATTGCCTAGTCTTCTGCATTGAGGTGAAATAGCATACTGACCGATTCAACACTGCCCTCCTGTAATCTGTTGATCCCCTGCTGCACAACAGGGTTTTGGGGGGACAGTAAAAGATGAAAAACAGGGTGAAGCTCCACTTTATCCTCTGCATAACATCTGTTTAAATGATGTATTTTATTGTTTAGTTCTACCTTACTCAGAACAACTGAATGGGAAAGACGTGCAGTTATTTGGGTTATGCTCATAGTATACTGTATGTGTTTACGGTTGAATATGTTTTTATTAACAAATATTGATGGATTATAAGAACAATCCAAATATTTAAAGTAGAAAACAAAAAAAAAGTACAAGAAATCCAAACTCAGATCACTAAATACAATGCACCAATAACAATACTCGAAAAGGATCATTCCCCATAAAAGAGTAAAATGATCAATAATGACACAATTATTATGAATAGAAGAACACAGTCAAACTATGCTGGATAAATACAGCAAAAACATTGCTTCACCCCCAGGGAATCGATGTCCTCAGGGCGATTACTGTATGTGTTTAGAGAAAACCTGCCATGCAGGGAATTTGTAGGCTCTCATTGCAGTCTTCTTCCAAGAATAACAGTTGTCTGGCTGTTACAGAAAATGGAAATTCTGACTTTTATTTACAGCATGTTTGTTTTGATCAGTAACTCGGAAGTACTTAAGTCAGGTACAGCCAGACAACTAGTATTTTCACAAAGAAGTAAGCAATTGGCAGCCCCCGTATTTCTCAAATGACAGCTTTACTTTAGCTTCAGTATGATGACATCACAAACACATTTGGCTAAAACGTGAAAATAGGGGGGAAAATGAATTTTGAATGTGATTTCAATGAACATGGACACTAGATGGCACCAGTGTCCCATTTTTTTTCCCCTTTCCAGATTTTCTTTTTTTTTTCTTTTTCTTTTTTTTTTTGTATTAAAGACTGCAATCACCTCTGTTGCACTCACAACCGTATAGCAAAGTCAGCTTCCTTCAATTTCCATTTTCTTTATTAATCCTATTCAAATAGAGAATATGATCAACCTGCTCCTCTGCACTGAGAGCCTACCGGATCAGTTGGAAACTTGTTTGAACAATTAATATGTATTTCCTCTGATCACAAGCTCCTTAGAGATGGAGATTGGAAGTATTTAACCCTTTTATAGCCGAACCCCAACCACTCTGCCTGTTTAGGCACTGGATTTTTTACCATCAGTTCTTTCTGGAACAACAACTAAATACATCTTTCACAGCTGAAGATACAATTTTCAACACCTTTGCTTCAGATGTGAGACAGTGCACTTATTATCTTTTGTACCAGTAGTTTTGTCCAAGGTAAATACAATAGAAAGAAGTTTAAAGACTGCAGAGAAAGTCACAGATAAATCTCCATCTGTGATAGTGGAATGATTTGAAAGCTCTTAATAGGAGATATTCTGCAGGGCTACGAGTCATTACAGATGACACTGTTATGAGCATCAATCCTTTCTCAAGGAGACATCAGCTCTTTGCTTCTCAACACATAAAGGGGGTCAATCTGTCCTGATCAAGAACTGCAAATGAACAACTCGGACTCTTAACAGAGCACCAAGGCCTTTTTACATGGCCACCCTTCCATATCCATCATTGTGTCAGAAGTTAGTAGCATTTGTAGCAAGCCTTGCTAGCAGTGATCACTTTAATTAGGATTCATTGCAGCTGATATATGAAAGGCAATACACTGTTCACTTTACAGGGGAAGTTGCACTTTGCAAGGGAATCTTCTCTAGAGTTTAGTGAATGAGGTGACTTCCTCATCCAAGCATGTGCAATGCTTTTTCTTGCAGGTGATTGGGTATTCCTTGCAAGGTGACATTTCACTACTTTAGACCCCTTTCACACTGGGGCACTTTTCAGGCAAAAACATATAGCATGTAAAGCGCCTGAAAAGTGCCTCTCAAGCCACCCCAGTGTGAAAGCCTTTCACACTGGGGAGGTGCACTTGCAGGACGGGAAAAAAAATCCTGCAAGCAGCATCTTTGGGGCGGTGCTGAAACGGTGTATACACCGCTCCCACACTGCCCCTGCCCATTGGAGTGCATGGGAAGCGCTGCCGAAGAGCCTGCAAAGCGCTTCGGCAGTACAGCAACAGGGATGCTATTAACCCTTTTTTCGGCCGCTAGCGGGGCTTAAAATCACCCTGTTAGCAGCCAAAAAAGCCGCTATGACAGCAGTAAAGCGCCGCTAAAACTAGCGGCGCTTTACCGCTAATGCTCACACCGCACCCAGTGTGAAAGGGGTCTAATTAAGCTCTGGGGATAATTCAGTTGCAAAGTACACCTTTCCTTGCAAAATGAACAATCTATTTGCCTTTAGTAAATCAACCCCATTGTGTCATTCCAGTCTATTAGGAGCTGAGCTAAGATGACTGAAACAAGGCTATAATAATGACAAGCAAATGTATGATCATACCAAATAGATGCCTAGTAACAGCATTAGAGCAAGCTGCTGACATGAAATCTTACAGCATCTGCTCAGACACAGCTCTTTCTAACGGAAGCCACACACCCTTCGACTTTATCATCTAATCAATATGCAAATCAAATTGTCAATTGAATAGCCACAGCAGCCCTCCCAATCAATTTAAACTTGATTTGGATTTGATTCAATCATCCAAAAAAATGATTGATTATCTTATATCAATCAGCATCACCAAGATGCTTTCGCCTTGAATCTGATTGTATTTTGATCGATCAGATTATGCGGTTGCATGGTGAAAAGATACCCGCCATTGTATTTGAAATTAGCACCATTTGCAGCGAACTTTGGTAGCAGTGATCACTGTAATTAGAATTCATCAGGGTTGATTTACTTAAAGAGGTAGTAAAGTCATACAAAAAAAATAAAATGTCCCCCCGCAAATGAATGGCATAATGTGCTAATATGCATCACATACTAGCACATTATGACAGACTTACCAGTGAAATGGATCCCTCCAGCGGTGCAGTCTTCACCTGGTATCCCTTCTGAGTTTGTGGGCTCCAGCCTTTGGAATGACCGAACTGTGATGATGTCACTCCTGCACATTCGCACTATGGCATAGTGCTGTGAATGGACGGCACACTCGAGAGAGCCATCCATTCAGAGTGTAGTGCGGAACTAGCGGTGACATTACTGGTTGCTACAGATGTGTATATCTCCTAAATGGTGCACATTTAAGAGATATTCAAAGTACCTACAGGTAAGCCTTATTATAGTCTTACCTGTAGGTACAACTGAAAAAGCGGACTTTACTATTCACTGTCCCTACAGGTAAGCCTTGGTATAGCATTACTTGTAGGTGCAACTGAAAAATTGGACTTTACTATTCAGTGGACTTTACTCTTCACTGTACCTACAGGTAAGCCTTACCTGTAAGTGCAAATGAAAAAGCGGACTTTACTATTCACTGTACCTTCAGATAAGCGTTAATATAGTCTTACCTGTAGGTGCAACTGCCAAAGCGGACTTTACTATCCACTGTACCTTCAAGTAAGCCTTATTATAGTCTTACATGTAGGTGAAACTGAAAAAGGGGACTTTACTATTCACTGTACCTTCAGATAAGTCTTGTTATAGTCTCACCTGTAGGTGTAACTGAAAAAGTGGACTTTACTAGTCACTGTATCTACAAGTAAGCCTTATTATAGTCTCACCTGTAGGTGTAAATGAAAAAGTGGACTTTACTAGTCACTGTATCTACAAGTAAGCCTTATTATAGTCTCACCTGTAGGTGTAAATGAAAAAGCGGACTTTACTATTCACTGTATTTACAGGAAAGCTTTGTTATAGTCTCACCTGTAGGTGTAACTGAAAAAGCGGACTTTACTATCCACTGTACCTTCAAGTAAGCCTTATTATAGTCTTACATGTAGGTGAAACTGAAAAAGGGGACTTTACTATTCACTGTACCTTCAGATAAGTCTTACTGCAAGTGCAACTGAAAAAACGGACTTTACTATTCACTGTACCTTCAGGTAAGTCTATAATAAGACTTTACTATTAAGGCAAATAAACTGTTCACTTTGCAAAGGAATTTACCCCAGAACTTGGAATTCCATTATCCAATCAGGTGCAAGAAAAAAATGCTTTTTTTCCCCCTTATGTGACGTTTCACTATATTCACTAAACTCCATGGAAAATTCCCTTGCAAAGTGAAAAGATGCTTTGCTCCTGAACCCAATCATATTTCGATCAATCAGATTTTGCGGCTGCGTGGTGACATCCTGCGATCCCATCATCCAACTATCGATCAAAATCCAGTTCCCTATTTATTTCCAAATGGGTTGTATCTGCTACAAATCGATTGTCTATGGTTAGCTCTTCCTGATTGTTTCATAAAGCCACCTTGCAGGGAGACACAAAAAAAAAAGAAAAAAAGATTGGAGCAGACAGGGGATGCTGCTGAAAGTTCACTGAAAGTTTAACTCTTGCAAATGATATTCCATGCAGCTGTTGTCAGCAGTGCGCATGTGAGTGTTGTATTGCTTAGTGATGATGATGTGTGAATGTGTGTAGCCAGGCATCGTGCTGGACCTTTGTGGGGGGATTCCAGTAGATGGAAGGAGAAGGGTGTCGGGGAGGTGTGTGTACAGTCTCTTTCCCCTCTCGCTGTTCAGTGATGGTTGAGTCCAGCTCCTTGTGCTGGTGTCTGCTGTGATCTCCGTCTCTCTCTCGCTCTCGCTCTCTGTCTCTCTGTGTGTGTGTGTCTCGCTCTGTCTCTGCCTCGTCCTCAGCCAATCGTCCTCGTTCCTTATCTGGATACCTGAGTGCTCTCCTCCGATCCTCGGTCGCTGTCTTTTCAGCACCACGGCTCTGTGCGCTCGGAGCTCCCTAGGATCTTGCAGCAGCTCCGCCAGTTTTTCTCCCTGCAGTGGCTCCTAGCTCTCTCTCTCTCGCTCTGTTTTTTTTTTTTTGCATTATGACATGAGAGCCAACTCTCCAACCTTCTCATTTAAACTGGATCTCTATTCGATTATCTGGCTCCAAAGACCGATCGCTGTGATCGCAGACAATTGTCGGGGACGGTGAAATCTGCTTGTGTAAAGCCCCCCTTTCTTTTTATTTTTTTTTTTATTTTTTGGATGTGTGGAAAATCCAGAGACATGCCTGCGTTGGGGAAATTGAAGTATCTGCTGCTGGTGTGCCTAGGGTTTCTCACTGCAGCTAAGGGTAAGATTGATCACATCACATAGTTCTGTTCTGTACATGCTTGCTGCTCATCGTGTAGCCCTCAAGTTGTCCATTAGTGGATCACCAGCACACTGCCTACTTTGGAATGGGCTGCTTTTTTTCCCCATACAAGGAGATCTGGGATGTGGGAACTCCAGGGCAGTTCAATGGACATTACATTTGCTCATGCTTCACATACCTGTTCTAGATTTTCCCATTGCCATCAGATTGATGACTAGGATCAGGCTTGTGGTTAATGCAGCAATCTATCTCTATACCATGTTCCATGCCTGCATAATGCTTATTGTGACAAGTTTCTCCTGGTGCCATCATTAATTATTGCATGTCATCACTGCCTGTTCGCTGCCATTCCTGCCGATGGGATTATTGAGGAAGGAAGCATTAGGACATTCTTCCAAAACTCAATAGAATAGTCTTTGCCATTTTTTTTTCTCCATGTCACTTAGTTTCTAACAACAAGACCTTGGGCTTGAACGTTGCTTTAACTTTTGACATTTTAGCTAGATTGGTCCTTTACTTCTTCATTTGGACAGAATCCTGATTGATACTGTACTTAGGCAGGGGCACAGATATGGTGCCATTTCCAAAATGACTAGCAGTGGAAACCTTTCTAGAATTCTTTTGACCCTAACATAAAAATTGGCTTTTTATTCAAATTTTATCATTTTAGTAATGTAGTTAAACATATACAATGAATTAAACTGTTGCATGTACTGTAGTTTTCTTTTTTAAGATGATGCTCTTATTAAATGTTATTCCACATACCTTTATTAGAGTAGACTCCCAGTCTTTTCATTCCATGCAGACAGCTCTGCTAAAATGCAAATTTATAGAGACTTAGAAAATGTCCCTTTCTTTCACTGTTAGGGAGTTGACTTCATGTATTACTGCCTAATCTAGGTCAAACAGCAAAGCAATTTGGGAGGTTGAAGGTTTGCTAT